>JAFIDM010000001.1:142216115-142237631 GCA_023159025.1 Thereuonema tuberculata
TTTTTTTTTTTTTTTTTTTTTTAATATTGTCATAGTATTAGGAGGTACTTCTACAAAACCTAATTATGGGAAATGAAAAACAGAATATTTATGCTGGTATATTCAAGCAACTTAATGTGGGTGTTCAATTCATTTTAATTAATATTATATTTGATAAGGTATTCATATTAAAAGTGAAAATGCTATTATTATAATAAATCAGTAATTAACTTACGAAGAGATTAATGAAACGCTTCATTAGCTACTTTAGTTCATTTTATTAGAAATTAGTCTCACAGGTAATAGAAAAACAGAATTTCTATAAAAAAATTTTACACAGTGTTTCAAAATATATTTTTAATTCTATTTAATTTTTTTTTATGGTATGCTAACTACACAATGAACAATTTGAATTTTTTTTTCCTGATAATTTTAGATGGCAGTATTTCGAAGCTTAGAAGGAAAAGGATCAACTAAACTGAGCAATAATTTTAGACCTCTTAATCCATTGAGAGAATTGAAGCGGATAAAAAAAAATAAAAAAGGAAAGTTTATAATAATTAATAAAAATGGTTAAAGAATCTTAAAAAGAAGGAAAATAACAATTGATGACTATTAAAAGTCTTTCCTTTTATTAAGTTCATTTAAAATTTAGTTTTGTATTAATTTCTGTACTAATCAATGACTTGTATATCTGCAACGCAATAAAACCTTTGAGCACTGACGTAGACATTATTGTCGAATTGCTTTAACTGAATAATATAACTTTTCATTTTAACAAGGAAATCAAAGAAAGTTATTTTTGCATTTGGTTTAGTTTAGTTTATAAATTAAAATATGTATCCTTCAGCATATGCATCAGATTAACATTACTAGTTTTTATTTCAAGTTTTATTCATATTTTTATATTATATATAAAACAAATAATTTTATTTTTATTATTACTTTACTTAAACTAGCAAAAAAATACAATTCGAACTATTTTTTTTTTAAATTGCAGCCACAAAATTGGCTAAGTTACATTTTGAGGATTAATTAAATGTATTAAATAAAAAATGTTATTCTTACGAAATAAGTTTTGAAAAGTTCTATTTTCCTTTTCTCCAGGAACATATTGTAACTTATACACTTCACATTCCTCCTTCTTCAATTCTACAAGCCGTAGAACACTCTTCTGTTTCCCCTCTAATTCCTTGAGCTCACTATTCAAGATACTGATATGAATGAACATTTCGCACTTTGCACAACATTTCAGTTTGAATCTTTTTAAAAAAGTAACGACATTCTGAACGAAAATAACTTAAATACTTAAGCTATTTTAGAAATGTGAAATTAAATTGAGAATAAAGTTAATAATACTAGATGTTTTTTAATCAAATTAATAATGAAAATCGTTTCGAATCCTTTTTTTTCTATTTTCTGAAATATTTTCAACATTGTAATCCAAAAGACGGCACATCTGCTTATTCAAAGTCCTTAAAATTTACCAATACACGACCTAGGTTTTGGATTGAGACAAATCTTTCACAAGTGATTCGGTTACAGAAAATGATGTTTACAGAATTTGAATAAGCAGGTGTGTCAGCTTAATTTAAGGATTACATAGTTATGATCAGCACATGTGAAATTTTATTACTATTTTTAATATTTTCATGGAATTAAGAGGCATCATTCGAAGAAAAGGAAATCTAGTGATTATAATTCTAAGACAACGGAAACATTTTATGCGTATTTTAATACATAAATATATCTAAGCCAACGAAACGTGTATCTTACAATGATAAAAATAATTCTATCAAATCCACTATGAAATAAGATAAGTTTTTTTCAGAATGATTTCGATAAGTTCGAGATTTCGACAACTACATTGCAGAATTAGGACTCAATTACTAAGTAATAAACTGAATTTTATTCCAGCGGTTGCCCAATTTGCTTGTACTCCACGACCTCCGGATTTAACTCAACTCAACATTGTGTTATGGACCACTCGAAGAATCGTATTTACGAGTTCGGTGTAGACTCGACTAAGATCTACTTGCACGAATTCTAGCTGTGGCAGAATAGATTCAACACACTCTTGGTATTGTTGAGCGAAGATAATAGAACATGCTTCGCAAATACAATGTTTGTATCTGCGAATTTGCTTGTCTGCCTAACGAGCAGCTCTTGTAGTCTGTTTAACTTTCTCACATGACATTGGATAAAATATCCTTTCCGTACAGGAAAACTGGAAACATTGTTTTTATTAGAATAGGCATTCACGTCAGTAACGCTCTTTGACCCAGCAGAAGCAAAACTAAGTATACAATATGTGTTTAGAAACACTTGATTTGATTTTGTTTTCCTTGTGGGGGGTGCGTTTCAGGTCATGTGTTCGTATTCAAAACATTATCTCCTCGGTTTCCTTTAAAAGCCCTGGGAGTTTGTAATAAGAAATCCGAAACAATTTCGAATATATACAGGATGCACGGGGGAGTGCTAAGTAACCCAAATAACTTTTGAACGAAAATAGTTAGCATAAGGGAAGTTAGATATGGTTTAGGAAAGCGACCACACATCAGCAGATGAGACTGACAGCAAACTATTAAAGATACCGAAAAAAAATGAGAAAATTGTAGAGCATCACGGCATTAGTACGCATTTTTACAGAAAAGAATCTACAAATAGACAGCGGTGGACGCTAACTTTCGAAATGTTATTTAATGGAATAGTGGCATGTACATAACCTCCAGATTAACGTAGAGCAAGTTCAATATGTCACAGTCTACTGCAATGGATTGATGTACATATATAAAGAAAGAACGTGCGCTCCTGGTCAAGCTCTATTTCCAGAACAGCAGCAAAAGTGTATCAGCACTGCGAGAATATCGTCGTTTGAAGCGATTGCGAACAGGACCCATGACGGCAAGGAGTTTACGAAAGATGATGCAGAAATTCGAAGAGATAGGGGAGTTAGGTGTGCTGCCAGGAAGAGGACACCGCCCGATTGCGGAGGACGTTGTCCACGAAGTGGCAGTAGCAGTAGCTGACAGAGCGTCAGTGGTCCGGTACTTAGCGACCAGTGAGCGAGCAGTAGCACATGAATTCACAATTCCATGGTCCACGGTGCGAAAGGTTTTGCGGTTCATTCTTCACTGTACCCAAATAAGATCCAGATACTGCACCAGTTACAGCCGCAAGATCCACAAACGAGGTCAGACTTCGCATTTCGTTTCTGGGCTAAAATGGCTTTCGACGATGCATGGCCCTGGAACATTCTGTGGACAGATGAGGCGCATTTTAAGCTTGACGGCGCTATGAACACGCAGAATTGTCGCGTATGGGGTTCCTCAAACCCCCATGTGGTGCATTCCCAGCCATTGCATTCCCAGTACGTGACTGCACGATGTGTATTCACTGCGTGTATTCATTCTGGGTCCGTATTTTTTGAAGAGATGACACCTACAGGTCCTGTCCGATGCACTGTTACAAGTGCACGTTACTCTCAACTCTTGTCACGGCATGTGGTTCCAGCCTTGCAAGACCGCAGTGTTTAGATACAACAGCTTTCATGCAAGATGGTGCAGCACCGCATAATGGTCGCCCAGTAAAGGAACTTCTTCGTTCCCGCTTCGGCGATGATCGTGTTCTGTCGAGACATTTTCCAGAGGCGTGGCCTGCCCGTTAACCAGACCTTGATCCATGTGACTTCTGGCTGTGGGGAATCCTGAAGATCGTGGGACGCGTACGGACCTTGCCTGAACTGAAAGCCAATATCATTCGTTATGTTGCAGCCATTTCACGAGACACTCTTCGTGCTACTCTTGAGCACGCTGTCCTGCGCTTCCAGCATGTCTTCGACGCAGACGGTGGGCATATTGAACAGTCACTCTAAAAGCCTTAAAATATTGCATTCCCATCGTCTGTTTACGATCTTGCCACTTTTTCACCTGGTGGCAACTTTTTGAAGTAATTTTTTTTTCGTTGGAATTCTCTTCCCCATGCTCTACATAGCTTATATACAAAGTTGCATTACTATCCGTGCAATAATGCGGTCTCCAGATCGCGCAGAAGTGGGGAACTTTAATTATAACCACCGGATATATTTCATTTCTTGAAATATGTACATTATTAGAAACTAATATTTTAAAAATAATAATAATGTAGTTTCGTATTTTCCATTTTTTATTATTTTGAGCGCCTGTTATAATCTCAAATCTTTTACATTTAATTTTTATTTCGTTTCTTAATTAATCAGTAACCTGTAAATTCTGAGCAAAGGAATTCTGTCAAATAGCAAGTTATAAGTAATTTGGAAATGGTTTGCAATATATTACATATAAATTTAATATTTTAGGAGTTGCTTGATAGAATTGCCTAGAAATTATAAATTCAATATTAAGTAAATGTTTAGTTACTACACAGATATCACACTAATAAACTCGTCATTCATTATTATGTGTTTTAATTACATTAAAACATACAATTAATTTTATTATAAGCTATTAGTTCCCAGTTAATGAAATACACTATCGGACATAAAGAAAATCGCAACTCACATAAAATATTAAAGCTGCATAAATTTTTACAGAATAATTAGGTATTTAAAATAAATGAAAACTGTATCATTCTAGCTTTCCAAAACTATGCGAATGAAAGCAGGTAATGAATAATTGATATGTCAATTTTTAACGGTGATATATGAAGTAAAGCGCCGTTTAGGCGTGGTCTTGAGCGTGAGGCGGCGGCCTCGCATGCGGCGTTCAACCCCGGCGTCGGCGTGGATATTTGCTTTCTTTCGTGTGTCTGTTTGCTTTTTCGCCTTTCTCTTCTTTAGCAGTCTTTGGGTTCGCCCTCCAATATGGGTTGGCGAGATGAAAAGGCATCTGGCTGTAAAACTTGCCAAAACCAATAATGACTAAGTCAGACTTGCTCATCGGTAACCCCACACGAAAAAGTTGGAAAAGCTGTAGAAGAAGAAGATAAACAGTAAAGTATTAAGATATTTTTGAATTTCTAATATCACACCGATGCCGGGATTACATAAGTCATTAAATTATATTAATCTATTATCTCTGAACTTAACTGTAACTTTGATTTGATGAATGATTGAACCATGTTTACCTGCAAACTAGAAATTCTCCTGTCAACTAATCTGAATTTATTAGAGATTTTATGTGACATAAAAATTAAAACACTAAGATAAATAGAACAAGAAAAGGTGCAAATTTAGTTAAATCAATTTGTCTTCTTCTGGAAAACAAAACAGTCTCAACTGGCGATCTTCGTACGAATCAGTTTTCTCTTTCTGTTATTTCCATAGTTGCTTTTGGCTAGAATCAACCACTTAGTCAGAAAGGATATGGTATTGTTTTAATCTCGAATCTTCTTTGCTCAGGTATTGCGTATCCCAGCGGTCACTTTTAAAAGTTTTTCAGTCAGTCATTAAGTCCTTTCGTTGGGCTCCGTGTTGGTGAGAGTATGAATTTCGAAATAGTTTTTCTTTTTAACGAATTCTGGAAGGGAAGTCTTCCTAAACCTGTATGAAATTAAAGTCTAAAATAACTACTATACCTATTTTTATCATTCTTCATTCTTTAATAAAAGAGTTGTGTTTTCTTTACAGCCAAAATCTTTACTATTTGCAATTTTAACAATAGAATTTACAAAACTAATAATTTCTTGCCTGAAATTCCTTCTGCCCGACAATAAACCTTAAGAGTCTGTAACATTACTCTTTCATTACTCTTCGCGCCCTCGTTGGAAGAAAGAGATAGAGAAAGACATTATCCATGTGCAATACTTTTCATAACCTGAAGCTTATTTCCTTTAAAGCATATTGACAGTTCTGGAGGCAGCGATCCCAATCATTCTTAATGGCCTGATCATTCACAACAACTTCTATTCGGAGGCAGTTTGAACTGCCTGATTGGACACTTTTTGCTGATAGCTTTCAACTGGAATCAATTGATCTTTAACACCATATCAACAACATTCTAGGAACGTTAATAATATAATCCTTACAATTACAAAAGCTGCAATTCCTCAATTTGTCCTGTCGTTTTCCTGTGCACTGGAACCCAAGATGGAATTCTTTCTTCACTTACACACAGGGCATAGAAGAAAGCATGCAATAGCTTTCGCTTCTGCTAAGCCAAAATATCTCCATATTCTTATCCGCAAGGATGTCGAAACTAGTAACAGTCTTAAGAAACAAAGGAGACGACGACATACAAAATTAAAAGTTTAAAAAGTTTTAACACATTAAATTACGTAGATTGACCGGTTTTGCCTGTGCAACCAGGCTTTTTCAAATGACAATTTAAAAAATTTGTATGCGTTTAAATACTAGTGTAATTTAAAATTAAAATTGGCGAAGAATGTAAACCAATGAGGATCTTGAAATGGCAGAACCAATGGTGAGGCGGCACATACAGAAACTTGATGGCGTATTGAAATTGTCATCATGACGTCAAGGACAGGAAGTTATTTGGAAGTGCGATCTTTAACTAGCAGAAAAGTTGCTTGAAGAATTTTCGGAGCTATTAAAAGCAAGCAGGAAGGAATACTTAATAAATAAATAAGTTATTATTGATTTTTAGATAAATAAATAAAAAAAAGGAGGCGGAGTAAGGAGTCGGGAATAAAGTAGGAACAAATGTTAAAAAGTCGTTAATTTATTAAATCCATATTCGGCTTTAGACCATCGAAATATTTTCTTTATAGCAGTTGGGATTGATAAGTGATCCTTACATTTGATAAGCAAAGGATCTCCTAATTCCAAGTAAATTTCTGCCGTTGATGTCATGATGACGATTTCAATACGACATCAAGTTCCTTGTATTTGACGCCTCACCATTGGTTCCGTCAATTCAAGATCCTTATTGGTTGACATATTTCGCCAATTTTTAACTTTAAATTTCAATTGGTCTGTATAGCATTTAAATGAAATGTTCAAATTAATAGGTACAATTCTTGGTGTGTTCATAATTATGCTTATTTTTTTTGTAATAACTGAATACTTTGTGAACACACTAAGGATTGTACTTATTATTTTTGAACATGCCAACAATAGTAGGATCTAAAAAAGAACTTTGTAATAACTGTTTTATTTTAAAGTTTTGTAAAATGGAGCCTGAAGAAGCAAGAAAGCTACCTTTGCGAAGTATCGTAGTTAGTTTGTTTTTATTGAAGTAAATATGATTTTATTAAAAGTACTTAACAAGGACAATTTCGAACCTCTACCTTCTAGGTTATCATCAGCTTCATCAATCATCATCAGAAGCTGATAATACCACAGCAGAGAGCGGGTTGAAACTGTGCTTCATAAGTACTTTTAAAATTTTGTTATTTTTTTAAGATGAATTAATATATTTAAGTATTAATAAATGTGTGTAAGAGGTTTTTTTTTAATACTATTTTCGTTACCTACAAAAGCTATTTTCGTTACCTACTTCAAATAGCAAGCGTTAAAAAATGCGATGGTGTTTTTCATTTGCCAATGGAAACCTTTTTTTTGTTGTTGTTAAATTTTAGTATTTCGAATGTCGACATTGCGGATATCATTTATCTCCTGGAGTCTCCACACTTTCACTCATTTTCTTAAGACTAAAGTCGCAATATTCATATTAAACAGCCTCTATCTTGCATTTAATTATTTCCTTTCCTTATTTATTCCACGTATAATCCAGGGAAAACCCTTTAACCCAAATCCTATCAGCAACTGTTCTCATTCGTACATGAATTGGAGCATGAGCAGTAGAACAACCGTATGAAATAACAGGCCAAATTTCACTTAATATATTTTCTTTGATACATTTTTATTCCTATATCCTTAAAATGTATTAATATCAAGAAAGAAAGATTCTCGTAAATAGAGCTTAAATCTACCCCATCCTCTGCCTCCTTCTTAACTTTATTGAACATTTTTTAATTCTAAATTTAACGCAAAATTTCTGCCAAGTTCAAATACTAATCTTAATTATCTCTTTAATTTTTTTTCTTAATGGACAATCCAAACAAGCTTGTCCTTTCTTACTACAAACTTTATCTTTGAACCAAAGATAGTAACCGACTCAGCTCATATCGCTCTGAACTTAGATCATATAGAATTTTAATGTTCGAATATACCACCTCTCTTAGACTCTGCTACAGGAAGGTATTCCAATCCAACATCGAGGTCGCAGCCCTTATTGTCAACATAAACTCTAAAATAAGATTACGCTTTTATCCCTACAGAAATTTAATTAAATAATCAGAAATTTTGGATCTTAATTAATTTTCAATTGACCGCCCCAGTAAAATTAATATTTATTTTAATCTTTCTCTCATTCACAATAAATTAATAATAGAACTTGATAGGGTCTAGTGTTTTGGTTATATTTTAGCCTCTTCACTAAAAAGTAAAATTCAACATTTAAAATTAAAAAAGTTATTATTACGTCCAACCATTCATTCCAGTCTACAATTAAGAGTAACCTTGTAAGACTAATGATTATAAAACCTTCGCACGGTCAAAATATCGCGGCTATTTAAAACTTCAATGGGCAGATCAGATTTCTTATTTCGTACAAGAAACCATGTTTTGATAAACAGACGAATAATTATTTGCTGAATTCTTAAATTTTATCTTAATTTTTCTAATTAAATTAATTTTCATTCTACTTATATTAACATTACATTACACCTTATTAATTTTAGCTTTTTTCTTAATATAAAATAAATAAAAAAAATCTTATTATAACTTTTATGCTGTATAACTAACTCTAAAGAAATTGCTGAAATTGCATCCAACTAATAATTTTTTTTTATATTATTACTCTTCAAGCTAATTCCTCAAAAAATTTCTATGCTATCAACACACATAATTAAAATATATTCTTCAGTAACCAGATATCCTGTTTTTTTCACTGAGATTTCATTTCTAGAATAAAATTTACCTTAACTTTAAAAACATTAAGGAAACATTATTACTCTAGCTCAAGACAATCGGGAAAATAAATCTGTAAAGATGAATTGTTAAGTCTAATACAGTAGCTACATCATCTGCATTCCTTTCAAATAATTATATAACCCTTACAGTATTTATATAATAGGATAATTCGTAAAATGTACTTAAAATAAATTATTTGTACTATAAATTATTTATAGTGAATTCTTTATAGTGAAAAAATAATTTTGTACACAGGTACCATATTAATTGTGAATAAAAAAATCATTTTTAACTCCATCTTTCCAGCCACATTTTCCATTACTCCTACTTTGTTACGATTTTTGTTAACTATAATGAGAGTGACGGGCGACACGTACATAATTAATTACTTTTCCATATAAAATAACTAATTCTTTATTATAATTAAATCCACTTTCAGTAATATTACAAGCCCGCCTTCGTTTATGTTCTCTTATTGTCACCGATCTCAACCCTTTACTGCACCTTCACTTCACATGAATTAAAACTTATTGAAAAACTTCTCATAACATAATTTAATTATAAAATTAAAGAATTTCCTTTAGCTTCATCGTCTAATCGCGATTGCTGGCACATCTTTAATCAAGATTATTACATTAAACTAACCATAAATTAGACAACAATGAATGAGACCAAGTGTTTACTAAGTGACATTCTAGAACAGCTGTTTCACGTTCTTTAGAATCATTAGCTAGCGTGATCATTGTTTTTTTTTTATAATTCAATGCGCAGATTGAATTTGCTGTGCATTATAAAAATTCATCGAGGCCGGCGGACTGCTGCCAAACGAATTTTCTTATTAATATTTTATCAGTGAGGTTTTATTTTTATTTTTTTTTTGCTTTTGAGTCGCCACTGGGATTCCAATGATTAACCATAAATTATTTTAATATTCAACACTGCTTATTTAAACAATAGACATATATTAAATCAATTGAATAGAAATCTGATAGTCAGAATCAAACTAATTTTACAATGAAAAACAAGATATCTGATTAAAGGGTTATTTCGATGAAATGAATCATGTACTTTTCTACTCTTGTTAACCGTTTTTTTTTTTCGTTTTAATTAAGTATCCATTTATAAATGATTATCTTAAATTAATGTATATTTCATAGCCGCTTTGTAGAAAAGCAGAGGAGCAAAAGGGTGACCTGAAAATGCATCTTCTATCAGTGAGAGCTCTAGAGCAAAATCTGAACATATGTAGTACATTTAACCACATTTAAATAAAACCACAGGTTCCGAAAAAATCAACATTCTTAAGGAAAAGAAGAGTAAGTTTTTTCCAGTTATTCATTTAAATAGTAAATAAATTACAGTCCGGCTAAGTTCTTTTTCGAGATCCTGCAGGTGCTGAAGACACATACAATATAATTAATTAACTTTACCCCAAATTTAATATTGTATAATTATTCTATAAATAATTAATGAAAATGAATTAAATTACCATAAAATAATTATATTGAATCACCATAATCAATATCTATCAAATGAAGAACACTAATACTTTCTTTTCTATTATATAATAGAATTAGAAATGAAAATATTTATAATAATATTTAGACTATGTACTAAAAAGTTGCTAACTTTTTACCTAAAGCCGCAATATACATAAATGTATTTGAAAACATCGATGATTCGAATCTTATGATAAACAAAACATAAAGCTTATCTTGTTAGATGGAAGTTTACTCCTGGATCTCCAGGGACTGTTGATAAATGAAAGTTCCAGTGGTCACTCCGGTATATCTGTGTCCTTTGCATACTCGTTAAGCATCCTATGTTTATTAGGATTATATACCATATTAAAAACAACCCTATCTATTCCACTACAGACTACTTCTTATCCTTATATTCCCTTTTTGAATTAAGCCCCTCATATAGGGAATCTCTGGAAAGTTCGTTCTCACTGTCAGTGTAATTTGTGACTGTCCTTTGTAAACTATATATTGTAAAATGTAATTAGGGTCCCTTTCGTGGTTCAACCTGTATTCTTTAATACAATCAATGCCAAAAAATTAGCGTACCCAGCACAAATAATACGAATGGACGAAACTCAGTATAAGGCACCTTCACAGATAGTTGTGCCACTGTTTGCTGCTGGGCTGTGATTGCCTGCTCAGATCAGGATTGTTAGTATCGATACGACTCTGATTATGTGAACAATCATTGTGTTCCCATTTGGTTCTGGAGTACAGAGTTCTCAGAAAGCAAATCACAATTTGTGAGAGGTCGTGTCGTTGAACTGCGGAAGACAAGCTGCTCGTTCCGTCGTTCTGGCTGTCACTTGTAATGTGAGGCAGTATTGGGTTCAGTGATGACGTAGGGAAATCCACATGCGCAACGACAGCACTGGGAAACATAGGCAGACTACCAAAGGGTAGGATCGTCATCGTCCGAAAGGCATGAACTGAACCAAGGGTTTTTCTGTCCACCAGCCAGAGACATGTAGCAAATTCACTAGAAATCCTTGTGCCTACCCACCCCATTAAAGGTTTGCGCGCATATACCAGCGACAAGCGACAACTACAAACTACAACGACAAACTACAGCAACACGCAGACGTTCAACTGAACGATGCAACGCGCATATGGACTTTCAGGTGAACGACGGAAGTTGCACTGGACTTCTTGTCGCACCGCGACTCGGCGCTGATCAAACGGAACCGGAAACGGAAATTTTCTAGAATGCAGATGTTTTTCCGCCATTAATGTGATGAGAAACACGAGCGATGTTTGGTGAATGTTTAATTTCAGATGCTATTTTTGAAAATCTTATGTGCCGATTGTGATTTAAGGCTTCTGAAAATCGTTTATCATAGAATGGACATTGAAACATAATGGTTGTTCACCAGAATGTGTAATCCTATGTGTTGTGAGATCTGAGACTCGGGAAAATCTTTTACAGAAAATGGAAATTCATCTGTCTATCTTTCTGTTTATGCAATCATGTAGATATTAAGATAAATAAATCACATGGGAACATAATCTGTACGGTAAATTTGTTTTATTAACGACGTTATTGCTATGATGTGTATTTTAAGATTCAGTACTGTTTTAAATGTTGTAAAAACAAATTGAAATAAATGTAAACTTGTAAATACGTTAATATATATTCTGATAGTAAGATAGATTTTCTTTACTGTGAAAATTACAATTGTTTCTGTTATTTTTAAAGAAAAATAAAAAAAGAAAAAATCAAATTAGTTTTTGTCTAATTTATGTTTCTGCAATGAAAATGTAAAACATAGTAAAAACATAACTATGAACACGTTATAAATTAGTACACAATCACGTAATGCATGAAATAACAAATAATCATTGACATTCATGGACATACATTATTACAATAAGAATTATTATTAATAGAGAAAAGAAAGCCCTTACTCCTGTATCTTTATAATTTATATTTCTGCTACAGTAACTACATTATAATAACCGTTAACAAGAATTTCAAGATTTCATAAATGATAAATATAATGTATAATTCATAAATGTTAATGTGACCAACCGTCCTCCTTTTGGAAGCGCAGTCCTCCCTTGAGAAGTGTCCTTCTTTTGTAAATTCTGTCCTCCTTTTTGATGTTTGAAGAGTAATTTGTCCTCCTTTTTTGATATGTGAAGTTTAATGTTTGTTTTTTTTTTATTTGGTTGAACAGATGGATTTAGAATTTTGTTTTGTTTGAATTGGTTGAACATCTGTTCAACCAATTAAAAAAAAATTCTAAATTCATCTGTTCAAACAAATAATGTAGAGGTTTTTCTTCATTTTCATTTGGTTAAACAGATGGATTTAGAGGTGGTTTTTTGTTTTATTTGGTTGAACAGATAGGTGTAGAGGGTTTTGTTTTGGTTGAATAGATGGGTTTATACCCCTGATAACATGTTTATTTTTCTTCAAATTATTTGCATCTTCCTTTTCATTTTAGAACAAATTGTCACCTTTATCAATGTATGTATGTTCATGGCAGTGGATAGCATTTATCAAATTGTTTTCGTCTCAACATAATAAATGCAGTGTATTTTGTGTTGGCATGCAGTCAGCTAATTGTAAAGTAATAATTGTGTATATTGCAATACTGTATATTACTATTAATATGTCTGCTGATTATGAATGATTTAAAATTATGAAATAAATACGGTCAGTTCTTGTTGAGTAAATCATAGTTACATGTATTTACACATATGCCAGTAATAAGTAGAAACCTTAACATTGATTGGATGAATACAAATTGTTAATATTGCCTTTTATTATATTGGAAAACAGTATACTTAATTTATGAAAATATTTAAAAGAATTCATTTTAATTTTCAATGGTGGTTTTTTTGTCATGGAACATTCAATTAATATGGAATTATATTCTTCATTTGTTGATCATGTTATATTGCATTCCTCAACATAGCCTGAAAAAAAAAATGTTGAAAATCACAAAATAGGAATATATTTCAAACATCCTACAAATAAAATATATTGAAATAAAGGTACAAATAGTAAAGCATGAAATAAATACATACAAACTGTATATTATGAAAATACAAGAAACCTTTGTTTAATCGTTTCAAATCTATGTTCATAAATAACAGTCAACTGTAAACTTCACTAAAATTACAAAGGAAATTTGGTAAACAAAAAAATAAATTTGATAAACATAAAAATAGGTGTTTACATTTATGGGAACATTTAAATTTATATATGTATAATATATAAACATAAGAACTTAACATTTAGTATTTGTAACAGGTAAAGCAATATATATCACCCATTAGTATAATTACATTTGTAATAAATTGTCACTATAACAGATAACAATAATATTACTTATATTGCATTAATATATTAAAAAAAATTCATATATAGTCTTTATTATTGTTATGTAAAATAAATACCATAACATACCCTACATAGAGATTCAATAAGAACCTCGCAGAATCAATATTGTAAATAATAATTAAATAAAACAATTGTGTCAATACCAAAGCACATACTTAGTAACATTTACATTGCATAAGATGAAAGGCCTTCGTTACTATACATCCTTGTCATTGAAAAACAATTTTCAAAGCCTAAATCAAAGCCGAATGAGCATAACTTTGGAATGATAAAAATTAATGTAACATAAAATATATTTAATACATTATCACTGCTACAACACCTTCAGTACTGTATGAAATAGATCCATCAAACTAATTCTCCAATCCCCCCCCCCCCAATAAAAAAACACCCAGAAATATTATCTTCAATAAATCAATATACCTACATACTTTCTGTTTCCATAAAAATTGTGAGGAATAGTTCATTAGTTTAAGTGGCTAAGGACATACAGACAGACACAAGCTTTGGTCTGTATTTGGGAGGTAATTTTAAGTTTATATGTTTTTGATGGACGGTGGATGTCCTTAAGTGAGTAGGGTTATACATATAGCTATAAAGAGGAGAGAGTCATGCATGAGAAGATTACACAATAAGTGACAAGGTAGTCAACAAATGTCCCACAAAATTAACAATTGAAAGTGATATTTTGTAAGTTATGAAATTTTATAAAAACATTAGATTGATATTCACAAGAGCATGTAGTAACAGGAAAATGATAGTAACAACAGTAATTTCAAGAGCAGAGACTTAAATAGGATGTTTTTTGGAATACTTAATTTTTTGGGGAATAACAGCAATGATGTTAACATATCAATGAATACATTACAGTATTACAACTTGCTGCAGTGCTAGTACAAAAACACAATATTATTTCATTCAATTCAAAACCCACAATTGAGTCTACACAATGATTTGGGACTGGAATATTAAATGTATTGTAGAAAGATGTAATGAGGAACACAAGTGATTTTAGTTGGGTTTTGCAATAACTTAGAAATAATAACAAGTTTGTAGTGTTGTAAATAAAAAATGACTGATTAAGGATATGTCTTGATGCTCCACAAAGAAATGGTAATGAATTGATATCATATGATAGGACAGAATGGTTTCAATAAGAAAAAACAAAAAATAATATCTTACAAACTATCAGTTACATATTATATATATATACACACACATATATTACATAACCTGTAGTATATATATATATATATATTTAATCAATATTTGGGATTTTCCAAACAGATATCATAGAAATTAATCAGAAATATTATTCCGTAATACAATCAGTAGTTAATGTCTGATAGATGTTTATGTTTGGATATATATATTATTTTTATTTTCCGGATTTACATTGTAAACTTCATTGACTCAGTGAGTATCATTTATGATTGATTTATGTGTTTCTCTGTTTATATATTGTGTTCCGAAATTCCCAGCACAAAAAAAAAAGGTTGCTTAAAATTCAACCAAGGAGAACTGAACAGTAATTAATCATTTCATTCAAAAAATAAAACAAAAAATTACTAATGTTGTTGTCATTCAGAACAATATATATTAAGAATACAATAATAAAAGGAACATTAATTTCATGAGTATATATTTAAATGAAAGAATTTTGGATACTGCAATTTCTGTATAATTTATAACAGCAGTGTATTGGCTACGAAAAATTTCAAAAATAAATTATTCAAACTGATCATACAGCTGTTATAATTTTTTTTAAAAAACATTATCGTTTCCTGACATTCAGAAACGTAAATTTTGCTTAGTTTTTCAGTATTTATGGCTAATAATTACTTGATTAGTTATTTGAAATACTTACGGCCGATGTTTCATGTTTTATTGCATTAAAGCCAATAAAATCTCTATAGGGCCATCGTCTTTGCAGCACTTCTGCTGAATATATACTCGAGATCTGTTGGAATTCTTTTCTTTTCCGAGGGGCATGTATCCTGAATTATATTTCAGGTTTTCATGTAGTCGGCAACTAAAAAAATAAAAAAAAAGTGATGTTTAAACATTAAATTTCCTGACCGCTCGTGCATGTCGTAGGTTATTGATTCGATTACAACGTCTGAAATAAATGCAAACTTATCTGATTTTCACAGTTTTTGGCTAATGTATAACCATAGTTTATCTTTCTATCCTCCATTTACTACTTTTTTGGAGCCAAAAGCATAAACCGTGAATAGTTTGGAAGTAATGCACTAAGCGCCTCCATATTGAATTGCGAAAAATTGGGAAATTTTCGTGAAATCGTGTTGCTGCTTTTTGATTGGTTGGCGTTGTAATTAACGCAGAATTCTGATTGGTTTCGCTGAGCGTTGTCGCTGTCGCGCAACGCCGATGTTCAAAGGTGGTGAAGCTTTTCTTATAGAGAAAAAATCTCAGACATGACGTCAAAAATCTCAGACATGACGTCAAAAATCGCAGATATGACGTCATTCCTGCGATTCGCACGACATTGTCGCTTGTCGCTGGCATATGCGCGCAAGCCTTAAGAGATGACTTGCAGGATAAGCTTTGCATTCTCGGCGCCCTTTAGGTTGCCTTCTATTAACACCCCAACATCGGCTGGTTCGTTTGCTGTGATATAGTGAGCGGGTGGCCTACGCATCTACGGATTGGCAACAAATCTTGTTTAGTGATGAATCCAGGTTTCGTCTGTACACTGATAATCATCGTACTCGATTATACAAAAGCACTGGGCAGCACAGAAATCCTGACTTCATTTTTGAATGATACATCGCCAGGACTGGTGGCGTCATGTTGTTGGGAGCCGTCTCCTACGATTCTCGGTCTCCGCTGGCAGTGATCAGAGGAATATTAATAGTGGAGTTATAGGCTCAAGAGATCTAGGGCCCCATATTACTTCCCTTTATGAAGCGGATTCAGCTGTTCATTTCCAACCAGATAAAGCCCGCCCACATATAGCAAGGGTTTCCCTGACTCCCTCCTTGCCTCCTTTCGAACTCTCCCTTGGCCATATAAGTATCCAGACTGGTCGACAATGAAAGTTGTGTGGGACCACTGGTGTGAGCGATCTGGAATGGCAGTTGCATTGGAGGATTTTCTGCAGGATAGCATTAAAAACCTCTATGATTCCATACTAAGCAGCAAGTATCCACATTACGAGAAATGACGCAGTAACAAAGTATCTATTGAACTATAGTGTTTTGACTGAATAAACTGCCCATTTGCTGACACTGACCTCTCTCAGTAATAAGACACTGACCTCTCACCTCTGAGTACCGAGGTTCGGTTCTCATGTGGGTTTCGTTGATGGTGTCAATCCGCGCTGGGCAGTTTTTCCCGGGGTTCTCCCGTTTCCCCTGCATTTCTCACACCATTCTTTCTCAGTCTTTCTCTCCGTCTGTCCTTCTTTCCGTGGGATAGCACAATAGATCTTTCAGGTCGCGGTGCTTGGCTGTCAAGCCACCCACGCGCACCACATTACATTACATATTACACAAATTACTTCAATATTATCATGAGTTAATATCTTAAATTATCAAAGTATCTTACTATTTTCGTAATTGTCAAAGCTTCCCTAAAGGCAGCCCAAATTTCGTTCACGCACCTGGATTTCTTACAGAGCTACTTATTAGAAGGTGCCTTATCAAAAGCGGTTCTGCCTTCTCAGTCACATATTTAGAAATGATTAAAATTTTCACCAAATGGAAGTTTAGGAATCTTTAGGAATGGATTTAAACAGTTGCTTCTTAGCCTGGCCCTTTTCCTATGACCACTCCATTATAAAAAACCTTACAGATAACAAGATTCAATAGCTCATGGATTTCCTATGCAGGCATTGAGGATTTCTATGGAATAAGTATAAATGAATCTTTTCTGAAAGAGATTATAAACTTTTTCTTATTAAATTTAAATCAAACTTATTTTTGTTGAAAACCTGTATTATGATTAAAAATTAATATTTTCGGTTGTTTTTTAAATTGAAATATTAATTTAGTTTAAACTTAAAATACAATGAAACCTCCGAATAGCGGACAGTCATGGGACCGGAAGTTTCGTCCGTTATTGGGAGGTGTCCGCTATTGGGGAGGACTATCTTTTTTTCATTTTTTAGCTTATAGTATGTCATTTAATGAAAAATTACGTACAATCTTAAATTTCTATAATTAACATTGCCCTACGAGAAAATATGAACAATTGCAAACTGTTTACTATTTTTCTTTTTAAATGAATGCTAATCTATTAGTCTTACTTAAAATAATGACAAAATTAATACTGTAATTTTAAGTAAGACAAACGGATTAGAAAATTAATTTATTAACTAAAGTAATCAGTTAACAGAGTTTGACATTTCTTTTTTGCATTGAAAACATGTTTCTCAATGTGAATATTTAAATCGTTTAACTTTGCAAGGCTTCAGAGTCCACTTTGCTTCCAACGCCTTTTCTTGCAATAATGGCCCATTTGCTCGTGCAGCGCAAAACCAAATCGAAGACAATAGTGTCTCCGTTTCCGAACTTTGATGTGTTTGGAGTTCGTGATCCGTTAAAAATTTCCCCCTGGACGCTATGCATTACTGTAGCCTGATTCTATTGCTTTTGAAAAACAACCCAAGATCGTTCATTTTCTGTAGAATTTTGTCCGTTATTGGGAGTGTCCGCTAATTGGAGGTCAATACATGGAAACGTCTATATTAAGGGACTGGGGATTGCAAAATTGTCCGCTATTGGGGTGTCCGCTTTTCGGGAGTGTCCGTTAGTGGAGGTTTCACTGTATTTGTATAATTTTTATTTCAAATCCTTTAGTTTTTTTTTTATTAACTACTTTAAACTGTTTATAAATCTTCGAATTTATTATTGATGTTCAGACTTCTTTTTAGTGCGTTAAAAAAATCATTTTAAGCTAATAAATTTATAAACTCTATTAACATCGAAACCTATTAAAGACGTATTAATAATAACTATTTAGCTTCTTGAAGAAAATTATTTTTATGAAATTCATTTTAATAAAATAAAAATTAATATATTACAATAAATTCTGTCCTACAACAGACGAAATTCATTAAAGAAACATCCAATACTTCATAGATTACGAATTTTCCAAAAACTTTATTTGTATTTTTCTTTATTAAGTGTAGACTATAAGGTACCTGAGCCATATAACGCCATGTACACCTTTAACGCTACCTATCTAATTCTTCATAAACATAAGAGATGGCAGTACTGCACTAAAGTAGTTCGCATTGACATGTCATTTAGTGTTGAAGTGAGTAACAATAATTTAAATGTTAAGGTGGTGTTATTTGAGCAGCGTGCCTTAGTACAAGTCAATTATAACATTAAGAATATTTTTTTAATGGAATAAACATAAATATGTGGATGACTACATACTTACAGGAAAAAAGGAAGAAAAAGAAAATCTTTAAAAATTCCAGTTTATTTTTATCATTACCATGAATTAAATCGCATATTAGGTAATGTTTGACTTTTAAAGCTAAAAATATTTTTATCTAATTCTCTAAAATGTTTAATCAAAATTCTTTCCTTTACTCTTAATTATTTTTCGGTTGATCAAATTTAATTAAACTTGTCCAAACATTTCGTGTATTATTTTTTTCTCCAGTACCGAACTTTTTAAAAGGGTAGCCATTGAATAAAAATTGTGAATAACAAACATGTACATGACTCTGTCATGCGGTAGCAGAACTTTATTCAATATTCTAAAGTTGTTGTTTTTTTGTTCTATATTTAACATTTATAATTTTTAATAATCATATTTTATTAATTATTCTATCAATGTTTTTGTTTTGAGATTTTTTCAGAAATATCCAATTCATGAAACCATAACACAGGAAAGAATCAATAAAAGCTTTTGTTTTTGTGGAAATCTAATATGTGGAAGCAAATACATAAATGAGTTTAATTTTTTAATAATAAATATGTAATGGTTCCTCCAGTTTAATTTGTTTCAACATAAATTCCCAAGTATTTATATACATTTACACTTTCATTTTTTTTTACAATTACATTCTAAATTTGTATTTTAATACTCTTACTTTTTTATTGTGTAATTTGATATTAATGTTATACTGTATTGGTTTATTTTTTGTCTTTACAATCATGAGTTTTGTCTTTTGTTGATTTATTGACATTTTATTTATATTTGACCCTGAGATTATGCTATTCAAATCACATTGTATTTGTTTAAATGCTTCCTGTTCTTATGTCATCATTTAATGAAAAGTACATCTTCAGCGTAAATAAATATTTTAGGAACTTAATTGTCTTCAATATTATAAATAAGATGAATAGTAATGGTTCTAAACTGGAGGCTGATATTTTTTTAACATTGAAAAGTTTATTTGTAGAATTTTCTATTTTAATTCTGAATTTCCTACTTACTAAGTAATTTTCAATTAATTTATTTAAATTCCTTCTTATACCCATATTATCAAATGTTTTTATCATTATCGTATGATTTGTTGAATCGAAAGCCTTTTTAAAATGTCTGAAAATGTAATAAATTAGTAATAATTTTGTTGAGATTTTTGTTTAGGAACACAGGTTCCACAGGTTAACTCACTTATTAAGATATGAGTGCTTTTATTTTTCTGATAAGGATATTTATTGTAATTTAATTAGTTATACTTATTAAAATAATTTTAAATAGTATTTTTTAAGTATTTTTCTACAATTTTTCATAAGTTGGATAAAATTGATATTGATCCGTAATTATCAAAAATATCTCTTTTTCATCCTTTATGTATTGAAGTGCGATTCCAAAATATTCATTCATAAAACCATTAAAACCTTAAAACTATTTTGAAATATTTATATTGTTGTGTTTAAAGAACTGCATTATTATTAGTAACATCTTAAGCCATGAATGAACACGAAGTCTTCATTATTTCCTTATTTTCTTTGTAATAAGGATCCAAATTTTTATTAGCTACTCTACAAGTGATATTTCATTAGATCTACAAATGTTATTTATCCTTTTTGAGATTTTGACATTATAAGGTATTCTAATTCTTGATTTCCTGGGTTTCTTTTGGATTTTCGGTCTTTTGAAAGTAAGATTTACATATTTTATTTATTAATTTCTTTGGATGTTCATTACAGTACAGTTTCTTTTTGAAGTTTTCAATTTTAATTGTAAATTTTTTTCCATCAAAAGTGTTTTCAGTTGTTCTCCTTAAATTATTCTTTAGTATAGCTTTTTTAGTAGACCAGCTATGTATCGAATTATAATTTAACATCACATTACTCTGATATGGCTTCTGATAGTGTTCATAATCAATAAGATTGCCTTTGTTACACAATTTTAAGTCCAGGAAAACAATACATCCGATATTTTCCTCTTCCATTTTAAATTTAATGTTATCATCTATGTTATTTATGAAATTGAAAAAAAATTTGAACTGTCTAGAACTTTTCCATATTATCAAGATATCAGCATATCTCATTTACATAACTGGTGAATAACTGACAAGACTTTTTTAAGAAAAAAAATGGACAAATAAAATTGAAAACTTCAAAAAGAAACTATAGTATAATGAATATCCAAAGAAATTAATAAATAAAATATGTAAATAAAAAGAAGACGCCGACACACAAATTTAGTTTAAAAATTATTAATTACACATTAAAAAGGTTCAAAGGACCGGTTTCGCTTCTACAGAGTTGAGAAAGCTCTGTTGTAGGAGCGAAACCGGTCCTTTGTACCTTTTTAATGTG
>JAFIDM010000001.1:142247298-142264385 GCA_023159025.1 Thereuonema tuberculata
TTTTTTTTTTTTTGGTTGTAAAAGTCAGACTAGGGGGCCCCCATCCACAACTCCCGCCCCGGGCCCCAAAAGGCGTTGGTACGCCACTGAGTGTGAGCTTTATGTTTCTTTCTCTCTTCATTGTATGCTTCTCTTCCTTTAAAATTATTTGGGCTGTACAAATAGGCCTAAAATGATTACAGTGCTATAAGGGTGTACCAATAGCCCTTCAAAATATACAATCTACAAGAGAGCGGATACATTCTAAAAGTAAGCCTACATTTTTCCAATAGTTTATGTAAATAATAAAAAAAAGATTATTATTATTACGATTACTATTTATAGAAAAAAAAATACTATTGATTTTAAGAAGGTGGTGAATTTTTGGGTTCCTTTTACTTTTTAGATGGAAGGGGACGTTACGATTCTCGACGCACACCAATGGTGTATTTATTTGTTAAATAAATATTGAAATTATTGTAAATGGTTACAAGGAAGCTATTGAATATTGAGCCTATGAACTTACAGGACTGAGAATGGAGCGAGGAGGAGGTAATTTTGAGAAAGGGGAGGGGGTTGGAGACCCCCAAGTAATCGTGCTCGTATCCTAAGTTGACCCGTTAATAATCATCAGTTCCCTTTGGATTTCGAAGTCATTTTTGAAAGTCGGAAGGACTAGAGGCCAAATAAATGTGCCTGTAAGTTGGACAATAAATAAGGACAGTTTCAAATTTTATTGAAAGTCCGTCCAGAAGTTTTAGAATGATCCGCATATAAACAGACAAACAGACAAGAAATAAGAAAAATTTCAATTGGAATAAACAAAATATCTCGGAAGCTTCAAAATTTTCAGGCAATAACTTCTCTTATCAAAGTTATTTAACCAAATAATGTATTAACTCCTAACTTTTATTCTAAAATAAATAAAATATACATACATTTATAATTTAAACTGGATTAATGAAAAGGCTTATGGCAACAAAATATAAACCACTTTCACCGACTTTTCAGAATTTGGAAATGCGTAAAAGCAAAAGAAAATACGAGGATAAATAAGTTTAATTGAATGGAAAAAGTTACTAAAAGTTTCGGATTTTAGTTGTAATTGATTACTTCACAACATTTATTTCCATCATCAAATGATTGTAAAATCCCCTTTTTGTTATTTATTTATTTCTCAACCATATATTGCATTATTATTTGACGTTCAGACTGCAAGTGCTTCCTTGTCTGGAAAGGCATTTTTCATAAATACTTTCTTTTTTTCCCGCTTATTGTATTTTGTTGAGATTGCAAAAACTTTTGTGCAACAATAGACTAGAAATCAGTTTTTCCTTAAAAGAACTTAATCAATTTTCACGTCTTCAAAAATCAAGGGAAAATAAGTAAACATAATATTATTGAAATAGATTTTTTAAGGCCATTAATAGTTGCTTTTAGTTCAATTAAAGTTTGTCAAGAATATGTACAAAGGAAATGGATCAGCATGTGTCCACCATGCGTAATCAGACGAAGGATTTGTAGTGTGACAAAGAAAAAGAAATTCATTAACATCTGTTCTACGAAATCTTAATATTTCTCTTCTAATTTTTTTCTGCTGGAGTTGTCATCACCTTCACGCGCAAATTTCTCCACAGGAATTTAAACGGAAAATTTTAAAATAAAGGTAAAATATCTGTCTGTCTTAACACATTAAATTTATGAACCGAATGTGCCTTCGGATGTCAAAATAAGCATCGTTTAAGTGAACATTAGATACTGTTTAGTCTCTGGTAAAAAATGTTTGAAATCAAATGAAAACCTTGCCAAATTAGAACTTTAAATTAGAACGTTTAATTCTCATTTATTTCTGAATTATCAAAAAAAAGAAAAAGGCACTGTAATGGCACTGTTAAGCAGTTATGTATTTATTTATTTATTTATTTATTTATGTTTGCCATTCACCCGAGGCTTCACAAATTGAAAACGAACAAACAAACAAACAAAACAAATATGATTACATATTGTGTGAGATTTCAGTCTCTAAATTCATGGCAAATTAATTTTATTCAAAGGGGTGCTACAATGAGTACAATGAGCTTGACGGAACCTTAAGCTAAAACTATAATTCCTAACTTAGTGAATTAGTTCAAAAAGTTCAAAAATTAGTTCAAAAAATTAAATACTATAATAACATTTTACATATTAAGAAATTTATAATAATAATAATAATAATAATAATAACTTATCAAATCAGTTTCTTAAATTATTCTAAAATTAACTTTTTTTTTTCATTTTTTTATCATGAAATCCCCGTTTCATCTCTGTTAAATTTAATAACATTTTCTGGACTGAATCATGAAATTAATATTAATGTAAATGATTGGCCTTAAAACAGATGAACTAGAGATCCGCAGTTTGAGAAAACTGCTTTAAATGGCATCCGCTGATAGTCTTGTGATGCGCCGATGAAGGTCCGAATCACTAACAGACAAGTCATTCTACAGAGAAGTTCAATGTCAAAGGATATAATGTAGATCCTTTTTTTGAGGGATTTCCTCACTCCGGGATGAGATATTATCTTGATATTTCGGACCGGTGCATCGGACCTTCTTCGGGAGATGTATAAATATCAATTACATCAAGGTGAGCGCAGAACTAACAACTTCCATTGTTAGTTTCTCGGATAAGTTTCTCATGTTGTTTATTCCGTTGTTAGTTCTGGTGGTTCCGTTGTTAGTTCTGCGCTCACCTTGATGTAATTGATATTTATACATCTCCCGAGGCACAGGGCCGAAATATCGAGATAATATCTCATCCTGGAGTGAGGAAATCCCTCAAAAAAAGGATCTACATTATATCCTTTGACATTGAACTTCTCTGTAGAATGACTTGTCTGTTAGTGATTCGGACCTTCATCGGCGCATCACAAGACTATCAGCGGATGCCATTTAAAGCAGTTTTCTCAAACTGCGGATCTCTAGTTCATCTGTTTTAAGGCCAATCATTTACATTAATATTAATTTCATGATTCAGTCCAGAAAATGTTATTAAATTTAACAGAGATGAAACGGGGATTTCATGATAAAAAAATGAAAAAAAAAAGTTAATTTTAGAATAATTTAAGAAACTGATTTGATAAGTTATTATTATTATTATTATTATTATTATAAATTTCTTAATATGTAAAATGTTATTATAGTATTTAATTTTTTGAACTAATTTTTGAACTTTTTGAACTAATTCACTAAGTTAGGAATTATAGTTTTAGCTTAAGGTTCCGTCAAGCTCATTGTACTCATTGTAGCACCCCTTTGAATAAAATTAATTTGCCATGAATTTAGAGACTGAAATCTCACACAATATGTAATCATATTTGTTTTGTTTGTTTGTTTGTTCGTTTTCAATTTGTGAAGCCTCGGGTGAATGGCAAACATAAATAAATAAATAAATAAATAAATACATAACTGCTTAACAGTGCCATTACAGTGCCTTTTTCTTTTTTTTGATAATTCAGAAATAAATGAGAATTAAACGTTCTAATTTAAAGTTCTAATTTGGCAAGGTTTTCATTTGATTTCAAACATTTTTTACCAGAGACTAAACAGTATCTAATGTTCACTTAAACGATGCTTATTTTGACATCCGAAGGCACATTCGGTTCATAAATTTAATGTGTTAAGACAGACAGATATTTTACCTTTATTTTAAAATTTTCCGTTTAAATTCCTGTGGAGAAATTTGCGCGTGAAGGTGATGACAACTCCAGCAGAAAAAAATTAGAAGAGAAATATTAAGATTTCGTAGAACAGATGTTAATGAATTTCTTTTTCTTTGTCACACTACAAATCCTTCGTCTGATTACGCATGGTGGACACATGCTGATCCATTTCCTTTGTACATATTCTTGACAAACTTTAATTGAACTAAAAGCAACTATTAATGGCCTTAAAAAATCTATTTCAATAATATTATGTTTACTTATTTTCCCTTGATTTTTGAAGACGTGAAAATTGATTAAGTTCTTTTAAGGAAAAACTGATTTCTAGTCTATTGTTGCACAAAAGTTTTTGCAATCTCAACAAAATACAATAAGCGGGAAAAAAAGAAAGTATTTATGAAAAATGCCTTTCCAGACAAGGAAGCACTTGCAGTCTGAACGTCAAATAATAATGCAATATATGGTTGAGAAATAAATAAATAACAAAAAGGGGATTTTACAATCATTTGATGATGGAAATAAATGTTGTGAAGTAATCAATTACAACTAAAATCCGAAACTTTTAGTAACTTTTTCCATTCAATTAAACTTATTTATCCTCGTATTTTCTTTTGCTTTTACGCATTTCCAAATTCTGAAAAGTCGGTGAAAGTGGTTTATATTTTGTTGCCATAAGCCTTTTCATTAATCCAGTTTAAATTATAAATGTATGTATATTTTATTTATTTTAGAATAAAAGTTAGGAGTTAATACATTATTTGGTTAAATAACTTTGATAAGAGAAGTTATTGCCTGAAAATTTTGAAGCTTCCGAGATATTTTGTTTATTCCAATTGAAATTTTTCTTATTTCTTGTCTGTTTGTCTGTTTATATGCGGATCATTCTAAAACTTCTGGACGGACTTTCAATAAAATTTGAAACTGTCCTTATTTATTGTCCAACTTACAGGCACATTTATTTGGCCTCTAGTCCTTCCGACTTTCAAAAATGACTTCGAAATCCAAAGGGAACTGATGATTATTAACGGGTCAACTTAGGATACGAGCACGATTACTTGGGGGTCTCCAACCCCCTCCCCTTTCTCAAAATTACCTCCTCCTCGCTCCATTCTCAGTCCTGTAAGTTCATAGGCTCAATATTCAATAGCTTCCTTGTAACCATTTACAATAATTTCAATATTTATTTAACAAATAAATACACCATTGGTGTGCGTCGAGAATCGTAACGTCCCCTTCCATCTAAAAAGTAAAAGGAACCCAAAAATTCACCACCTTCTTAAAATCAATAGTATTTTTTTTTCTATAAATAGTAATCGTAATAATAATAATCTTTTTTTTATTATTTACATAAACTATTGGAAAAATGTAGGCTTACTTTTAGAATGTATCCGCTCTCTTGTAGATTGTATATTTTGAAGGGCTATTGGTACACCCTTATAGCACTGTAATCATTTTAGGCCTATTTGTACAGCCCAAATAATTTTAAAGGAAGAGAAGCATACAATGAAGAGAGAAAGAAACATAAAGCTCACACTCAGTGGCGTACCAACGCCTTTTGGGGCCCGGGGCGGGAGTTGTGGATGGGGGCCCCCTAGTCTGACTTTTACAACCAAAAAAAAAAAAAAAAAAAGGTCCTCTTGTCTGGATGGGGGCCCCCCTAGTCTGACTTTTTTACAACCAAATAAAAAAAAAAAAAAAAAGGTCCTCTTGTCTGGATGGGGGCCCCCTAGTCTGACTTTTACAACCAAAAAAAAAAAAAAAAAAAGTCCTCTTGTCTGGATGGGGGTCCCCTCCAAGGTGGGGGCCCGGGGCGGACCGCTCCCCCCGCCCCCCCCTTGGTACGCTACTGCTCACACTGGAATTCGAACTAAGGTTCAGACATATATATGTATTTACTAAGCATGCGAAGTCATGCGAAGCATGCGAATCAACTTGAGCATTTCTTCTGACTAATCCTTTTGTCTGTTCGTTCAATTGTCTGTTTATCTGTTTGTTAGTACATTACACTAAAACGATTGAGCGGTTTTTCTTAAAATTTCATGTATTGCTTATTTTAAGTAAAACTTAAAACATCAGACACATTTATTTTGATTTTCAATTCCTCAAAAACAGCCTCGAAATCCCTTTAAAATTGTAATTTCTTTAACATTTGACCCATTCGTGCTTTATGAGCATGATTATTTTGATCCCCTCTCCCCTCGAGCATTGTATGCTCAATCCTCTCTAAGCGATGAATTGCTGAGATAAAAACTAGTAATTAGCTGTATTTTTCTGTTATCCCGACGCCTTATTGAAATTTCTTCATTAGAAGAACGCATAAGGGAAATAGAATCACAGAAAGGTTGTAGATTGTCAGATGAATGCCATTTGAAGTCATTTTCCTTCAACTTCCAAATATTTTTGTGATTTCATGCCCTTATGTGATGCTCTAGTGAAGGAATTTCAATGTGGAGACCGAATAATGGAAAATGCCTAATTAATTTATTCCATTAAGGTAATCCTGCAACTAAATTCAATATTTCTTATTTAATGCCTATATTGTTTTTATTTGTTTTTTTTTCATGTCTCCATTTGATTTCCTTCTTTCAGAATGGAAGCAGCTGACAGAGCTAACAACTCAGTTCCTCATTATGAATATTCTTTCATGTTTTCGTTTGAAGACAAGTTTGACACCGTGCGCCATTTTGCTTGGTTTCGAGATCACGTGAGCCTTAGTTTTTACTTGGTTGCATTTTATCTTCTCGCCATCTACCTTCTGAAACTGTACATGAAAGATAAGCCTCGACTGGAATTAAAATCTTTTGCTTTCTTCTGGAATGTGAGCTTAGCCATATTCAGTTTCATGGTGGTCATACGAATCTGGCCTGACTTATTCTATGACTGGATGCAATATGGCTACGAATACACACTCTGCGATTCCACGTTCATGTTACGAAACAGGGTCTTTGCGTTTTGGTTGACCCTCTTCACTTATTCGAAGTTCTTTGAATTCGGAGACACTATCCTCTTAGTCTTAAGAAAGCGTCCTCTTACTTTCTTACATGTCTACCATCACACCACGATTGCATTAGGCACCTTCTACTTCGTAAGAAGGGAATTAGCTGCAGTTCGATGGGTTCCTTTGATCAATGGCTGGATTCATACAGTTATGTACGCTTACTTTGCTCTGAAAGTTGTCAATATCAAAATTCCAAAGCTGTTTAGCATAATCTTAACTACGATGCAGATCAGCCAAATGCTTTATTTTGTGTACGTCATTCTAATTGTGAATTATTTCAATTTGATACAAGGGAAACACTGCCATATGCCAATAGAAGACAGTATCACCATCTGCCCAGTGATTGCATCCTATGCTGTCCTCTTTATGAACTTCTTTTACCATTCTTATCTAAAGAAGACACCTTCAAGTCAAGTAATGAAAAAGAAAGAATAGATTAAAGATTTAAACACTCACAATCAGTACAATTGCAGAATGTTGACAATGGAAAGTATGAACTCAAGACACGCTTTAATTCAAACAATGATTATTTCTACTCAGTCTTCTATTATAGTATTATGTTCTGTTTTTTTGAGTTAAAAAAAGAAATTTACACTGTCTATAAAAGATCTTTATAGAATTTCTCATCACAACTTAATTCCATATCTATTCTTCTGAGTACATAGATTTTTTATAAAGTGAAGACATGAACATAAAAGTAATTCTTGAAATGATCAACAATAAATTTCAAGTTGATCTTGAAGTTCTCACAATGAAACTAATTTTAAACCGAAGACAAAACTGTTTGTTATTATTATTTCAACCATCTACTCCATATAATGCTGAATCAGTGATCCGACTGCTGTCAAGACTTTTTTTTTTACTACAGACATATGTGCTTTCGGCCGGCTGTCCAGACCTGTCGCCAACCTCTAATCGCAAGATAAGATTAACGAACTTTAAAGCCAAGTCCAGGATTTGAATTCAGACTTATCTGCTTGAAAGAACATCGGCTCTCTATCTTATGTTGTAAAATTCTTAATTTTCAAACAACGCAGAATTAGTCAAGTCATGCTTTTCAGCTAAAGTTTGACTGGTTAAAATTAATTCTTCAAATAAATATATTAATACTGTAATCAAAAACGAAACATGTTTGTTATTATTCCTTCTATGTTACTGCATTAATTTATGCAATATTGTATAAATGCTGTGTATTAATTTTAAATCTGATTTGGCAAAGAAGGGGTCAGTGAAATACAAAATATTTTTCATATTTCTATTTTGTTGAAGGAGATAAGAATGAAGGATAAAAACTAGGGATTTCAACCTTCAACTGGAACAGAACATTTAAAAACTGAAGGGGCATTAATTTTAATAAAACTTACATTTGTTAACATGAAATAACAGGATGTTGCAAAATAATTATTGCTTCAAATTTTTTGTAAATACGATGATAAATTAAATTCTAAAGTGGAAAGCCGCCAAATATATGATGAAAATTTCAATTAATTGGAAAATGAAAAGTTGCAAAAGAAACAACATTAATGTCAGTCAATAACATGCCTCTGATTTGTAAATATTTGAACAAAAACATTGGTACAGATAATTCAGTCATCGAAACAATTATGAAATCCTTTGTAGTGAAATATAGAGAACAATATCCTCAAATAATTGCTTTTCAAGTAAATAAAAAAACATTAACTGAATTTAGATTAAGTAAGAGATTGATGCCCAGTGCTTTTTAATATTAAAATATTAATTAATCAATAAATATTCACTTCAGTCTACTTTAGCCTGATTTCTTCAGATTTTGTGAAACATCAAAATAAATAAATTAGCAATAAAAAATCATTATTAAAAAGCATGTAAGTTTCTAATTCGTAGCGCATATTCTTAATAATATTAAATTGTTAAGAATTATTGGCATCAAAAAGAAAGCAGGAAAAAAGATTTAACGTGCCTGAATTAATCAAAGAAATGGGTAAAAAACGAAGGCACAACTCTAAAAGAAAGGAATTCGCACCCTGAGCTGTCACCGGGAAGAGACTGGAACGGACCGTTTCGTCCTTTTTAGGACTCATCAGCCAGCCAAACTCCACCGATCAAAACAAGACTCAGAAGGTGCGAGAGGTTAAGATCCCGGAATCTCGCTTTATCTTAGTTTTACTAAATGTTATCATTGCAATAATCATTATGTATTTTAATAAAGTGCGATATATAATTATTATTATAAGTTTCTTTTTATTAATAGTATTAATATTAGTATTTGTTTGGTATTGCTATTATTATGATATTTCATTATTAATTTCTAAAAATAATTTGTCATTTTGAATTGAAAATTTTTGAAAAAAAAATCTATTCTTCATTGGCAAAATTTTATATGAATAAGCATTATTATATAAATAAAGATTATATTCTTGTTATTTAATTTTTTTAAACCAATATATAAATCGATTAGATTTCTAAGTATATTGTTCTACTTTTGTTCAGATATGATCAAACTAAGAGATAAAATACATTAAGTATATCTTAATAACTGATAAAAAATATGTTACATAAAATGTGTAAATTTATTTATTGTTATTTTATTGGAAAAGAAAAAGGCAAATAAAATCACAGTTGTCAGATTTTACTTTCCATTGATTGGCTGATTTCTTTTTTTCTTCTTTCTTCTTCATCCAATTGAAAGAAGCGATTAGTAAATTTCTAAGAGAAAATTACCAATGTTGTTAATCCAATGTATATATTGCAATAATGTCCAACTCTATTGTTTTCTTTTTATTTACAGTTTAGGTTACAAAAGAATACAAAAGAGGCAGGGCAATTAATAATGTCATTCCAGATATTTCAGTGACGTCTGATCGCTAAATTGTTCGTAAATGAATGAAAAGATAATTGGATCTTGTTTATTGTTTTTGTTCTTTATGAAATTTTTATTGTAAATATCAATTTAATTTATTAAATACCAACAGCACTTTTCAATTTATTTGTTTTATTCATATTTGAATTAACTTGTCACGTGGACGATTCCAGCCAAGATGAAGTGTAATGTTGTGTCCAAACATTCTTTGATATTTATTAAGCTTATTATTTAATTAAAGCGGAGTAAAAGTCATTTTACATTCGATTTGAGGAAGAGGGGGTTGCTACTGATTACATCTACATCTGACCTCTGGAGAGCATCATCTGGAGGACAAAGCCAGGTTTACAATATAAATTTATTTTTTTAATTACAAAACTAACTAACTAAATAAAAAAAAATCAATAAAATGTGTTTGCCTTCTATTCTATAGTTTATGGCGGAAGTCTATGAAAACTGAATGAAAAATTCTAACATTTTATTTTACTTAACGACATATTTCTATGAGAAAAGTTCTTAACTTATAAGCCATTAAAAACATCTTTCTTATTTAAAAGTGAGACCAATGTTCGTAAGTGACATCTCAAGACGGCCTGTTTCACGCGAATATGGCGATCATCACTTGAGAGCAATCACTATGAACAAAGCAGGTTTTATAACGGAGGTTATTGAAGTCGAGTAGGAAAAGAAATGGAACCTCCACAAATCTAAACTAAAAACATAAAACACACATTTATTTACATGCACATAAGAAATTCATTAAGGCTGGTAGTGGCTAGCACATGAATTTTTTAATTTTTTAGTTTTGATTTGTGGAGGTTCCATTTCTTTTCCTACATCTTTCTTTCTTATTTATTTGTTTATTTTTTGTTTTTCTGAATCCTTGTTATTGTCGACTTAGAATATTGGTCTTTAAAGGAAACTTGGAAATATTCCTGAACATCTATATATCTATTAAAATAACCCCCGCTCTTTAAAAGTTTTAGAAAATGATTAATATCTTTTAGTTTTTAAGGGGCTCTACTTTAAATTAATTTAAAATTAATCAATACATAATAACAATCATCAGGCCATGATTATATTTCCCCAATGTAGATCTTGATGTCGAAATTCATCAACCAATGAGGATTCAGTGGCATTTCATAGTAAAACTTAGACTTAACTTTTTACAGTCATCAGTTACATACAGAATTTTTTTTTTAAATGGACATGTTTGTAATATTCTTAACAATAATTTCTCACTTGAATTCTACACAAATGCAGAATTAATTAATTAATTGAATTAATTAAAACGTGCAATTCAATAGTTGAAATACAACTTCAGTCACAGCTAATGTACTCCAAACAAATAACAGGGCTAAATACGCAAAAATATGTGTTTCTGCTGAAGCGATCTCAAACGAAAAGTTAGTTCATTGCTATTAATCCCGTTATTATTAATAAGCGCATTTTGTACCTACAGCGAAGAACGTATAGGACTTCACTAACTTATACAATGCCACAAACAAAATATTCCAAGTTCAAAACTTCTAAAGAGCTTCTCCGTTTATATCATCCTGGGAAGTTTTGTTTACAATTTTTATCAATCAATGGATGCCGAACTATTTTTATTTATTTTATTTCAAATTTCTTAACTAAACTCTTAATTTGTTTTACAGCGCAGAAATTTTGCAAAAGTTAAAATTAAAATCAAAACGCGGAACGATATGTGACGTCATTTAAAGAACTCGTCTGCAGAAAAAGTAAATATTCTATGTAAAAAAAAAAATCTTCAATAAGAGAGGAAGGGTTACAAAATACGAATTTTTTTTTTCAAATTGCATTCAGAGGAATCGTCCAGTGAATAATCAATAGGCCTATTCCATTCAAAATATACTGAAGCTCGGTTATAACGCGGTCGTTTATATCGCGAATTCGGATATAACGCGATTTGGTCTTGGACCCCTTCTATTTTGGAAAAGGTGTATAATTGTAAAATTGCAAAATTTACCGTTTTTTCGCCTAAAATCAAATCAAAGGTGTAAATTAATATGCTTGTTTCCTTATTATTTACAGTAGTTGAGACTCTACACCCACCCTAATATCACGAAAATGCGTCAAATACAATATATTTTTTAAAAAATACCAGAATCGCGGACTTTTTCGTTTAACCAAAATGAATATCGAGATCATATTCTGCCAATGACATCCAGTAAAGAGGCCCATGTAATCTAATAGGCGTATGAATACCTAGATTTGATCCACGTGACTCGTCGTTTGTACAAGATGGCGGCGCCAAATCGATTATGGCTAATATAGATCACCATCAAAGTGTTGAAAAGGTAATGATTTATGTATTTATAAATATAAAATTCTCTCACATAGCTCTGAATGATGACCATTTTAAATCGATTTGGGATCGTGTGGGCGATAATAGGTTGCGATGTATTATTTGACGTCGCGAAGTAACAAAAGTTCGGTTATATTGCGGTTATATCGCAATCTTCGAAATCTTGAATCCGAAAGACCGCGTTATAACCGAGCTTCAGTGTAATAATTCCGATCGATATTTTGAGGAAGGCTATGAAGAATAGTAGAGTCTAATTTCTTTTGTATATTTTAACGGCAGATTTCGACTCCGGAAGTAGAAAATTCTTATTATGACGTCATTTTTAATTTTCATTAACAACAAGGAATTATAAATAAAAAAGAATATATAAATAAATGAATAAATAAATATTACATAAACAATTCAAAATAATAAAATTACTTACTTTATTTTTACAGAACTGTTGTATATAATATATTTTAACGATTTATTTCGTCTTAAAAAAAAAAAACGAAATTGTTCGTCTTCCAGAATCAAATTGGTTTGTTTATACCGGAAGTGCCTGAAGAGGGGATTGTTCCTGATTGGACGAAAAATAGAGACGTCACAGGGTATGTATGTCACCTCAAATATCATCTGACTTCGTCCGCTAGATTGTAGAAATGGGAAAACATAATGGAAATTCTTCAAAAGACGCTTTAGCAAGTAAGATATAACAAAGCGGAAAAATATGGATCCCGAAATACGAAATTAATAAAAAATCTCAATCGCTATACTACACTTGCAATAAAAATATACCAAAACAAAAAGAAATAATACTATTAATAATAATTGGTTGAGAATGTAAAGCATGAGATGTCATATTACATTTGAAAATTTTTCTTCTTTGTCAGTTTGGTGGCGAATCACCTCTAAAACAACTGGATCGATTTCCATAAAATCTGTACATTACATTGGAAGCGCATTGGTGCCTCAAAGAAAAAATTACATAATGAAAAACTCACCAATGAAAAATTAGTGTAAAAATTCATGTGCCAGCACCACTGCGCTTCCGATGTATTGTTCATACTAGCCTCAGTACGGAGACCTTGTTATTTACTGTGACTTCTCCTGGCTGATGATCGCCAACGAGCGTGAAACAGCTGTTCCAGGGTGTCACTTGTAAATAATTTGGTCTCACGCATTGATATTAAAATTTCTACATATGTAGGCTCCAACTCAGTGCCGTCTTGACAGCATTGTAGGCACCCGGGCAAATCAGTGCAATGGGACCCGTACCTATACAATCATTTACACTTTTTGATTTTTTTTAGTCTTCTAAGATCAGCAGACTTAGTATTCCCGTTTTGTCTGTCCCGTTTTGTCTGTTAGGTTAGAATCGTCAAAAATCTCATTAAAATATCATTAAATTATCATTAAGCACAACAATCCCAACAATCGCAACAATTAATCTTTTACATTCGCAACAATCACATTTATAATACAGCTCTACAACAATCGCAATAATCATAGTAAACGCAACAATTGTGCATTTTGCATTGCAACAATCATATTTACAATAATAAGGAATTTAAAGCAATATCAATCATATTTTCTTACCATAAGACGTTGCGAAGCATTGTGATTTGTTTTCTAATCGCTTTCCCTCCCTTGTTTTATATTAAAACACATGCTAAATATTAATTTTTCCAATAGCAAATATTTATAGTATAATATAGTATTTATTTATTTATAGTATTTATTTAGTATAGTATTTATTTATTTATTTATTTGTGAAAACAAGTAACAACATATGCAGATTAGCATGGGGTCACTGTGCTCGTGGGGACCCCGGGCAACTACTCAGTATGCCCTGGTCCAACTTACAAACTCTTTCAAGATTTGCAAAATACCATTAATATTGCACTAAATAAAGGACAGTAAAGCTATATTATTTTCATTGATTTTGAGAAAGCATTTGAGAGCATTAATCATAAGATATTGATAGAAAAATTATTTAATATTGGCATAAGAGGAAACATGATAGAAATATTAAAAAAATATTTAAAAAATAGAAAAATAAGAATTAATTTAAATTCAAAATTAGTTAAACATATAAATTAAAAACAGGAATTCCTCAAGGTTCAAATTTAGGACCACTTTTATTTATTATATATTTAAATACATTATATAGCATAATATCAACATCGAAAATATTTGTTTCATGCTGATGACATCATTTTAATAAATATAAATGAAAGCTGTAAAACTGCCGAATACAACTTACAAAAAGACTTTAATAGATTAATTAGTTGGACACAATAATAATAAAATGAAAATAAATAGTCAAAAAACAAAATTAATGATATTGAAAACAAAAAATAAATTTTTACATATAAATACATTAATAAAATATCATAATCATAACAGTTTAATAGATAATAACATAAACTCCCAAAGATGTAATTGTGAAACTATAGAAATAATTAAAACAAATAGATATCTAGGTTTATATATATTAATGATCAATTCTCTTGGAAAACACATTATTTATATGTATTAAATAAACTTAATTCTTTAATATATATGTTTCATCACATACAAAGTATCTTTTCTATAAGACATAAGATACTAATATATAAATCATCTATAGACTCATTAATAAATTATGGATTGGGTTGTTGGGTGCATCTAGATAATACAGACACTAATAACATAAATAGAATATTAATTAAAATAATAAATTATATAAGATTATTGTATATTAACAAAAAATGAAAAAGTAAATATAAGAATAAAATACAAAATTCTAATGCCAAGAGAAAAATAATGTATTCTTTAATAATAAACAATTTTTACAAAATTAGAAATCAGTTTAGAAATAATAACCTAAAAAACAATTCAAGAAATAAATTGATAAAGATTTTATATAATGAAAATCCTAAGAACAACTTTGGATTAAGAAATAAAAAGAGAAAATTATTAAAGCTTTTTGTACAAATTGAAGATGAATTAAAACAAAATAAAATTAATAAAATAAATATACTAAAAATGAAATATTACAAAAAATTATACATGGAAAAATAGACTGGAATATTTAAGAATTTTGGATAATATATGTTATATACAGAGTGTTCATTTTATCTGAAGACATTGAAATATCCCGAAAACTACAAATCGGATCAAAAAACTCTATAGATTAATTAAAATTTGTTCGTCTTGGAGGGGGACATCCAATGATACCAAACTCGATCCCTGACCCCCCACCCCTATGAGGTGAGGGGTTGGGAAGGAAAACGTAAATAGGAACCCCCATTTTTTATTATTGCAAATTCGGATTCTCCAGAAAACTTCACATTGATTTGATGTACTGTACGTCGGGGTTGCTCGCAGATGGCGCTGTAATCGACAAGAATCAAAATGGGTAAAACATATTTGAAATTGGGGATATCTCAGGAAATAAAAAATCATATGAAATCAGAGAAATAAAAATGTAGACATATGTGATATTTATCAAAATGCTATCCAATGACACGTGAATTAACCCTCCATCCCCACGCTGCGAGAGTGGGAGAGGCAATTATTTCATAACTTGTAATGGGAAATCCCATTCTAACGTTGTATTCCTCCGACAAAATGAAAAGGGGACTGCTCTATCATAAAAGGCAGTGCAGTACGATCAGAGCTCACTTATCTTTCAGAATTAGAACTGAAAGCATCTCTAAAACTTTCATTGTATGTGAGTAGATTTTATTGCCTGCACATCTACCTTTCATTTCTACAGTAGAACAGAATTGCAAGTGGACAATGAATCGTGCAATTGTAGAAGAAAAAATTGAAATGATTCTGATTTTTGATGAATGTAGGAGAAATGTTGACGATGCTGTTGCCTTGTATGCTGAGCGTTTTCCAGATAATGTTCGCTCTCGTTCTTTTTTTTACAAAATTGTGAATGCTTTTATCTCTGATGGCAGCATACAAGCAGCAAAAGGAAACGAAGAAAAACTGTTAAATGAGAAGCTAATGAAGCAGCTGTACTAGCAGCAGTCCCCCAAAACCCACAGATAAGCACTCGACAATTACAATGTGATTCCGGAATGTCCCTAGGTAGTATTGCATTGCTGTAGGTATCATCCATATCACATTTCACTGCATCAAGAACTTCATGGCGACGATTTTCATAATCGAGTAGTATTTTGTGAATGGGCTCTTCAACAACTGCAAAGTAATCTCAATTTCTTTGCTAATATACTATTTTCAGATGAGGCTACATTCACAAACCATGGTAGCATTAATCGGCATAACATGCATTTACTGGAGTGTAGAAAATCCCCACTGGTTACGACAAGTTGAACATCAATGTCCTTGGTCAGTTAACGTTTGGTGTGGAATCATAGGGAACAAACTCATTGGTCCTTATTTTATTGAAGGTACTTTGAATGGAATCAGATATCGAAATTTTTCGGAACAGGTACTACCAATACTACTTGAGGATGTTGCCTTGGACGTTCGACAAAGTATGTGGTATCAGCATGACGGTTGCCCAGCGCATTACTCACGTCATGCACGGGAAGTATTAGACTGTGATTACAATGGTCGGTGGATTGGCAGAGGTGCCCCTATTAATTGGCCTGTTTCAACTAGTTTTGAATTAAATTATTATTTCTTGTGTGTAATTTGAAGTTATGATACAGAAGTATTTGAATGATTAGAGTCTACAAGACATTGGTGAGTTTTTTTTTTTTTTTTCCGTTATTATGAATTTCTTTCGTTTCATTCAAAATGAATTCGGAAAGAGGACCTTGAAGATTGTTAGAGAACACAGAAATTGTGTCAAAAAACTGGCAGTATGGGAAGCACCAGATGAATTTCTTGAAGAAAGTAGGAAGGTGATGTTTTTTCCAAAACCGATAATAATTTAAAAATCTCTTTGATCAAAAAAAGTTTTTTACGTGTGTTAAAATTTTTTGAAATTCTTAAATATAGCCAACACACAAGTCTAAATAAAATTAGTTAAAAGTTAAAAAACAAATATTTACAATTAAAACAAACTAGTTTCTGCGCCGTTAACGGGCCATCATCAGTGAATAGAATAAAAACGACAACCTCAGTCTTTTATATAGGAAAATGTTCAGCAAGACACCCAATGAGAAGCTTGAGTCAGATGAACCAATTGTCAACAGGATGCAAATGATGAAATTTGAATGCTTGGCGAAGGCTGCGATCCTGCCGGCAATCAAAGACAGCGGCCTGGTGGCGATCGAAGGAACTACAATAGTGCACA
>JAFIDM010000001.1:142264485-142291017 GCA_023159025.1 Thereuonema tuberculata
TTTATTATAAATTAATAAAAAAATGTTTATCTAATGATCAACTTCATGTTTTTTTGTATTAATTTTTCATGAAATTTATATTTGGTAGGCAATATTTTAAATTGTATAATTAGAAATAACTTCATTCTGAAATACAACTAACTGAAGTTATGAGATTGGAAATCCTAAAATGTTGGTTTGGTTGATCTGCAAATGTCACCACTTCCCTATAAATATAATAATAATATAATAATAGCTATGTCTTTGTAGCTATGTAGTTATGTTGGTTGAAGGATCATCTCTACTACATTTGGTATCGGCTGGTCATGTGGTTCTTTATGTCTTCGGTGTCCTGTTCATTCGAGACTTATCAGCAGCTTAAACGAAGGGCAACAAGCGTAGTGTTTTCGGTGAAGACCATGTAATTGAAAGGACAGTGCAGCGTTGGTTTCAAAAATTCCGTGATGGAGATTACAATGTAAGGAATGGTTTTAAAGGACGCCATGAAAAAATGGTCACAAGCGAGGAGGTTCGAATCTGAGCCAGTTTACGGGAAATGGCTGAGAAACTAGGATATCTCACAATCAGACCCTCCTACATCAAACTTAGGGCACAGGGACCAAATGTAAATACTGGCTCCTTAAACATTCTCACAACTCGAAGGATCTTGGTGTAGACGGCATCCAGAACTTCTGGAACAAGAGGTTCACGTCCCTGCATGGAAAGCCACCTCTTACACTCACTGACATAATGCATCAAGAACATATACCTCTTTTCCTCGTACAGGGTATTGTGAATTTTTTTATCAAATGCAGTAACTTTTTCAAAAATTAATCTAATAACTACATTCAAGAATTAAAAAAATATATATAATGAAGAAAATCAAAAAATTATAAAAAAATACCAAATTTTTGAAATTTGGTGGTTCTATTTTTGAATTCGATCACTTCAAACCGACGTTTTAGGATTTCCAACATACTACATAATATCTAAGTTTCTTTTTTTTTTAAATAAAAAAAAAAATTACTTAAATACAAGCAAAACATGTTCAATAAAAGAGGAACACACATTCAATTATATGAAATTCTAGTACTTATTATTATGATTTTGTTTTTATGCATAAAAAACTATCGATTCAAATATTTAAAAATTATCGATATTTTTTATATTATCAGATATACCACTCCTCCCTCGTTCTAAGTAATTATTTCCTTGTCACTATCTTTCCTCAAAATTTTATGGTTAAAGAAACAATGACTTAAGTTGAGTGAATAGATAAATAAACACACCGTTATTAATCCAATTGTGTCATAGGAAAGAATGACCACGCATTACATTAGTTGGAGCCGATTATTAGCCTTTCTGGAGAAAAAAAAATTAATCCAAAACATCTATTTTTATTTTTAATTTTTTACAAAATTTCATTTCTCTTAGCAAGAAACTTTTCTCAGGTGAAAATATTTCAGGAAAGAAAATTGATTTCTTCTCCTCCAGAATTTCATCGATTTTTTAATGAATACAGTACATTAGACAGTTATGAGGAAAAGAGCTTGTTCTATTTTGTAATTTCTCTGAATTAATTAATGACAAATATATATTTCTATATATTTATAACTATATATTCTAAAAATATTCTAAAACTTTAGGTAAAAGTTATAGAATTTATATTTTAAGTTAATTTCTGATCTTAGTAAAATGCTAAAATAAATATTAAATATTACATTCATCAATTCCACTAATATTCACCCTGGGTAGCTTTTACAGTTTCGATCGGAATTTAAACTGTTATTAACGAATATTAATTTCGTATATTCCAAAGTCAACGCCAATCTATTTAATTTTCGTCTAATTATTGTGAAATAGGATCTTCCGTTATTGTTTTATCAATCACTGGTCCTCTAGTCAGTAAAAGCGTTAGGCTTGGTTACCTGGGTTGAAATAAGTTCTTTCAATGGAATATTAAAGCTCTAAATTGAAATCACTTTGTGTTTACTTTCAGATAGAGATTAATATTAATTAATTAATATTAAATTAATAGCAAAAATAAACTGCGAAATCAACTGTTTGTCGCTTCGCCGACATTTTTAATCAATCTCAATGAGACAGAAACAGCGATTTGCCGCTCGCACATGTTAAACGTCGACATTTTCTGTAAGCTGCAATTTTCAAGTGATTCGTTTTCAAGAGCATATAAATTAGTCATTACTTAGCAAAATCGATACAATTAAATGGGTTCCAATGTATTTTGTTGCATACAGCCCTTTTTCTATTGTACGTTAATTGAGTTTCAACGTGAATCAATATTTAAACGTTTACTAAATGTTAACATTCATCTTGTGTGATACATAGGACCAAACACACAATACCAAATAAAAAAGCAATTCATATATCAGTACATAACATGTTTTGAGGTATATTCCCCATCATCAGTTTAAAAGAAACAAACATAAAAGGCATAAAAAAGATATAAATATAATGGAAACAAAAGGAACATCATTAATAATTAAAGATTCATGAAATTTTCTCAAATAATGATCACTCTCTGATGCGTAAATAATAGGTTTATTTGTTAATAGTTTGTGTCCCGTATTTTGGTGCTGAACTGCCGTAAGGTATTGCAAATTCCGTTGGTTAATCGATCTTTCGTATTCTTTCATACGGGTACGCACCCTCCTTTTCGTTTCCCCTACGTACCAAGACACTGATTCCAGCAACACTGATTCCAAATGCAGATAATTCCAAAACAGTGACGGTAGCTCCATAGACACTTGATTACAGAAACACTGACTCCAAATGCAGATAATTCCAAAACAGTGACAGTAGCTCCAGAGACATTTGATTCCAGCAACACTGATTCCAAATGCAGATAATTCCAAAACAGTGACAGTAGCTCCAGAGACACTTGATTACAGAAACACTGATTCCAAATGCAGATAATTCCAAAACAGTGACAGTAGCTCCAGAGACATTTGATTACAGAAACACTGATTCCAAATGCAGATAATTCCAAAACAGTGACAGTAGCTTCAGAGACACTTGATTAAAGAAACACTGATTCCAAATGCAGATAATTCCAAAACAGTGACAGTAGCTCCAGAGACACTTGATTACAGAAACACTGACTCCAAATGCAGATAATTCCAAAACAGTGACAGTAGCTCCAGAGACACTTGATTACAGAAACGCTGATTCCAAATGCAGATAATTCCAAAACAGTGACAGTGGCTCCAGAGACACTTGATTACAGAAACACTGATTCCAAATGCAGATAATTCCAAAACAGTGACAGTAGCTCCAGAGACACTTGATTACAGAAACACAGATTCCAAATGCAGATAATTCCAAAACAGTGACAGTAGCTCCAGAGACACTTGATTCCAGAAACACTGACTCCAAAGGCAGATAATTGGCCGCGCAGTTTGTGTTTTCACTATAACATCGGCCGCTCACCTCTGAGTACCGGGGTTCGGTTCTATGTGGGTTTCGTGATGGTGGACGATCCGCGCTGGGCAGGTTTTCTCGGGGTTCTCCCGTTTCCCCTGCACTTCTCCCACCATACCTTCTCAGTCTTTCTCTTCATCTATAGTTGGATAGTATAATAGATCTCCGGTCGCAGTGCTTGACTTTCAGATTCACTACATAATATAACTTAGCAAGGCAGATAATTACAAAACAAGTGACAAGTTCCACAGACAGTAGGGATAGGTCAAAACCAATTTATTTATTTATTTTATTTAACCAGGAAGAAATATTGTAATCAAGAACATTATTGTTTAAATAATAAGGAATTATTTTTTAATTGGAAGAATTAAATAAATTATTTCACATCAATGAGCTTCTGTTAATGTCTTCAGCAGAAGATGGCCAGATGGTTCACAACGGGTCGAAACATTCCTGACAGATTTTATAAAATTATTTTTATATAACAAAAACTTTTTAAAGATATATCTGTGTCCTGATTTTTTTTGTGAAGTGAACTGTAAAATCAAATTGAATCAAATGAAGGAAAAATAGATACGATAGAAGAAATGATAAAAATCCCCTTTTAAAAAAGAAAACAAAATACGGTAAGGGAGTCCAAGTAGAAAATAAGGAAGTGAAATATAAAGTTAATGAAACTTGTAGAAAATTTGATTATATTTATTTTGCCAGTAGTTTGAGATGATAAATGTTTCAAACATTAAAATTATTCACTACTTAGTAAATTATGTGAAACCACATTTGGTATAGTACTTTTTTTGTTAACTTCAAAATCAATATTTTTTTGTTTAGATTTTGAAATCCCGATATTTTCTATCAGTAATTTTGGGAAATCGGAAGTATTCTAAGCATATTTAGCATTTTAGTAAATGTATTTGATTCTGTAAGTATAGTATCATTGAAAGTATATTTATTCAATTTGAAACTTGCTTAATTTTAATGACATCAATTGTAGTTGATGTTCTTCCACTATATATCTTGGAAAATTATTGCATACAATTTTCTGATTTTAGAGCATTTACTTTCATATTAAAGAAAGTTGCAAATTTACGAATCTTATTAGATTATTTCCAGCTCACGCAATACAAGTGGAGTGAATTTTACTGTTAAAATAAAAAAAAAACGTGTATGAGGAACTATTATACTTCATGCATTGTCAAGATACAATTGTCAGCTCAGTAAAAATGTTGTCACCCTAATTAGCATTTACTTGTAAGATTATAAATTCTGTTGAAAATACTTTTCAATGATCAATTGGTTGTGATAACTAGAAAAAAAGGATGTTTTGTTTTGAATAAGTTGAATGTCAATTTCAACGTATAAAATGAAAACCTTTTTTGTCTTTCCGAATTTCCAACTGTTCCAATTCTCTATTATTACTTCATTTCATCTGATATTAAAGAAAAATATGCTAATTTATAATTTGAAGTAAAACATCTCGGAATTTATTAAAAACAAATAAAAAAGTATTATCTTCAGTACATTTGAGATAGTATAGAGTAGTATCATGAAAGCACTACAGTAATGTTATTTTATAACTTACCAAATTAGTTTTTGCAATTATCAAAGATGCGGATTATCTAAGGTTAGTTTTTGCAAATAAAAAAATACCGTGAAAGCTTAAAAGTTTTTTCGATTGTATTTTTACTGTCTACTTTCGGTTTTCCATAGACTTCCGTTATTCAGTTTCTCCGTTTCTTTATTGATTGATTTCTCCGTTTCTTATTATTTCATAAGACATTTATCCACCCAATTTTTGGTGTGATCTATGAACTTTACTATTCTAATTTTTCTTTTAGCTTATTTAACTTGTTTTGCTTTTAATTTAAAATTTTATTAACTTCTTTTAATATCCTATAATTATTATGACATTGTTCTCTTCTGAAGGTCTGTTGAATTGTCAAGCTTTAATAAAGTTCTGTTTTGTAGGTCCAAAAACAGGAGCTTGGTGCAATGTCAGCGAGATTTGCTGCACTGGAACCAGACAATCCCCTTTCCTGATGACCAATGCTACTTCTAATGGGGAGGCAGAATACGTACATTTTAAATTCATTGATTACGATAAAGAAACTGAACTACTTGGTGTTAACAATGGGAAAACAGGTAATTTATTTTTCAGGTATTTTGGAATATTTAATTTTCTTTATTTAACGTAATGTAATATAACGAAAAAGGACGAAATTCAACATAAAAATGATTTTTACATGTTTTATTTAGATTAAAATGGCAATATACATGAAATATATAAGCCTCCTCATACTAATATAACTCTTTTTTGTGATGAATTACAAATAAATATTTCAAAAATCAAAAATAAAGTAAGTAAAAATATTATTTATATAGGTGATGCGAACATAGACATCTTCAAAAATAACTTAAATACAAATACAATAAAATATTTACAAAACTTTTATAATTTAGGTTTTACAAATTATGTTTACAAACCTACTCGAATAGCGAATACAAAAAACACAAATTCAATTTCCTGCATAGATCACTGCTTCTCAAATCTCAAAATCACAAATCATTTTGAAGCCACAATAATAAAATGGGACATATCAGATCATTTTGGTATACTTTTCGAAATTAAAAATAAGATAAACAATATTCAGGAAAAAAAAATAGACAGAATAAATAAATATGATAGTTTAATGAATGAAGACTTTTTTGAGTGTAGATTGAAAAAACTCATTCTCCAAATGCAAAATAATTCTAATTTAGATACAAATAAAATAATAAACAAATTACAAAAAATAATAAAAAAAGCTAAAATAATAAATTGGAAAAAAAATATAACAATATTAAGAACAAACAAAATAATCCTAACAATAAACAAATTAATAATTATAAACAACCATGGATGGACGACGATCTAATGAAATATATTAATGAAAAAAATAAATTATTCAAAAAAGTCCAAAAAAATAAGAAAAACTTAAGGTTACAAAATATCTATAAAAAAAAAAGAAATTGGCTTAAAAACCTTATTAATAAAAAGAAAAATAGATATTATAAAAACTTGATAGAAAATGATCCAAATATAAATATCAACATCTGGAACTTTGTAAACAAGCAAATAAATTATAAACAAAAAAATTTTGAAAATACTGAAATTGTAAAATTACTAAAAAATTTTGATCTAAATAATATCTTCAAAGAGTTTAAAAATGTATTTATAAAAAAGAATACATATAGCAATGAAAATACAAATTCAAATGTACAATTAATAAATTACGAAAATAATACTCAAAAGGATACTATGGTATTATTTCCTCCTAATTTGCATGAAATCACAAAAATCATATCTAATCTGAAAAATAATAATTCAAATGGATGTGACTTAATCAAAGTGAAGGAAATTAAAAAACATGAGAAATTATTTGCACAATTTTTGGAATTATTATTTGAAAATATAATCAGTACTGAAAGCTATCCAAATTTTTGGAAAGTTGCATATATTATTCCGATATACAAAGGTGGAAATACAAAAAATTATTATAATTTTGAAAACTACAGACCTATATCTCTACTCTCAAATATCTCAAAAATATTCGAGAGTTATTTATATAAAATAATGTTTAATTATATAAAAGTAAAGAATATTCTAAATTGTAATCAATATGCATAACAACCTGGTAAAAGTACTGGTACCTTATTAAAAAATCTTTGTGAAAATATAAATAATGAACTCAATAATGGAAAAATTATTTACGTTGTCTTTATAGATTTCAGCAAAGCCTTCGACAGCATAAATCATAAATTATTATTGGAAAAACTAGAAACCATTGGCATTAGAGGAAAAATTTATAATCTAATAAAGAACTATTTAAAAGACAGAAAAATTAAAATTAAAATACAAAACTATGTCAGTAAATCTTACAACATCAGATCTGGGGTCCTACAAGGTTCAAATTTGGGACCTCTATTGTTCAACCTGTACATGAACTCTATAAATAATTGTATAATCTACTCTAAGATCTATCTATATGCTGATGATGTCTTAATTCTTACGAGTGACAGAAATCAATGGAAAGCATATAACAGATTACAAATTGACATAAATAAGATAAATAATTGGGCTATTAATAATAAAATGACAATCAATATAAAAAAGACAAAAGTAATGATTATAAAAAATAAGAATAAAATTATTAATAAAAATTTATATTGTTTTCTGCATAAAAAAGATTGTAAAAATTTGGAGGATACTCAACAAATAAACAATGTCCTTTGTGACTGCGAAAAGATAGACTTCGTTACTCAATATAAATACCTGGGTATATTCATAGATGAGAAATTTACATGGACTCCACATTATCAATATGTCATAAATAAATTGAGCTCATTGACTTACCTATTCTATCACATTAAGCAAATTTTTCCGTTAAAACAAAAAATAATAATTTATAAATCCCTTGTGGATTCTATTTTAGATTATAGCCTGGATAGTTGGATTTTTATTAATAAAAAACAAATTGAAAATATAAATAAAGCATGTTTTAAAATACTAAAAAATATCTTTTATAATTTTAATAAAAAAAGTATAGTTGAAAGGAATGAAATAAGGAAAAAAATTCAAAATATTAATTATAGAAGAGAAATTTATTTATAAGACAATTCTTAAAAATTTCTTTAAAATGAAAAATGAGAAAAATAATAATAAAAACAATATTACTAGAAACAATTGGCTCAGTTCAATAAGTGATAAAAAAATAAAAAATAATTTTGGGTACCGTCTAAATGGTAATATTATATATAAACTTTTTCATCAACTTAACTGGGATAATTACAATAACCAAAAAATTGGAGATATAAAAAAAAATTTAATTGTCGACGTAATAGATAAAAATATAAAATTCATTACATAATCTAGTTACTAATCATAGTTCTTTTTTTCTTTTTCTTTTCTTTTGTTTTGTCTCGTTTTTCTTTATGGGTGGAAAGTGATACTTAAGATTAAACTCTCAGAACCTATATTACAGGTGTACAGGTAATAAGTACACCTAAATAGGTCTGATAAACATTAAAAAAAAAAAAAAAAAAGAAAAAAAAAAAAATACATACATTATAAACAATTCCTTCCTTTCATCGACTTTGGCCAACTATGGACCACGGACTAGCCCTACCTGACAACGTCAGGATGAGGCTAGGAAATTCCAGAAGGGGGAGGAGATTCACATCCCGTCCAGAAATAACCCTGAGATTGTAAGTCCCAGGGGAGAAACGGACGAAACACAGAAGAAAGATGCTGCGACCGGGATTTGAACCCAGGTACCGGCACACAGGCCGCACGGCAGACCAACGCCTGAGACTGCACGACCACACCGGCACGGCATTATAAACAATTATTTTATTTTATTTTACTTTTTCTTTTCAATAAAAAAAAAATCGGTTAATTGTCATTGTTTTTTCGTGTCGAAACACGAAAACCCCCTAATTGGACGTCGATAAATGTGCTTCTTTTATTGTTTACCTTATTCTAGATTTTAAATTTTTTTTGTTAATTCTGTAATTTAATATACAGTAAAAAAATGGAAACAGGAGAGTTTCGCGGATAATCCGCCCGCTGGTAATCAATCGGGAGTTTACTGTATTTAAGGGCTATTGTACTAAGGTCTATTGTATTGTTCCAACCTTAATTACCAAAAGGCCTGTAGCTATGGCAAACACCAGTAGTTATTAAGTAAACTCAATCGTATCGTAAAATATCCTTTGGTTATAAGAAAAAAGAACCTAGGATTTTATATCTAAGGGATCTGAAAAATCCCTTAGATATAAAATCCTAGGTTCTTTTAGTCCCACAGGATGTGTAAGGAAGTTTCTTCCTCCGATTTACAGTTCGTACAAGTAGAATTTTGTTTAAAATTCATCAACCCTAGATTCTTATTGAGTCGACAGTGACCTGTAAGTATACCAGTAACTATATCCAAATCTTTTTTTCTGCAGTATTCAAAGCTTGGATACACGTTTATCACTTAGTCACCTGATAAGCATCTTGGCTTTGCTAGGACCATCAAACCTTTGCCATTGCTTAAGCTGTAAAGTTCTCATTTTCTTAAGGAAAATTTTTTATAGTCATATTATTAATAAGCCAATTACGACAGGTTCTGGATCCATAAAGGTCAACTCGGTTCCTACTTTATAAAAATAGTTAGCTTTCACTTTGCCCTCATTACCATTGTGTTCTGGCACCCAATGTTAGATGAACCTTATTAATCGGTGCCAGCAAGGATGGAGCTTTGAGGCAATCCAAAACAATCTTTGATGATATACAGCTCTGATTCAGGATCTTCAGTGCTGCTTGGCTGACAGAAAAAATAAAAATGTTCTTCTTTCTGATCTTTCTATTCAAACAGATACCAGTATAACCAAGAATAGCAAATATTCTGCTTGAAAGACAGTTGTAAAATGACCACGCTCTATGAGAAACCATAATTGTCTGTTATATACTCCTGCCCCTGAGTCATTCGCAGACATCGATCCATCTATAACCCAAACATAATCACCTGTCAGTTCCGGAATAGAACTACTACCGCACTCAGGTAATACTCCAAGAAAATGTATGCTGAATGATCTCTTATATAAGTACAAGGGACTCATTTTGTCAGTAGTCCTTTGCAAGGTAGATTCCTGACTAGAATGCTGTGTATAGAGCTTCGTATGTCTAATCTCGGATAGGGTATTTTTCCATTCACCACAATCTTTAGCCATGAGCTCCCAGTGTAGCTACAGCCTCAATATATAAATGTAATGGCAAGAAGCCGAGTAGCAACTTTACCGCAGCAGCGGTGCCGTTTTGTAGCCCCTGTGCTATATACATATGCCATTCTTTGAAGTTTATTGAGCTCAATTAAATCTGTTTTAAATTTGATTCTAAGCCACCAGACAGCAGAAGCGTAGCTGAGAAGAGTCTTGTGATCATAGTATAGATGCAATGCATAACCTTTGGGGTGATACCGCACATTTTGTCACTAGCACCCCGACATGATCAAATTATTCTTTTAGCTTTATTAATCGATTGCTTCAAATGCTGTCTCAAAGTCAATCTTTGGTCCAGTTTAAGAGCCAGATACTGGACTTCTGAAAAAATGGTTAGCATCATGTCAAAGAAAGTGATACTTTGAAATTTTTGCAAATTCTTTCTTCTTGTGAAAGGTATCTTGACTGAATTGACAGATTGACCTACCTTTCAACATTACCTTTCAACTAGTAACAGAGCATCTGGCATGATTTCTGATATTGTTTTAGAAATTTACCCTTGACGATTATCGAGATGCATCCTCGTAGCAATCACACCCAAACTTCCCACGAGACACCCGTAGTTCGTTTACCACAAGGCATAGCACCAAAGAAGAGAGAACTCCATCCTGCGGGCAACACCGATTTGCAGCGACGATTATAGTGTCTTGGAGATGCCAGGATATGACCACACATCTATTTAGAATTGATCTCAACCATCGTATAAGGTAGAGTTAATTCCATGGTTACAAATGACTACATCAATAGCTCCAGCCGAGATTCTATCAAAAGCTCCTTCTATATACAGGAAATCCTTGTGTTACAGGGAACTCCTTGTGCTCTAAGGCTTCCTCCAGAAATCTTATCACACGATGAAGAGCTGTCTCAGTCGATTTACCTTGTTGATAGGTAAACCAATGACTGGCAAGGGGATGTGATTTAGGAATCACATCTCTTATACATCTATTAACCAATTTCTCCAAGGTCTTCAGCAGAAAAGAAGTAAGGCTGATAGACCGATATGCTTCATCTTCCAAATACTAGATTTGCCAGGTTTAGGAATAAAGATAGTTCTGGTTTGTCTCCTTTGCAATGGGAGATAATCTAATGCTATGATTGCCCTAAAAATCCGGCATAATATCGGTGTAACGATATTCAGTTCTTCTTGTAAATGAGCTGGAATAATATCATCCAGGGTCTTTCTAAGGTGTAAACGTATAAATAGCCCATTATTCTTGGAGTAATCAATAATCCACTTAGATTCACTCCAATCTGTAAGGTTGCTTCTGAGCGATACCAAACTCTAATGGTGCATGTTCTCAGTACTAACGTTTCTGTTAGTGTTTCTTTTCCAGAAAAGTTGATTGTTATAGTTACTTTTGTCTAAACTCGTAACAAGTTTAACAGTATTGGAGATTTGTTTTGGATCATAGGTTGCTGAGTTCTTTATTCCACCAAGGAACATGTCTTCGTATACTAGGAACCTTGACTGGTCAATTTTTGAATAGACTGATTTCCACTGGTCAACTGTTAACTCAATATCTAAAACCAAGCCTATATTAATACTCATACCTCATGAAAGTACTTCCAGATCATCTTTGAAGCCGATTCAGTTCGTCTTTCTGAGGTTCCCGGAAAATATCATTGGTTGTCTTTGACCTGGAAGTATTAAAGTATAACTATTATCTGAAAGAAAAGATTTACTAGATACATGCATATTATTAATAGAACAAAGTAAATTAACAGAACAGAGTGTAATATCAATGACTTCACTCATATTAAATACAATCAAAGTAGGTTCATTGCTTTTATTTATAACATGTAATTTAGTACTTACCTAATATTTTATAAGGGTTACTCCTTTTTGGTTGCAATCAGTGCTTCCCCAAACATGATGAGCATTGGCGTCTCATCCAACGATGAGTATTGTGCCATTGTTTTCACAGTGGTTAATGAGATTTCTTAACTCCAATGATTGTAAGTTTTTGATCTCTTCATAATGAAAGTAAACTGAGACGACAAAATATGTTTATTAACTTTATTCTTTTTGAGAATTAATCTAATTGCAGTTGTGTCCCTTGAGAGATACTCTGTTAAGGTATTAATGCCTTTCATCACCAAAATACAGATTCTCATATAATTGCAGGTGGTGTCATGCACAGAGAACCAACCTGTTTTTCGTAATCCTACATATTATCTTTACATAGCTAAGGTTTTTGAATAATGGCTCCACAGCAAGTCTGTGGCATAAAGCCGAATTGAACTGAATACATTTCAATGTTATGGTGACATTATGGTATCAAGTGTTGAAAATGGAACGGCTAGATGTTTTCCTCAATGTGGGTATTGGAATCGAACACCCGATCACAGAGGTCCCCACCCTTGTCCATCTAACCACTTACATGTTTTCAATAATCATGTTTTCAATCATTACTGATCCCTATTACCACTTCCATTGTTGCTACTGCTTGTCCTTCTTCTTGAGTAGACTTAACACTCCTTTCCTGTTCTTCAGATGTGGAAGGCTGTGGTTCTGACGTTTTCGACTTTGGTTTTGCCTTGTCATGATTATGCAGGATTTTGAAGGTATCTTTATCGATTCCGATATGTACTAAACATTTGCTTTAATGGCAGTCTTGGTAGATTCCTTGTGTACTTGAAAGATATATCTCATAGTAAATATATCTCATAGATTGAGGATCTTTGATGCGATTCAACAGTCTCCAAAATTGATGGTTACCTTCATGTTGTAGGCGATTAATCTTTGCAGTAGGATTGCTAAATCAGTTATCCGGATGTTCCTTGTTTTAAAACCAATTTTGCCATTTTTGGAAGGTCAAAGGTTTTCATAATCCTGAGCGTTGTGCCGTGCAGAAAACTGTCATTATTGTCAAAGGTGCAGAAAACTGTCATTATTGTCAAAGGTATCTTAACACAGGTATCTAACTCAAATATCAAACTCAAAATTTTTTTCACAGATACCTCTCATAAAGTTCTCTTTATACTGTAAATATCAAATTTTTATTAGGTCCTCCACCAGAGATATTGGGGCTCAAACTTTGAAAAAAATGAAAAAAGAGCATTTTTAAAGCGCTATTACTTAATTAGGAAGCCAGTAATAGAGCTGAAATATTTTTTGCTAAACCTTTGGATGTATATCTTTTCTCAAAAAAATTTATAGCTTTGCTATTTCATTCCTTCCTGCTCAAAAAAACCCCGTAACTTTGATTTTTGTTCAAAAGCGAATATCAGTTTCGGTTCTAAATTTAGCCATTTGTGTTAGAGATATGGTAAAAAGGTATAGGACATAAAATATAGTTTAGAATGTGCTGAAAATAATGTATTCTACCACAGCTTTCTATCATTTTTCTTAGCTGAGTTATCAAAATTACCGCAACTGTCTGCAAAGGTCGAAATCAAATAAAAAAAAAATAATGCCTGTTTTGAAGTACTCATGCAAAGGGGTAACCACAGTAAAAAAATCAATTTTTTAAAAAATGGTCGAGCAACCAATTTAATGTTTTCTGGACCGTTTGATATGGATTGACCCTAAACCTTATTGTCTACACACTATTCTCTACAGACCTCGTGATACTGAGTGTTTTCATGCTAGGAAAGCTAATGGTCATCATAACCAAATTGATTCTCCACAGCAGGCAGTACGTAAATGGTCGAACTATCATTGTACCATTCCGCATTTACATAATCCTTCAATGGTACAAAAGAGCCGAGTTCATGCCACGAAAAACATGCCGACACTGTGGAGCCATCTCCTTCAAACTGCACTGCTGATTAAGGCAGATATTTGATGTTCCATTACCCAAACAATCTCATCAGACATTACATATTATAGAATGATACATCACTCCACATTTCTATTGATTCAATGTCGAATGACGGTTAGCATTCACAAGGAAATGTTTGGTTTGTGAGCAGCTGATCAACCATGAAACCTCGTTCCCATGACCTTGTTCAATCTGACCTTGAAGCTTGTTCAATTGATTCATTCTTGCTGCGTTGGGATCTGAATGTTTTACGAAAATTTTTAGTACCGTTTTTGAATATCCTCTGCTCCTTCAACTGTGTCGTTTTTATTTATCATTATCATACCTTCTTAGGATAGTGACGTTCATCGGTTCACACTCAAGTCTGTCGGTAGGTGTGTTAGTGCGTAGGTGTATGGGTGGACCCTCTATAATATTTGAATGGATCTTTTAAGAATCTTATGCTTATTTGAAGACTAGGAATGATGTAATTTTGATACTTGAAATCTTTTGCAAATTGAAAATTGAAAATTAAACAGTGGTAGTTAATATTTTTGTGTGTGAGATGTTGATTAGAACATAAATTTTCCCACTTACTTATAAATAGCAGATAAATAAAATGAGGCACAAGAGTTCATAAGTCGAACAATGTAGTTAATAGTATTGAATTAAATGTTCCATGTGATAAAAAAAAATTCTTATAGAATTATTTTATCTATAATACTTTGGAATATTTTCTATTCGCAAACACAACTCTGAAATTAACTTTATGAAATCTAAGTCAATAACTTCAGTCTTTCTTATTCATCACTGAATTAATTCTTAACAGTTCAATCAGTTCACCGAATCTCATGGCTTAACATAATAGTTCATACTGTTCATTTCAAAATAAGTTAATACTTTGAGAGTTCACTTGGCCTAACCTTTTGGTTGGGTATAAACAGTGCCTATTTAACTAATATGAGACTTGAGTAGATTCAACACTTAATTACGTTATACAAATTCTAACAGTTCAAATAAGGTTCTACTCATCAAAACATTATATCTGATGTATTCACAACACATGATGATTTATAAATTAGTAAAGGAAAAATGTGACTTACGATTTTTCCAAGATATAACGATAATGTTACATACTTGTATCAATCTCTTCAAATAATTCTTTTCTCCAAAAGAAATATACATTTAACATTGTAGAACATTTTCGGAAATAATGGTAATCCAAAATTACGGCTCCTTGTTGCCTAGTTACCGATGCTTCTGTAAAATAATAGTATTTTGCATTAGTACTAGTTTAATAGAATATCGTCGAATTTCTCCAGACTTTGTTTCGAACGATACTTCCTTGAAATGGGAATTAGAAGAATCATGAACGGTAACTTCCCATCTTCAAAATTTCCGAGTTCTTTCATGTTTACTTGCAAACAACATCTACTCTTAAACGAATTCAGTCATGGCGGCGAAGTTAACTGCTTTGCACCAACCGTTCAACCTTTTCAGCATTGAACATCGTTCCTATTAGACTGTGTACATTCTTGTAACAATCACAATCATATCACATTGAGTTATCACCATATTAATTGTAATTCTTGTTTGTTCAACACAATCACTTATTCAAACATTATTTGAAATAATCAACAATTTTTACTTAATTCATTGTGATGAATTTAATAGGATTTACACAATTTAATTACATAATAGTATGGATTTTAAGTTGTACTATTTATATTCAGCATGTATTAAAATTTGAATGTAATTATAGGCTTTTCAATTTTTTTCAGTATGACAACTGTAAAAAAAAATAAAGAAATTTTAAGATTAGCATTGTACAGAAAGAAGGCTTTCATTTCATCTATGCTCTTTCGAGAAATATAGAAACTTAATAATTACAATCAATTGTTTTCACAAGAGAGAATTCTTTCAAAAATACTATAACAAGAAATTTAAAAATAAATTGTTCAGGGCTGTCACAGAGTTACCAATTTTGAGTTTCAGTCATTGCTTAAACTAAATATTACATAGTTGCTAATTATACTTCAATCTTGAAATCATGAAACTAGCTAATTATCATGGCACTTTGCATTTCTTTTTCTATTTAGTCGTTTATCTGAAAAAGGCTGATAGTAAAGTATCTCCAAAGATAATAATACCAGAAGTCCTTAGCCATTTCTCACAGAGGATTCCAAAAAGAGATCGCACCTATATATTTCACTCTATGCAATTTCACTGGGGAAGCAACGATTCGTTTGGTTCTGAACATAAGTTAGATGATGGAGAAACTACTATTTTAGAGGTATTAGCATCTTACCTATTTTTAACATTCCTAAAAGTTTTTGTGTATCCACTTTCAGCAATTTCAAGAAGTTATATAAAAATTTAAAAAAACAAACAAAACCAAATAACTTAAATAAGCTCAAAAATTTTGACTTCACTTGTCTTTCTCGTCTCAAAAAATTAACTTATCTTTTACCATGAAAAATATGATTATAATAATTATTAATATCAGATATAGAAGTTTTACATGACTAACTTATAATTCAGTGTTCAAAGATATTGGCTTCGAATATTGCTAGTTTCAAAACTGAATTGAAAAGAACAACACAGTGAAATCCACTGTACATCAAACAATGCAAAACTTTTAATACAGACATGTAGTCACTAAGGACCTTTCCTAACGTTAAGACAATATCAAAATCAATTGAATGTAAAATAAAATTATAGGTCCTTTAAAAAATTGATTTTTACGAGCGCTAATCATAGTTTAACTAACAGAAATGAAGCCGACGCACTAGTAGACAAGTATAAAAATTTATTTTAGTAATGTATTAAATACACGACAGTTTCAGGTACATATTGAAGATAGGTACTCCCAATATATATCTGAAACTGTCGTTTATTTAAAATATTATTAAAATAGTTTTTTATACTTGACTACTAGTGCGTTGGCTTCATTTCTGTTAGTTAAATTATAGGTCCGTTGATGATTTTATAGAATATTGTTATATATAAGGTCTTGATTGAAATATTTAGTGAAGTTTGATATATTATTAATTTATCAAATGAATGGCGTTTTGGTTCTGCCATGTTGTAGATATGTAAAAGAAAAATTGGAAGACACATTAATATTTTATATTTTCGACTTATTTTAATTTTTAATCCCTAGATATATGTAATTCATAATTACATGTTCCACATTCTAGAATTATCATGTTATAAATTGAAGGCACATAGAAAGAAAAATTAATTTCTATGGTGTAGAATAGAAACTAAAGTGTAGATATTGCAACAATGCTTATTATGGAAACACAGGAAGGACATTACGGGAAAGAATACTATAACACATAGGGGCTTCTAAAAATAACAGAATAGAAATATCAGATTGTGCGGATGTTTGTTTAGAAACACTTCACAATCCATAACAGAAATAATAAAAAGAATCAAAGACAATAATGGAAGATTAATAGTTGAGGCAATGATTATTAAAAGTTTTAAATGTATAAACAAAGATTGAAGGGTATAAACAATGATTGTTTAGTGAATTTATTGCTACAAAATAGAAAAAATGTACAGAAATTCATGTCATATATGCTGTTTATCGTGTGTTGTATTCTTCCACGCCCTATTGATAGATATTATATTGTATGCTGCTGTTCGTTATTTTAATTTTTACAAAGATGTAGAAATAAGATCAGCAGTGTTTAGGCCGATTGAAATTTTGGAAATAAATAAATAAATAATAAGACTCTTATTTTTCTTCCTATTAAAGTATTCAGACATCGGAATGTATTAATAAATTCAATTTGCTCACAGAGGAATGAATTGATCTGACTCTGAGGAATTTGTAACAATAGTAGGTGAAACGACAAACATGAAGATAATCTAGCCTTTCCCTTTTTCTTTTTGATCAAAGCAAATGGGTCAACAGTGCTTTTTCTCGTATTGCTTACAAGTACAACTTGATTCTCGATTTAGTTATCAAACAGAACAAAAATCCCATGCGTAAACCCTTGAGGCCGTGACAGTTGATATATTGCCTTTAAAAGTTTACAAAACGTTTGCCTTTAGTTCTATTTATTGTAATTCCGAATTTCTTATCCGAATATTATTCCATTGGTTACTTTTAATAAACACTTAAGTTTACATCTTACTTTGCAGGATTTGTTTTAATAAGATGAGACAGGAAATGATTAGTTGAAATCCTAAAGGGAATTCCCTTATAACTATATTGTATCTCAACATTTCTCTTGATAGATCATGTGTTTTCCGTTTACAGGTTCAATTTGTGCACTACAAGAGTACTTTTGACAAGTACGAAGACGCAGTACAATCCGATGATAGGGATGCCTTAGTCATAATTAGCCAGCTTTTTTCGGTTAGTAGATTATACAGGGTGTTTCAAAAATACACGGCATAATTTCAGGTATGTATTTCCCACATGTAGACAATCAAAATAGTTCATTACAACATATGTCCGGAAATGCTTCATTTCCGAGTTATGGCCTTCACAACATTGAAAATCACCGGAACGTTTTTCGTATTTACAGATGAAGCACAGTTCACACGAGATGGCATAACAAATTTCCACAATCAGCATGTATGGGCGTATGAAAACCCAAATGCAACTGTTGTATCTCATCACCAGGTGCGGTTCTCCCTCAACATGTGGGCCGGTATCATTGGTGATCGATTAGTTGGACCCCATGTACTTGTAAACAGACTTACGGGGCAGGCGTACACAAACTTCCTGGAAAACACCATACCTCATGTTTATGACGACACTCCACTGATCGATCGTCAGCACGCTCACTTCTTGCATGACGGCGCTCCTGCACACTTCAGTCGTACGGCTCGCCGGTACTTGGATCGAACGTTTCCTGATCGATGGATAGGTAGAGGTGGCCCAATTGCTTGGCCTCCACGCTCACCTGATCTGAACCCTCTCGATTTCTACTTGTGGGGCCATTTAAAATCATTGGTTTATTCGTCTCCGGTGCCTGATTTGGAATCCCTTCGGAATCGAATTGTGGCACGTTCTGAGGACATACGCAACATTCCTGGAGTGTGGGATCGTGTTCGCAGGTCATTGAGACATCGATGTGAGGTCTGTATTCAAGCAGGAGGTGGTCATTTTGAACATCTTCTGTAATGGCAACGACCGGCGGAACGAAAAACGTTCCGGTGATTTTCAATGTTGTGAAGGCCATAACTCGGAAATGAAGCATTTCCGGACATATGTTGTAATGAACTATTTTGATTGTCTACATGTGGGAAATACATACCTGAAATTATGCCGTGTATTTTTGAAACACCCTGTATATTTCAACATATTTAAAAAAAGTAAGACGCTTTCTGATTCGAAATTATTTTTTATTTTAAAAGGATCATTAGAGAAATAAATTGATCATTCTCTAAAACCAATATATTAAAATTTACTTACTAATTTGAAATTTTTGATTTTTGATTTCTGCACATGGAAGGCGTTCCTTTCTCTAAAAGAACTACTGTTAAAAAGTATTTTAAGAGAAATGTAGAATTTAATGGAACTCGTCACACGGAAGATTTTATTTCTTCATCAGTTTCTGAATAGAGACTTCACAAAATAATAATTGTGAAGACTTCACAGACGAACTTCCTTTAAAACCAATTGTAGCAACGATCATAGACGTCTTGCGCTCAACGGAAATGAATTAAAATTAATTACATACTTAAATGGTTAAATTATTAGTTAAAAATATAATAATTTCGTAATCAGGGAAAAAAATGATTTCGAATCCATATGGTTTTTTTTTTCTAAATTTTTTTAAATGTAATTAAATGAATTACATAAGAAACATATTAATGAAATTTAGCTTTTGAAACGTATCTGTTCATGAATAACATTGAGAAACTAAAAAGATGTTTCCTTTTTAATCATACGATTTTTTTTTAGTTTTGTTTAACATAATATTTTTCTTCTGTTTTAATAATTCTCTTTTTTATTCCATGAAACGTCTCCATCAGCCACTTGTAAGTAAATTATTAATTTTAAAATATTATTGTATATATTAATTTTAAAATATTATTGTATATATTTATTGTAAATATTATATAATTTATAAATATTATTATATATTATTTTAAATTTAAAATTTAAAAATTAAATTTAAATTTAAAATATTAATATTGTAATTTTTATGTTTTTTTTTTAGAACATAATCCTTAAAAATACTATTAAAAATATTATTAATAAGATATAAAGAATTACTTAATTCTTACATATCTTAAATCATATCTTATCGATAATTTTTTTAAGTATTTTTAAGTATTCAACAGCCTTTATTATTCAAATAGAATAGTAGCGTTTTATTGATTCCTATCTACAGTAAAACCCCGTTATTACGCTCGTCAAGGGACCATGAACTACAAGCGTAATAAGCGGGATAGCGCAATAGACGGGAAATGATTTATTAGATGTGGAAACATTTAGACACCATTTTACAGGAAAGATACTTGATTCTGAAATAGATATACTGCAAATATGAGCTTATTTCCTAATAAAAAAATCTTTGATTGTGGTTTGCCGTGTGTGTGTGTGCTACTGTTATGAATTACGACATTTTCAATGCGGTTTAAGTAACTATTAACATCAATTGATGCACCACTAGGAGCAACACTAATATATTTTCGGAGCAGATTTAGTGCACTGCCCGCTATTTCACGCGCCTTTTCTTGAATGATCGGGCCACTTAATGGCACTGATGCATCACGGGACTGATGAATCCATTCAATTAGAATTTCCTCGGCATCTTCATATTTTCCACACTTTACTTTTTTACGTTTGCAACTACCCTTCGCTGCATTGGTAATTCCATTCTTATTTTTGATTATTGTTCTCAGACTGGATGAGGGAATTCCTAGAGATTCTGCGAAATCCTTCTGACTTAGTGTAGAATTCTCGTCGTACTTACGGAGAATTTGCAATTTTTCACTTATAGAAAGGGATTTCCGCTTCGACATTTTGCACAACTGTATCACAGACCCGCACTTCAGAGTTCAAAGATTCCCTCCCACCAGGGAAAGAAAAGAATCTTTACAGTGTTACATTTCTTTTCGATACAAAATTTCCGATATAAAAAAAGCGCTACAAGCGGGATTTGAAGCGTTATAAGAGGGTAAAAGTATACAGAGTTACATAGAAAATTCCAGGGACCGTATGAAAGGAGCGTAAAAAACGGGATAGTGCTATAAGCGGGAGCGTAATAACGGGGTTTTACTGTATTTTATTATTATTATTCACGATTGGGCCCTACCGGACCACGCGAAGTACAATACAAAGTCATTTCAGTCTCTCCTCCCTTTCTCTGTTTTTAGCTTTTCTCTGTGCCCATATCGCTTTCATTCTTTGAGAATTGGCTCTTTTTCTCTCCTCAGTCGAATTGGTTCCTGTTTTCCTGGGTCTTTCTGCCTTACAAACTGTCCACTCCAAAATTTTCTGCCCAAAAAGTTTCCTGTCGTTGTGATATCCCTGCTTCTTGCAGGTCTTGTTTAATTGCAGCTATCCATTTCATTGTTTGCTTTTTAGCCTTACTGCGAGTTTCATAGAATTCCACAACTTGTTAAGTTAGTCTGGTTGGTTCCATTCTTTTAATATGTCCATAAAATTTTAGCCTCCGTTTTTTTATATCTATATGTCTGAAAACCTTTGAACTTCATGATTTGCTCTCAGTCTGAATGTTTCTTCTTTAGTTTGATTTGGGCCTAAAACTTTCCTAATAATTTTTCTCTCCTTTTTTTGAATTTCTTCAATGTCTCTTTTTCTGTTTAAAATGAGCGTTTCAGCTCCGTAAAGGCATTCGGATTTGATCACTGTGTTGTAGTGTCTCAGTTTTGTATATTTAGAAATACATTTTTTGTTGTAGATGTTATTTGTGAGTCTGAAGGCTGTTTCCATCTTTTGGCAACGTTTCTCATTAGCAACCCTTTGTTTCACTAATCTGTTCTCTGAAAAAAAAAAGTGAAAGATTTTGCAATCGCTGAATTTATTTTAGGAATTCTTCAGCATATGCGTAACCTTCAATTAGCAGATGACATTGTATATCGTTTCTAGTCTTCTATAGAAAGCTCCACTATAGTTTGAAGATCTATCTGAAATTACTAGCATAAAAACGAGACACATCAATGTGACACTTGAAAAGGCCTCTCTCGGGGAGTGAAACTAGTTGTGCCTTATTTACTTGTATTAAAACTATGTCATCTCCCATGTACAGATTTATCGATGTAGATATTTAAAGAAGATATATGTTTAGATGGATGTTGGTCGATATAGATGAAAAATGAAGATCATAGCTAGTTTCCGATATTCTTGGCGACGAATTGATTGTGACTATTCTTTCGAATGAAGATAACCAAATTCTGAAGACTTGTGACTCTAGCCATACAGTTGTCCGTGAGTGAAGATCTATTCTCCAAATAGATGGCACATTTATTTAGTGTATGTCCTTGAGCTTTATTGATAGACATCGCATTAGAAGGTCTGATCGGAAATTGCCTTCTTGAGAAAGTGAATGGATATTTTACCTAATAGAAATAGTGCTTCTTCCGTTCTTGACTTTTTTTTAATTCAATTGATACTTTTCAGTGATTTTTAATTTACAAATAGTGATTGTTTTTGAGTTATAAATAGTGATTATTCAGTATTCTACCTAATGCAATTAGTGTATTTTTTCATTCTTGATTCTCTTTTTTTTATTTCAATTGATACTTTTCAGTGGTTTTTGAGTTGCAAATAGAGATGGTTTTTGAATTACAAATAGTTATTTTTCAGTATTCTACCTAATAGAAATTGTGCTTCTTTCTTTCATGACTCTTTTTTTAATTCCAATTGATACTTTTCTGTGGTTTTTGAGTGACAAATAGTGATGGTTTTTGAGTTACAAACAGTATTTTTCTGTATTCTATTTAATAGAAATAGAGCTTCTTCAATATACTTTACGAATAACAGTCTACATTGGTGATGTTGAATTATTTTTTTTTGTTCAATTAGGAGTTTAACGTTAGAAAATCACATTTTGATGTATTTATAACATTTAGAAACACCATAAATAATAACGAACTCAGCGTCCAATTTTTTTAAGAAAGAAGTATCCAAATCCAGACAAATTCAGAAAAACAAAACAGATTAAACACTTTTAATTATTAAGGAAAATACTGAATAACAAGTGTGATCTCGACATTTTTGAGTGTTTGACAATATTTCACACATGTTTAGATAAAAATGACTACAATTGCTGTACTTTCTTTTAATTTGGTTTTAATTTGGACTCCGCAGTTACAATTTTATTCCAGTTTGAGGTTTCATTGGCACTTCTGTTACTAAAAAATTTAAACACTAAATTAAAGACAAAGACCATATATACAAAAAAGAACATATATTCAAACAATTTCATGACATGTTTTGGGACTTAATTACAGACCTCTTCATCAGATGATAAATAAAACGAATAAATAGAAACAAAATAAGTATTTTTAAAATACAACGAAAACAAAATTTTGAATAACAATCATTAATATAACAATTGTTAAGTATACAATTAATAGTTCTTTACATTATTCCATTAGCAAATCTTCCCGCATAATTACATTTTTGAAGGATTAACACTTGGATAAACAAATAACCAATACAAATTCTCTAATAATCAAATGAAGATCATAATGCAACGCGTTGTTAATAGACACATTTGTATTATAACATTTCTTTGTTTTAATAAATAACGATTCATAAAATTTCCTCAGATACTGATCTAACACAGTACCAAAAATGATCGGTTTCTCAACCATTAAAGTGTGGCCCGTTTCTTTCTGGTGGAGAGCCGTTAAATATTCTCATTATCTTGCTTAATAGCCCTAGCATGTTCCGCCATTCGGATTTTTACCTTTCTTTTTGTTTCTCCAATATATTGACACTTCCCCCCCCCCCCCCTGTTCACATTTGATTCCCTGCTTTATCCAAAACCTCATTTGCACATTCTAATTCCTTCCTCTTACCATTCAAAACATCTGTGAAGGTATTATTGGTCTTGTTATCCGCATTTTCACTTCATCAGAGAAGTATCTGCCTCACATCAAAACTCAAAGCATTGAATATGTTATTTAATTTAATAGTTTATATCCTTAACGGCTCCAATGTAATGCGTATCCCTGAATGTTCAGTTAGAATTAGTGAGAAATATTATCTCCGTAAATAGCTACCTGCACCATTATGGGTATTCGGAATTTCAAGTTTGCATCCACAATCGTATTAGTCCTCTAGTTGACAGATGAATCTTAGATATCAATTCAAAAGAATATATAGCTATCGATCTTCTCTTTGTGTCAATCACTTTGCTGATTAAGAGGTCGATATACGTGCGAATGTGCGTTAACACTTTTACCTTAAACTTTATCATCATCAGGTAACTTATTAGTCAATGTACCTTATTGGTTAATTAATGTGATATCATGGCCTAACACAATTCAACAGATATGTTTAATTGCCTAATTCAAATAATATCATTTAATAATCTCTTAATTCATATAATTTCTTTCTCGTAAGAGAACGAACAGATTCTGAGCAAATAAAAGCACACGTGCATGTGGTTAGTATAAGAAACAAACTAAAAAATGTTGCAACGAACATTTTTTACCACTATGAATCATCATTTCAGGAAACTGAGGCAGTGGTTTCTGAGGCAGTTGTTAATATTAGGTGTCATCTGTCAGATTTGCTCCTGATGATATCTCAGAGTGATGAGAAAATTTAGAACATTACTTCTGCACCCGTGAGTGGCACAAATACATACAAAAATTTAACTAAAACACACACACACACTTAAGAAAATAAAAAAAAACAAACAAAAAACAAAATTTGGCTGAAGACGCCTGATTCCCGATAAAATGGCTCAGTTGGGAAACCAGTTCGTGCTTTTTTTGAGTTTGTTTTTAAAAATTAACATAAATGATACATTAAGAAAAGTGGAAGATGATCTATGAAGGCACAATTTAATTGTTTATTGAATATGAGAGAAAAAAAAGAGGAAACATAGGAAGACAGAACATTTCTATTTCTCCACTACTACGATTTATTAAGAAAGAAAATTGAAGATTTTCTGGAAACATTTGAAAGGAGTCACAGGATAGAAAGGATTAAAAAAGTAGGAAAACGACCGATTATGACTCATTTTAGTAAAAAGGTTTAGCAATGATTATTAGATATTACACAATATACAAATCATTACCTTTACCAAAATGGTGGAAAAATAGAAAAACAAAAAACTGACACTTCGGAAATTTTTAGTATTTATCAATATTTAGGAAAATGGCGTTCAAAACACATAAAAGAAATTTAAAGTAAAAGTACCCCCGTTCAACTGGTCCTTTTAGTGCGGGAAGTTAGGCAAATAGCCTACGGGACACGCCCGCCGCCCGCCCGCCTTTAACTCGCGGGAAAGAAACCCGGTACCCATTTTACAGAGGGCTAGGTAGACCCAAGGACCCGTTTGGAGGAGAATGAGCGTGGAAAAATTTTCACCCTCCTTCGAGGCCGGGAATCCAACCCGCTTCCTCCAACCCGCAGTCAAGCGCCGTAACCAGTTGGCCACCGGGCCCACCTAAGAAAAATTTAAAGACTAGGAAAAATAAAAGAATCAAAGCCACATGGGAATTTCACTCTCTGATAGCATGTATTCTGAAAAAAAACTGAAGAGGTAAAAGTTTTCTAAAAGAATAGAGTAAATAATATAGTTTTGTATGGGATGGAAAAGATAGATGCTAGGAAAGAAGTTAGATCCTTGTCGTATCTAATTGCAAAGACATTATTTAATTTAGAAAGATCATTGCCATACATTGAATTTGCAACCTTGAAATTGAAGTTATTGATAGTACGTACAATTACATACAGTAAAACCTCGTTAAGTCGTCACTCCATTTAAGTCGTCGTTTTCCTTTGGTCCCGACAAAGTCTCATAGACAATAATGTAAAATCCCCCTCTTTTACTCGTCACCCTCAAAAATGGCCAAAAGCATATTTATTCTCAATTTTGCCTGCTATCTTTTCAGCCCCGCCCTTTCACTCTAAGAAAGCCTAGCCTTTACGGGGAATTTTCACGTGGGAAATTCAATTGGGAAATTACACACTTCTCGCTGCGACTCTTGTCAAATGTAAACGTTCTTCTTGACCGTTACTGAGTGTGATTTCATTTCATAGCGAGTAGGCTCCGCTATAAGGGCTATTTTTTGATCTTGCAATTTCGTGGTTTGATTACATTTGTAACATGTCAGGGAAACGAAAACTTACCTCGTTATCTTTTAAAGAAAAAAAAAGACTTAATTACACTTTTTGAAAAATCAATTGTTTCGAAAACAGCTTTTGCCAAAAACATTATATTCCCAGGACTACATTAAACGATATTGTTTCATTGAAACAAGTAATTGAAGAAGCTGACTGCAAAGACAACAGAAAGAGAATGAGGAAATCGAAGTTTGACGAGATCGAGGAGGTTTTAGTTCGATGGCTAAAATATGCCAGATTGGAAAATGTGCCGATTTCAGCCAAGAT
>JAFIDM010000001.1:142291417-142304270 GCA_023159025.1 Thereuonema tuberculata
ACAACGATTTGGGAACGACATATTCGTAAACTGGATTCTCAGTTTTCGCATCAGAAAAGAAAAGTTGCCGTCATTGTCGATAACTGTACCGCTCACAATCAACCCGAAAATTTAAAAGCGATCGAAATTGTTTTTCTTCCTCCAAATGTAACTGCACTTCTTCAACCTTTAGATCAAGGGATAATTCTTGACTTTAAACGAAAGTACAAAAAAATGCTTGTAAAGGACATGATAAAAGCATTGGATAGGAACGAAAAGCTAGAAGTTTCGGTTTTAGATGCGATTAACTAGGTGCACCAAAGTTGGAGTTCCATTTCATTACAAAGTGTTTCGAATTGCTTCCGACATGCAGGGTTCATAGCAAACGCAGGATCAGAAGAAATCCTCAGCGAAGACATCATCGACCCGGAACCATTAGAGACTTTGCTGCAAATTGCAAATGAAAAATGTGCAGCGTCAATGACGCTAATGCGTTTATCAACATTGATAACGTCATCGCAATCTGCTCATAAGCGACTGTACAAGCTTTGACCTCTGAATTTTTGGAAGAAAATCAAAACAGTTCAAATGAGGATAGCGATGTCGAGAATATAGATGAAACCCCACCCAACAAGACAGAAACAATCGAAGCATTGGAAAAAGTTCCACATTACTTAACATCCATTCAAGGTACAACAGACGAAGAATTTAAAGCTTTTAGTATATTAGAAAAGAAAGTAATTTCCAGTAATCAGCACCTTCATCAATCAACACTGTTGCATTATTTTAATGCCAGTAAAAGACAATGAAATGTGGTAAGTATAAAAAGCATTGTTTTTTTTTTTATTTTCCACTCATTCATTTGCATGTATTGATTTCTGAAAACCTTGTTTTTCTCACCGAATCCTACAGCAATTCATGAAAATATTGTATTTCAGTGTTTTTTTGTTGTTTTTTTTTTTTTCAAAAATGCCCACTCCGCTTAAGTCGTCAAAACTGTTTGGTCCATTGAGTGACGACTTAACGAGGTTTTACTGTATAATGAAAGATCTACTGAAAGTTTCAGAAAATTAATTGACAGACCAAAGAAAAGGAAAAAAAAAAGCAAAATCAAACAGTTTAAGTAACATTACTATAAAAACATGAAAAAAGGATTAAGATATTACAAAAAACATGAAAAAATGATTAAGATAAAGCAATTGAATTAACTTATAGGAAAGAGAAGAAAATTCAAATTTTATTCTCTTTTCTGTAAGTTTTAGAAGTTATAAGGAAAATTATATATAATACAATTTTAAATTTTAGATATAAAGAATATTTAAAATTGTATATTAACAGTATTGTCATCCCATATTGATGGTTTTGATATTTATGTCCCGATACGAAATCATTATTTTGTAAGGAATTTTTTCTATACCTAGAACTGGAAATTTGTGGAAGTAAAAATATTATAGTGCTTAAAATCAAATCTTTGTCGATTAAAGTGCAAATCAAAGAAAACGTAATTCCTAACCTTTGTAGATTGTAAAGAGTTAGAAAAACAAAGAAACAAAAATAGCTATAGAAATTACTAAGGATAACGTAAAATGGTGGTTACATTTTGTTAATTCCAAATAAGATAAATGTAAAATTACATAGATTTACTGTTTGTTTCTTTATTAAAAAAAGAAAAACAGGTTAAAAAGCAGTTAGAGTAAAAAAGGAGAGTTTTCTTTAGACTTGTGAAGTGATTTTTTGAAACGTCGATTATTTAACTTGATTTACTATTTTGCAAATATTTATTTACTTAAATACATTAAATTTGTAATTTAGGCTATATCGTTTTTTGTTTTTATGTATAACCACCATGCTACAGTGGCTTCGCGAAGGAAATCTTATATATTTAACAAAAAAAATCTTGAAATTAAGAGCACTCATGTAAAGTTTCGTGTTTCGAAGTAAAGCATTTTCAAAGAAATGCATATCCTTCAACAAAGTTTCTTAACCCCGCTCGTTTACATTCCTTAGAACGATTAATATCGAAAATTCGTCAAATTCGTATATTTTAGATTTTGACAAAAGAACACTCATGTCAATTTCGTGATTGTAGCTCAAACGGTTTCCAAGACATGCATACCATTCAAGAAAGTTTTCCCTCCTAGGACACCAATATCGAAAATTATGCCTCTGATTTTGACAAGAATAATCCCATTCCATAAATTTCAAGTTCCTAGGACAAGTTTCTAGCATGTTGGGAAATATCTTAAACTGGCACAGACACATCCACAATTTTCCCCTTTTATATTACAGATTTGCTTTTAAATATTTTCTGGATAGAAAATAAAAGTTTCGAAGATGCTATTAATAGGCATGAGGTATGATTCCCCTAACCATTTTATTAGGAATCGTTTTGCGGGTTGCCGCCTCACACTTTTATACTTTAGATATTGTCTACAGAATGGAACCCATCCACATATGAAAAGTACGCTAAACCTTTTGAAGAGAGAAACACAAATGCATATCCACAAATTTATTAACATAAATTAATGCGCCACATCTATTGTAAATAGGTTAAATGTCTACATATGATTATTATTATTAATATTATTATTTTTATTAAGTTATTATTTTTTCCTTCAGTTAATTTCTAGGATTTCTCACGTTTTAAAAAACCTTTGCTAAAATATTTTTTCACCAGCATTCTAAAAACTTCTGCTGACGCCCATGACTATAAAATCTTTTCTTGGTCTGAATTTAGAAAGTTTGTCCAAGAATCAGAAGGACAGGCGGTCCACAGATTTAAGCTTGCAGGTAGTTGTTCCTTCGTTTCATGGTATTCCACGACTATTTGGCAGTTTATACAGTATGTATATATTCCTTTACAAAAAAGTTGACACTCCTCAAAGCAAGCATTCTTATCATAATGAACCTCTATGTTAAAAATTGATGAAAAGATAATGAGTTGATTGTAGTATTACAAATGACTCTTTTGTTACAAATCATTTGAAACGATCACAATATAACAAATTATAAGGTAGGTTGCCCAAATAAGGCCCGGTTCCAAATAAGGCCCATCCTTCGTTTTATTAATAGAACGTTTACAATTTACCAAGATTAGTTATGTTTCAGACAGGTCCTGGCTTCTATCGGCTACACCAAAATTAGGTCCGTTGAAGTGGACTATTTCGCCATGTTTGTTTCAGTTGAACAGTAAAAGTCGTCCAAAGCTTTTCTCGTTATTATTTCAGCTTAATTTGAAAAATCGTCCCCATTTTTTAGCAACATCACATACATGGACATGTTTTATGTCATTTTAAAGTATTTAAAGAATAATTTGATATTTGAACATGGGCTCCAAATAAGGCCCTTCAGTTATATTTTCAAAACTGTTATTACTGAAAGAATTTCAAATGCAACTAATTCTAAATTCACTTTTTCATAACAGCACACCTTAAACTACCTTTCACGACAGTTTTCAGAATTTTCACTCTTACAGTAGAAATATAAAAAATCTTTAAACGTTAGGTGGGCCTTATTTGGTGCAGTTACCTTAATATATTAAAGTCCCCTCTGGATAAAGCTCTCTGGATAAAGGAGTACATTATTACTCCTTAACCAAGTAAGTGAAAGCTGCCGTATTTTACTGCGATGAATGGCCACTCCAAAAGTGGAATGAGATTACTTTCACGTAACTTCTCACCTCTAGGGTTAGTGGGTGGTACGGGTCCCTATTATAATTTCCTGGTCTCTGTAAGTTTATTTACATCCCCTGTAAGAATGACCTGATTTCATTTCCTTCCTGTATTCTATTCTTGGTCTCTCCCTTCCAGGGTTTCCCTCCACGCTTCCTTCAATCTAGTTGGTGATCCATTCAGAGTATGTGAGGAAATGACCTAACAAACTACTTCTTCTCTTTTCTGTAGAATATAAAATTTCTCTTTTCTATTTTTCTCAAAACTTCTTCATTTGAAATTTTTAACATTCGTCGCCAACTCCATATTTCAAATGATTGGAGCTTCTCGTTATTCAATGTTCGAAGGGTCCTATTAGTGTAATATTGCGACAATATGGTTCTGATGGAATATAATTTATCCACAAGAGCCACCTGTTTCATACTAACTGATCTACTACTACGGATAGTGGATAGTTACGGATAGGGGAGAGATAAAAAGACATGTAGCTAGGTAAACGAAATTTCCAGTCAGTTAACTTGAAAACTTGAATTAAAAGTCACTGAAATTTAGTAAATAAATGATAGAAATAAGTAAAGTCACCATTTTATAAAATTAAAATAAACTAACACCCTAATCCTACATGAAGAAATTTTTCAGAATAATTATCTGGCATTATTTTTGAAGCGATTTGAAATTTCCAAAACATTCTGAAAAAATAACGATTAGAAGAGCAGACTAACTGTATCTATCGTTATTGACAATAAATATTTTTTCTTACAACATATATATCAAAATTTGTATATCTGTTTAACGAAAACAGTGCTACGATACAATAACTGTGAGACACTATAAACAATCAAAATTGTTGGTTCGTAATAACGCCAATGTGAAAACCATCACATTATACTTTGCAATCTTTGCTATGATTTCTCCAGGATGATGTACATAAAAAAGAAACGCTATAGTTTTATTACGATTTTCTGTATTTTATTTTATATTATAAACTATATTTTATTTAACATTATCAAGTAAAAAGGTATTTCAAGATGAAAACATTTTTTTTTAAAGTGGGAAATTAACTTAAATTTGCTGTAGCCTATTTCTATTGGAAGTATCTGTAAACTTTGATAAAATAATATGTAACAATTGAGGTCCGAATGCTTCAAATAATGTAAAATAATATAGTCAATTATTTTAATATTAATGGTGAGTAATGTTTAGAAATGATATAAAATTGTAATATGTTTATCTTTTTTTCAAAGGTTAACATCAAAAATCAGTCCAATTATTTTACGGATTATTCCCAAATGATAGAGAGCTTAATAGTGTCTGGCTCGTTACGAAAGCTTGTAAAGCCCGGAGATACAGCGATTCAAATTCTCCGATTAAAAGATTTTTTTTGGCATACTCTTGGTGAAATCTTGAATAAAATGTACTATTACTATGGGTCTCTGACTAACCCTCCCTGCAAAGAAAACGTCATTTGGTATATAATCAGAGTAAGAAGATACATTAAACCTCGTGAGGTAGGTTTAGACAAAAGTTTACAAAAATTATAAAAAATACAAAGCTATAAATATAAAAAAAACATTATGTATTAACGGTTTTATTTATTTTATAGTTTTTGTATATTCAGTCTATTATTTATATAAATCTTTACACTATTTTACATATCATTTCTGTATATTTTTTTGTTAAATCTATACTTTTTTTTGAATATTCATTTTTCATCTTAAGATCTAGTGTAAATTGTTTCGCATAATTTTTCGTTCATTTTCTTAGAACGAAGTTTTCACATATTATTTTTCTTTACTTTGTACTTTCTTAGCTTCCATATCTTCCAATACCTTATAGATGATTGTATCGTATTTATATATTTCTTCTTACAATATTTACTCCTTATAATTCATACTTTAGCTTAAATAATTTAATATTCAATTGAAAATTATTAATCAATTGTCTAATCCATATGGAGAAGAATTTTTTTCATTGTGCTGCTGTTTTCAATTTTTATTCTGGCATCTTCATAAATGTTTATAAATATTTTCCAAATTTCTCGTTTTCACTTCAAATTCTACTAATATCTTCAATAAATATACACTCGTTAACAAAAAAAACGACGTACCTAGAAGGAGTTGTCCGATGGAGACAAAACTTGGTAGAGAGGAAGATTATGTACAGAATAGAAAATGATTAAAATTTCAGACAAATTGAATGATTTATTTCAGAGTTATAGAGTTACAAAGTAACGAGCTCAATAAGGTGTTGACCCACCTCTACCCTGAATGCAAGCTGCCAAACGACGTGGCATAGAGTGATAAAGCTCCCTGATGGTCTCCTGCGGTATTTCTTGCCAAATTTGCTCCAATTGTCAGGCTAGGTCATCCACATTCCCTGGTGGATGCAGTCGCATTCCCATCATATCCCAGACATGCTCGATTGGAGAGAGATCTGGGGATCTGGCTGGCCAAGGAAGTGTTTCACAAGCTGCAAGACAGGTCATAGCAACACGTGCCGTATGTGGCCTGCCATTATCTTGCTGAAAAATAAGGCCAGGGTACTGCAAAATGAAGCGTAGCAAAACAGGTCTCAGAATGTCATCGACGTACCGCTGTGCTGTAAGTGTGCCTCTGATGACGACCAAAGGGGTCCGGCTATCAAGGGAAATGGCACCCCAGACCATAACTCCTGGTTGAGGGCCTGTGTGGCGTGGAATAGTGAAAGCAGGATCGGCACGCTGCCCTGGGCGTCTCCAGACACAGGACACAGTTAGATCGTCAAGACACAGTTGGAATCGGGATTCGTCGCTAAACACTATACGTCCCCAGTCAGCATCATTCCAACGGGATCGAGCCAAGCACCACTGTAATCTGACCCAACGGTGTGCAGACGTGAGTGGCAGGTGGCGTAGCGGTCGGTACGAGCGTAGATGTCGCTCTCTCAGCCGTCTGTGAATGGTCATGTTGGACACTCGTGTGCGGGTCGCACGTCTGATGGTTGTTAACGATGATTCAGGCGCTGTGACAGCTGATCTGACAATCACAATATCCTCCCGCTCTGCTGTGGCCCTAGGTCGACCGCTACCTTCATGACGCTGAAATCTGCCATTGTCCACCCATTCCTGCCAGCATCTTCTAATCGCCGCATCACTTCGACCCATATGACGAGCGATTCTCCGATTTGCCCAACCTGCCTCTTTCAATCCAATGATACGACCTCTTTCAAACTCTGACAGTTGCACGTAATGAGCTCGAATCCTGCGGCGTGGCATTTTTTCAGTCGTTGAAAGGTATCCTAACTCGCAATGCAATTATTCCTAACTCGCAATCAGGAATTTTGACGATCAGATTGAGAATCGCTTCTTATATGCACCTGCTGAGTGCGCAGTTCCGATGCGCTGTAGCTCTCGCTATTCATTCATTGGACACCAAAGTTTAATCATTTGCATGGGCGGTCCCAATGTCTTTGCATGCGAAATTTCATTACAATCGGACAACTCATTCTAGGTGCGTCGTTTTTTTTTTTGGTAATGAGTGTATTAATATATTCTTTCCTTTGTCTCACTCGTTCAATGAAAAGAACGTTGAAAGATTTCATTGAACAAGTTTTATTTTTGATTTCTTGAAGCCTCCTTGATTTTTATCAAATCCCATTAATCATCCATCTAAGATCGAGAGGAATCAATTCCATCATTTGGATGATTTCATTTGCTGCTTTCCAAATAGGGATAATAATTCCTTTCTCCAACTGTCTGGAATTATTTGTTTATCCTAAACTCTATTTAACAAATCCATAGGCAATTCTCCTTATTTTTTTAAGTAGAATTTTAAAAATATGGTTAATTTTTAGGCTTCTGATACCCCGTATCAGTTCCCTTATATCCCCGCTTTGTCTGTCCATCTGTGGACAGATATCAGCTCAACAATCACAATAATCGCAAAAAATTGTGCCTTTTGCATTCGCAACAATCACATTTATAATAAGGAAATTAAAGCAATATCAATTATATTTTCTTATACACAACAGAATCCGTTGCGAAGCATTGTGATTGGTTTACTAATCTCTATTGCTACAAGTTTCTGTCCTGTTCTGATTCTTATAATTAGAAACTCCTTTTCATGACTTCTTTATTCTAAAATACTTCTTTGGAATTCTTATCATCGTTTCCTATGTTTCGTATCGAAAAATGCAGTTTTCTTAAACATTCATTCTTAATTATTTTAAGAATCTTATTTTACGTATTTGTAACTTAAATTTTAACCTTGAATGATCACTGGATCTTTTCAATTTACCTGTGTTTATTATTATTTGGTGGTTTTTCGTTTAACTTCATTAATAATAATCTCTCTTTTCCTTCTTTTTATCAAAAGATTCAATAATTTCACATTAAACATTTTTTGCAGAATTCCATGTATTTCTAACTTACATTTTCTATCTTTCAGATATATGGTTTTTCATAATATTTTATCTCACTTTTCGGTTCAAAGATTCAAAATTAAAGACAAAAATTTCTGTTGAAGTAGTTCTCTGCTAAAAATTCAAGATGTACTACAATGCATGGGGATTTCCATCGAAATATCTTTGATTATGTCAAAATGAAGTAGATGTAAAAGTGTTGAATAAGGATTTTCATCTGTCTGTCATTTCATTGGCTTGGCTTCATTGATTTTTTTCCCGAAATAGTTTAATTGCTTCTAACACAGTCGGTGAAATTTAAGCCAATTTCAGTGATATCTTTTGTTATTTGAAAGGGCCATAGGTGCAAAATAATATTACTGCCTGGATACTTATTTTACAGACACGAAGATTAATTCTTATCTGCGGATATATAAGATAAGTTCATATCTTGCCTAAAGCAAGCTGTTGCTTTCTGGAACTTTCATATTTATTGTTCTCTTGTGTATTGAGACTATTAAAAAGTATGAGAAGAAGGTTTGATGCTTTAATTATGTTCTTGTCTATATTTTATTGGATTAAGTTTTTGTGTGTTTTTTTGTATGTGAAATAGACGTTTTGGAAATAGACATTGTTTATTAAGATATTAGGATGGAATTTGCAAAATATTGTCATAGTATTAGGAGGTACTTCTACAAAACCTAATTATGGGAAATGAAAAACAGAATATTTATGCTGGTATATTCAAGCAACTTAATGTGGGTGTTCAATTCATTTTTATTAATATTATATTTGATAAGGTATTCATATTAAAAATGAAAATGCTATTATTACAACAAATCAGTAATTAACTTACGAGGAGATTAATGAAACGCTTCATTAGCTACTTTTAGTTCATATTATTAGACGTTAGTCTCACAGGTAATAAAAAACAGAATTTCTATAAAAAATTTTACACAGTGTTTCAAAATATATTTTTAATTCTACTTAATTTTTTTTTATGATATGCTAACTACACAATGAATTAATTTGAAATTGTTTTTTTTTTCCTGATAATTTTAGATAGCAGTATTTCGAAGCCTAGAAGGAAAAGGATCGACTAAACTGAGCAATAATTTTAGACCTCTTAATCCATTGAGAGAATTGAAGCAGATGAAAAAAAATAAATATGGAAACTACGTAATAACAAAGACATATGGTTAAAGAATCTTAAAAAGAAGGAAAATAACAATTGATGGCTATTAAAAACCTTTCCTTTATTAAGTTCGCTTAAAAATTTAGTTTTATATTAATTTCTGTATTAATCAATGACTTGTATACTGCAACGCAATAAAACCTATGAGCACTGAAGTAAACATTATTTTCGAATTGCTTTAACTGAATAATATAACTGAAGGTATCCTAAAGTATGTGGATTAAATTCAAATTAGAGATCTGTAATTTTTCGTCATGTGTAAAAAGGTTAAAAATCAGGACGTTTCAGCCTAACCAGTAGGCTATTTTCAATTGTGTTGCTGGTTTGGATAAGGTGCGCTTAAATAGTTTTTTATGACAGTATTTGATAGTTCATGGTTGATGATAGGGGTGTTGGCTATCTGCCAAGAGTCTCAATGTGAGGGGGTAAGTGTTATGGGTTTGGTCTATCATCTGCATTTTGTCAAAGTTGGGGATGTGGGGTTGTATTTTTGTTATCCTGATATAAAATAGATTGAAATTCATCTTTTTTACTGTAATTGAACTGGTGCTGTTTCAGTCTTTTCTTAAAAGTTTGGGTAGTATAACCAATATATTTCTTATTGCAGACATTGCATGGGATGGCATATACAACTTTAATTTTTGTTTGAATATCCTTTTCATTATTAGTTTTCCGTAAGCTAATTTGTTACTAGTTCTGTTAATTACCTGAATATTATGCTTTTTGAGACATTTTTTGATGTTATTATTAATATTCCTCATAATTAGAATGATGGCGTAGTTAGTAGTTTGCTGTTGTTTGCTAGGTGTGGAGGAGGGCTTTGATTACAGTATTTGGCTTTATTGTAATTTTTATTAATGTATTTTATAGGATAATCAGATGGTGTAATTAATTGATACAGATAGTTAATTTCTTTTTAAAGTAATTTTTGATTTGTGGAAATCCTAGCCTGTAATTTGGATTTAATCCACATAATTTGGGATACTTCAGGTTTAGCTTTGAAAAATCTCCCAATCAAAGTGAATAATAGAACTTATCATTTTAACACGGAAATGTAAGAAAATTATTTTTTCATTTGGTTTAGTTTAGTGTATACAGTAAATTACAATAGGCTATGAATTTTTCAGCATATGCATCAGATTGACATTAACGATTTTTATTTCAAGTTTTATTCATACTTTTATATTATATAAAACAAATAAGTTGATTTTTATTAATAATTTAGTTAAGCTAGGAAAAAAATACAATTCGAACAATTTTGTTTTAAAATTGCAGCCACAAAATTGATTTAGTTACATTTTGAGGATTAATTAAATGTATTAAATAAAAAATGTTATTCTAACGAAATAAGTTTTGAGAAGTTCTATTTTCCTTTCCTCCAGGAACATATTGTAACTTATATTTCTATGATAACATTACTGGAGATATGAATGAAAGACAGAATATTTCGCACTTTGAAATGTTTTATTTCTTTGAATCTTTTTCAAAATGTAACCATATTCTAAATGAAAATAACTTAAATATATATTTAATTACAAGTAGGCATGGGAATGGCACCTCCAGTAAACTAAACTAAAATACACATTAAAAACAAAATAAATAAACTTCTTGTACTACCCTCCGGCAGCATCAAAGAATTTTGTATGCGCAATTAAAGTAAGAAAAGCGCCTAAAAAATGCATTAACACATTAAAAAGGTTGAGATAATATTTACAAGTGAGATTCCAAAACAGCTGTTTCTCGCTTAATTAGCGATCATCAGTTGAGAGTAGTCAATGTAAACACACTAGATCTCACTAGAACCTTTTTAATATTTATTTAATTGTAAGCTATATTAGAAATGTGAAATGAAATCTTAAAATTACAAAAACGTTATTCTGTCTGTCATAAGACTTTAAGTTTTTCCAATTTTGTGACCAAACTATAAGAGATAGATTGGTCATGCAAATGGACAAAATGTAGATCTTTTTAAGACAAACAAAATGCTACAAAAATCCTTCGAAAAGCTTTTTTGGTTTCCAAGATGTCGCGTTTTAAAGAGTCACATTTTGACTTTTTCTCAAAATAAATGAAAAATATAAAAGTTGGAAGAGAACATTATATTGAGAAAATGTGGTATCTGAAAGTTCTATCGAACTATATATCATTCATTCACAAACGTTTCTGCGTTTGCAAGATACATGCAAAAATGTGAAAAATTTCATATTGGCGCCAACCCGCAATACACCTGAGTTAAGCGGAGAAACCCACAACGGGCTGGAATTCTCCGATCTCGATATTAATTTGCTAAATAAATAAAGTTTTTGTTTTTGTTTTTTTTAATGCTATAAATGCAAGGGTTCCGAAGCGAAGCGACGGTACCCGGCTATTATTATTATTATTATTAATTACTATATTATAAAAGCGTTATTCTGTCTGTCATAAGACTTTCCGTTTTTCCAATTTTGTGACCAAACTATAACAGATAGATTGGTCATGCAAACGGATAAAATGTAGAGCTTTTTAAGACAAACAAAATGCTAAAAAATCTTTCGAAAAAAGTTTTTGGTTTCCAAGATGGCGCCTTTTAAAGGGTCAAATTTTGACTTTTTCTCAATTTAAACGAAAAGTATAAAAGTTGGAAGAGAACATTATATAGAGAAAATGTTGGTATTTGAAAGTTCTATCGAACAAGATAGCAGTCATTCACTAAGGTTTCTGCGTTTACAAGATACATGCAAAAATGTGTGTGGCGCAACCCCAAGTTTGAGGCGCCAACCTGCAATACACCTGAGTTAAGCGGAGAAGGTCACAACGGGCTGGAAGTCGTATTTTCTCCGATCTCTACATTAATTTGCTAAATAAATAAAGGTATTTTTTTTAATGCTATACATGCAAGGGTTCCGGAGCGAAGCGACGGTACGTGGCTGTTATTATTATAGATTGTAAATACGTAAATTATAAAAACGTATTCTGTCTGTCATTCTGTAACCAAAATGTTAAATTACAAATTACTAAAACGTCGGAGCAAGGAAATCTTTTGGAAAGATTTGCAAAAGTTTTGTAATAAAATCTAATATGTTTCATTATCAAGAATGTATGTGTGTTATCAAAAACAAAATATTAACATTTTAACCAGATATAAACTACCAAACACAAAGAAAAGTAAATTTACTGAAGAATTAGAGAATCTATTCATACAAAATGAAAATATATTAAGCACCTGATCAACTATACTAATTAGCGACGTAAATATAGATCTTTTCAAAATGATTAAAAACAATGCAGTACAGAAATACCTATAACTTATGTGCAATAATGGTTTCAAAAATTGTCTTTACGGAACAACAAGAAACAACTCTACAATTCATGGAAATACGAAAACAAATATAGATCATATTTTCATAAATAAGGATGATATCGAAACACCAGAAATAATATGTAAAGAACGAATCTCGGATAGTAAGAGTTGAAAATGAGAAAATAACAGATCAAATATAATCTACAAAGGACTAATCAATGAGGTTAACAAAACAAAATTCATGAAAATCTACTTATATAAAAAGAAAAGTCCTGACTCACTCACTCACTGACTCATCAACGCCCACCCCAAACCCTTGGACCTAGAAAGCTGAAATTTTGCACAGAGGTT
>JAFIDM010000001.1:142309047-142370895 GCA_023159025.1 Thereuonema tuberculata
GTGTCACATACCTGTAGAGCAAGACCACTGAAACTGTGCACCCTGGAAAATCATAGAGCACCCCAAAATCTCTACGAGCCCCAAAATTTCGGGTTCCCAAAATCATAGATTCTTAGCTAAAAATATCGCGAAAACATCCCAAGATTTCATATTGAAAGTTTTTAAAAATGACGTACACAATTAATAGCATTATTGTTAAAGTGAATTAATTGTACAACAACATCTTTTTCCTGCTCTACCCAAAATTTAGAAAAATGTGTAGCCGTATTTCACTCACCGTAATTCAGTAAGATTTTTTAGATTTTTCTTCAAAGTTAACTCCTCTCTGTAATGCTGTCCATTCTTAACATGTTGACGTATCAAAACCTTAAGATACTTAAATGATGATACTTAAAATAAATACTATTTATACAGCTAATGAACTTTAAAAAAAAAACACATTTTCATTTCTTAATTTAGCTTTATTTTCCTGGCTTTCCTTAAATCAAAATCATTTATTACATTACTAAAGTCAATATTTGAATCCAATTTATGCTCAATAGTTAAACGATCAAGAGAGTTGAGGGGTACTTGGCCAGTGGAAGCACTTTACCAAGTGTTCAGTTGATTTTATAATTTAATGAAAGCTCTTTCTGCTTCTGAAGCAGTTATTGAAAGTGTACAAAATATACGCAGAGCATCATAAACATTCATAAAAATTGCTTGCAAAGTTTTGGAATAAGTTTCGTTCAAGAGCATCAAAGGGATCATTTCCTTTTCCTTCTGAAAATTGAATTGTGAATATTTTATCAAATGCTGTAACTTTTTCAAAAATTAATGTACTGATTATACTGAAAAATTAAAAAATATATATAATAAACAAAATGAAAAATATATAAAAAATAGCAAATTTTTGAAATTCTGTTGTTCTGTTTTTGATTTCGTTCACTCCAAACCTACGTTTTAGGATTTCCAACCAAATACATATATCTAAGTTTATTTTCTTTTAAATAAAAAAAGTTAACCATTATTTTTATTGAAACATGTTCAAAAAAAAAGAGGAGTCAATAGTAGTAATACACATTCAATTAAATACATATTAATTATATGTACTTATTATTATCATTTTGTTGATTTATGTTTAAGAAACTATCTATTCAAATATTTAAAAATTATCGATATTTTTTATATTATCAGATCTATCGCTCCTCCCTCGTTAATTATTAATTAATTAATTATTAATTATTTCCTTGTCACTGTCTTTCCTCTAAATTTTATGGTTGAAGAATCCACCATTGAAGTTGACTGAAGAGATGAACAAACACATCGTCAGTAATGCAATTGTGTCCTAGAAAAGAATGACCATATATTACAACAGTTGCAGCTGATTATTAGCCTTTCTGGAGGAAAAAAAAATCCTTCTTCAATACTTCGAATTTTTTTAATAATATAAAATCATTTCATTGTATAATCCCAAACATCTATTTTTATTATAATAAAGTGAAGAAAAAAATCTATTGTCGCATACTAAATATATGATCAATAGTCGATCGTCCTGCCCTAAAACCTGCTTGCTCCTCTGTTTCTATCAAATTATGTCTTGTTCTAAGAAACATTTTTAATATTTTTCCGTATATACGACTGAAGATGCCCTTTGTTACTGTAATCCCTCTGTAGTTCTTACAGTCATTTCTGTTTCCTTTCTTGTGTATAACCGATAGTACTCCAATTTTCCAATCATCTGGTGCTGGTTCCCCATTTAAACATCTTTCAAATAATTGTTGTAATAATTTAAAGAGCTTATTTTTCAAATAATTAATGTCGTATATTCCAAAGTTGATACGCCAACGCCGACCTATTTAATTTTCGTCTAATTATTGTGAAATATTGTGCATCTTCCGTTATTGTTTTATCAATCACTGGTCCTCTAGTCAGTGAAAGCGTTAGGCTTGGTTAGCTGGGTTGAAATAAGTTCTTTCAATGGAATCTTAAAGCTGTAAATTAGAATCACTTTGTGTTTACTTTCAGATAGAGGTCTACTGTACGAATATAAACAAAGATGAGTTTTGCTATGGTAATTTCAATTACATTGACCGAATCTTCAGCAATATAAATTGCTTTTCAAATTTCATCTTGAAATCCTGTTCTCTATCTAGGTCTTGGGATCAGATGGTTTTAAATTTGAGTTGAACCCTTATGGTTGCTTTAAACGGTCTCGAAAACTTTCTTCAAATCAAATGGCTTAAAAAGGTTTCATTTGCTTGAAGAAATCTGCTACTTGTCCTAAATGCAACAATCTCTAAATTGAGGCAAATATTAGAAGCAAGTCGAAGCCAGGGCACTTGGCCGCGAGAAAAACTCATTTAAACTACGAATGTATTAACTTCATTCTGAATGGATATTCTTGGTTCGTAGTTTCAATCTAGTGGTTTATTCAGCATTTTCTCTTCCTCCGAATGTTTTTTTTTCCTCTTTCTTTATCTCTGCTCTGAAATGAGTTGAGAATTAAAAGCAAAAATAAGCTGCGCCCATGTGAAACGTTGGCATTTTCTCTAAGCTGCAACTTTCAAGTGATTATACAAACACATCTGTATCATAAACTTCAAATTACACACAAGAAATAATAATTTATTCCAAATCTCATGCCGATATTTCGTCTTAATTATTATCGTTTTTATTGTTATTATTATTTAACATTATTTTATTTTTAACAAAGGGTTGATGTTGTTCACAACGGTTTGATGTTGTTCAGTTGTTACACTCACTTCCAAAAGTTAAGCACGGAGCGGTAAAATGCGAAAAAATGGACAAATACTGCTCTGATTGACATGAAATGCTGCAAGTAAGTAGCTCTATGTTTATTCATAAAACAAAACAAAGAATTACATACAGAGATAAACAAAATATTGAATTTTCCTAAATTATAAGATGGCGTCCTATTTGCGTCATTAACAAAATGATATTTAAAATCAAGACAAACAATAAAAATCGACATTAATAGGGTATGTGATCACCCCTCACCTGTATACAAAGTTTACATCATGTGATCATGCTTGTTACGAGGTGATCAACCACAACAGAGTCCAGTAACCGCCATTCCTCCTGTAGGACAGTTTCTAAAGCTCTGAGAGTGGCTGGAAGTGGGAAACGTCGACATACAGCACGGCCGAGGGCATCCCAAAGATTTTCAATTGGATTAAGGTCCGGCGAGTAAGCCGGCCACTCCATACGCGCAATCCCCTCACTCTCCAGAAAGTCGTAAATGTTCTAAAGATCTTTCATCAGCACTTACATGCAACTCTTGTAACCCTTCACAATGCCGGCTTCTTATACGACTGCCTGTTTTGCATATTTCTCGACGCGAAACCGTGATTGGCTGTTACCTATATAATTTGCATATTTCCTTCTACCTTTGCAGCAAATTTCAGCTTCTTTAATTCAGATCTCTTACGAAATTAACATTTTTCCTCTCCGTGCTTAACTTTTGGAAGTGAGTGTATATGTTTTATTTTGTTGAATTAAGAATAATTTTCTTCTTTTCATTTGTATTTTGTATAAGAACCATGAGTAAGTCTTAATGTTAAGACGAAATATCGGCATGAGATTTGGAATAAATTATTATTTCTTGTGTGTAATTTCAAGTGATTAGTTTTCAAGAGCATATAAATTAGTCATTACTTAGCAAATCGATACAATTAAATGGGTTCCAATGTATTTTGTTGCATGCAGCCCTTTTGATATTTTACGTTAATTGAGTTTCAACGTGAATCAATATTTAAACGTTTACTAAATATTTTAGGAAATATAAGGAATGTTAAAGTATCTCTACAAAATATCCTAAATGCAATAGGATAACAAGTTTGTTTGCAGAATTCTTAGCTATTACAACTTTCTTTGGCTTACTATACAAATAACGTTGGGTAATATCATTATAATTGAATTTATGTAAGAGTAATCTGCTTCGGAACGAAGGAACGAAAAAGGAGTGCTTGTTTTTATATCCCTTGAAAAAGATTCTGTTTATCTCTGAAGGTTGTTAATAGTAGTTTTTTAGTGATGCGATAAAGTTTGGTGTAAGAATTAGTAAAAAAGATTTTTTAGTAATCATCACATGTCGGAAAAAAAACTGAATTAAAATTCTTTTATTTTCAAAGTAAATCAACATTTTATTTTAGGAATTAATTCAAACCATTATAGTCATTTATTTCAGTTCAGTTTTCTTTTATTCCAACACGCAGCATGAGACATTATAAACATTTCCCCAATCACACCTGCCTTCCTAAAGCTGTTGTAAAACTTTTCAATGAACCTTTTACACATATCATTATTACTGCACAATTGTTTACTGCCTTCCTGTTCTTTAATTCAACAGAAAATGTTGACTGAAAGAAAATAAACTCCCCTTATTGTTTGAGGGGAGACCATCAAGATCAAAATACCTTATGATAATTACTACTTGAAGGTTGCGCATTAATCAAGCTATATACAAATTGGTGCTTTTATTAACAGCGTGTAAAATAATGGGGATTTCTATTATGATAAAGGGTTCATGTGGCAATGATTATTTAAATTACTTTTGCTAGGCTAGATTTTTTTTTCGAAGGTATGAAATTGTAATAAAAAGAACTTAGAAGACATCATATAACCTTGTTTACATATGTATTAATGATTGAATAAATATAAATATATTCTTATCTATAAATTCGATTAAATCGTAAATATTCCCTACATTAATTTCTTGAAACTATTTATAATCTTCTAATTATTAGTTGAAAAAAATGCTGTTTTATATTTAGGAAACTTTCATGCAATCCTAAATATTCTTGAAATTAAATAAAAGTTTGTCATTAACTGATGTAGTAGCACTTTAGTCTGCTTATGACTCCAGAGGGCGCTGTCGAGTGGGAAATAAAAAATGAGTTTAATAAACACAACTACCTTCATGTTAAGAGTCATCTGAGTTCTCTTTAAATAGATATTTAATAACAGGAACAAAACACAGCATGGTGACAGCGGTGGGATTCCTACAGCGAAATTAAAGACTTCGTGTCTGATCGAGAAAAAAGAAGAAAATAGAATCATCACGGCGTTTGTTAGGCTTATTGCTCGTTAGGCTAATCGATCTACAAATAGAATGGCAGATCGTCGTCGCAATATTTTGGGACCTGGGCCATTCAATTTTAATGTATTAGAAGAATGGCCAAGATGGAAACGAAGAGTTGAGTTACATAATACTATAATTATGGAACTACGACAGAGGAGCTATTACGAGATAGATTAGTAGTAACAATTCAAGATAAAGTATTATCTGAGAAATTATAGATGATTCCAAAGCTCACTTTAAAGGAAGCCATTGATAAGAGTCCGTAACAGTGAAGAAGTTATAATACAGCAACGAGATATTCATCCCAAAAGAAGTAAATTGTATCCAGATGCTCAGAAGATTGCCGAAATGAGATTCCGACGAAAATTTTCAAAATATGAAGGGTTGATTCACGTTTATTCTGTCGATTTTGATCACGTCATAGACTTAGCAGATTCTTTTTCTCTACCACCGGTTGTGTTCAATGGAGTGCTCTTGCATTCTGGCAATGGTCCTGCATAGCAGTTTCCATTGAAGAATGCTGCGTTGGAGGTAGACGAGGGTGATCTTGTTCCACTTCTCTTTGCAAGCTTTCTAAGGCCCTTCTACTGTTTTCGGTCATCGTGTTACCAGAGCCCGTTTATGTAATGCAGAAATCCATTTCTGCAGGATTTCTTAAACTGTATGGGATTAGTCGTATTCCGGTTTCAGTAGCAATATTGGCCATATACAGCTGGGTCGCTCTAGCGTCGTCTTGTCCTGATGAATCCACACTTTCCTTTTATCGCTGCCGTACAATGCGGGAATATCGTCATGATACAAGGGTTTCAGGACCTGCTCTCAGTAAAAGGCAGCAATAATCTTAACCTTTGCAGATACCTTCCTCAGCGTCAACCTTCTTCTGTAGCTGTAACCCGCAACAATCATGAATTCTCTCGAAAAGTTTTCTTTGCATTCGCGGTACCACTCGGATAATCCTTTGGTATCAAAAGGGCGATAAGATATTGCACTTGGTTTCTTGGTATCACTAAGGGAGATGCCTCGTCCAAAGTAGTGACGTTCTTCCATCTTTCTCCAGATAATTGATGCTCGTAAAGCTTTCGGTTGTTGGTTTTCCTGAGGCGATGAATGGGAGCTTTATAATGCTTTTCTAATTGCAGAACACGCCTGATTCTCCGTGCAACCGTTGGCTGAGAAACTTTTACAGCCTGGGTAACCGCTCTCTGGGTGCTAGCGTTCTCACCGACAATCATAGCCTTCAATTTCTTAATAACGTTAGGAGCTGCCGCCGGTCGTGGGTGTTGTTCTCGGGCCTGTGGCTTACCCCGCTCTTGGGTATGGGCTTCGTACCACTTTCTGCTATTACCCGGTTGACGGCGGACTTGCAAACATGAAAATTTCGGCGTTTGCACATGTCCACAATTTTTGAAGCGGGCATATTTAGCATTGGAAAAGGCAACTATGTACCCCTCCCACCAATTTGGGATTTTTGACGGCATATTTACAATGCAACACAATTCCAACCACCAGATAAAACAAACTACCAGCCTTATGACCTCTGATTCGAACACAACAATGTTGACTCACATGCACGTGCGAGATAGGGCGTTCCCTTGAAATCGACCGAATAAATATGAATCAATCCTCCATAAGCCGAATTACATTGCAAATCTCAGATAACTAAAGATAGTTGCAGAAGATATGAAAAACGACCATGTCAGAGAAGTTTTAAATGTCCTGCTTGGAATACTATATGTAATAAAAGAAAGAAGAAAGGTCTGGTCAAACGTCTATACCAGTAAAGTGACTGTCGGAGAAATTGCTAAGGTTCCCGATGCTTATTTAGGAACTATTTTGACTCGATATAAGTGGAATTTCCGAAAAATTACATCTTGAGGAGTTCAGAAATTATAACTTCAACAGCTTAATAAGAAGTTAGGAGGACTGATAAGAAACTTCTTAATGTATAGGGCATGTTCTCATTACCATTGAAGTATGCAGACAGCAGTTGTTTAGAAGATATATACGTAGTAAATGGGTTAGATCACTCTCTATTAGGGAAACCTGCATTAGAAGACATTTACATACGTACCATTTGTGCAAAAGTTGATGGAAACTTCAGCATCTAATGTAACTGAAAATTCAAGAGGAATTTCCAGTGTTATTTAAAGGACTCTAATGGATATTAATTACAACAGTCGTTTTATTCCAAATATGGCCGTATTTGGAATAAAATGACTGTTGTAATTAATATCCATTACATGATCTTCTAAAACATGATCTTCTAAAACATTGCGAAGCCTTTACATGATTTTCTAAAACAAAAAGTGGAATTGACATGGCAGTATCCTTAACAAGAAGCTTTTGCTAATCTTAATAAGGCCCCTACATCAGCACCGATTTTAACTATGTATGATTCAAACAAAGAAGCTACAATAACAGCTGATGCATCTTCCTATGGATTGGGCACGGTTTTAACTCAAACAGGAAAGGATGGTGATCAAAGAACGATTGCTTTGCGTCGCGTACATTAACTTCTACTGAACGATGGTATGCTCAGATAGAAAAAGAAGTTTCCAACATCACAAATTTAAATGTAAAAAAACTACATTTAATACTAAAGCAAATTTTCAAAAAGATTGCGTCTTTTCTTTTTCAAGCCTAAAAAATAATAACAATAAGTTGAAGAACAATTAAATTCCTCGAGAAAATATTAACAATATCATTTACTTACAATCTTTGACATGATATAGCTTAAAATTTGTATCTCGTTGCAGCTGTAAAATTTGTGAAAACAGCTTTAAAGAATAACCAGGATCCATACATTGCTATTCTTACATACAGTGCAACACCACTTCATAATGAGTTCAGTCCAGCAGAATTATATATGGGAAGATAACTGCGAACCTGGATTCTTATAATTCGAATACAGTTGCTGTCTTACACTCCCGATCATAAGTTAATAGAACTCAAAGAAACTGTGCAACTGTATAATCAATGTACAAAATTTAGTACTTATCACGGCATCCGTAAGCTTCAGGAGTTTCAGATTGTGAGAAGATATGGATCAATGATCTTCTCAGAGAAGGGATAGTAGAAGGAAGTGATAAACATCCGCGTTCTTATTGGGTATAAACTCCACTTGGTCGTGTTCGATGCAACCGAGCAAACCTAATAAATCATCCTAATGCCCAGTGGGATGGAGAAGAAGAGGATCTATATATAATTCCAGAAACAACGACTCCACAATATCCAAACACAGTGACTCGCAAAATAGTGACATCCAAGACAGTATTGTCACAGACAGTAGCAGTGACTGCAAAAACAGCGACCAGAGATACCAGATGACAGCTCCAGAAATACTGATTCCAGAAATACTGACTCCAAATGCAGATAATTCCAAAACAGTGACAGTAGCTCCAGAGACACTGATTCCAGAAACACTGACTCTAAAGGCAGATAATTATAAAACAGTGACAGAAGTTCCACAGACAGTAGGGATAGGTTGAAACCAAAAAAGACTCTTCAGAAACTATGGTAAAAAATCGATATGGTAGAATTTTAAAACCTTTACAAAGGTTAAATTTATGAAAAAAAAAATGTTGTAAATGTTGTGTAAAGGAAAACGAAAAATATAATAGTTTGAAAGAGGAAAAAAACAAGAAAAGATATTGAAATAGCTTGAAAAAAAAAGAAGAAAGAAACAAGAGATGTTGTAATAGTGCTGTAGTCTGCTATGCCTCCAGAGGGCGCTGCGAGTGGGGGATACAAAGTAAGTTTAATAAACACACCTAGCTTCATGTTAAGAGTTCTCTTGAGTTCTGTAAATAGATATTTAAGAACAGGAACAAAATACAACATTATCTTGTATATGTTCGATGAATCAAACACTGGAAAGACATAATCTTTATTCTATATATCATACACCAAGGAATTCTTTCCAAAACGAATACGGATTCTCTTGTAGATTTTATAATCACCTTATAATAACTTTAATCAATAGCAATCATATATTGGCGCTGTACCTAACATACCCTTAACACCAATAGACAGCCGATTCAACTTCACCTTGTACAACTGTTGGCACTTGATTTAGTTGAATAAAATTAATTAATTAATTAAAATTAATTTATTTCGGCGTAGCGATCTCCTTCCATGTTCTTCTGCTCGCCTAAGTTATTTGTATCTTCTTTTTCTCGAAAAACTTTGGTTTTTTGTTATATGGCTTCTAAACAATATAGTTCACGACAGTATCTTCACTTTGATTCAATGCATTTAATTATTATTACATGATAAAACATTGCATTTTTTTTAGCAATGTATATCAATACTTGAGACTCTTTTATTAACGGCCCCAAGGTTACAGCTTGCCTAGGGGCTAAGGGACCGCTCTTGGTTTTATCCTGTCTGTCTGTCACACTCTGTAGCGGCCAAATGGTTAGAGATATTCGAATGAAACCGTCACTATTGTGTTCGGTATGACCACGTGTAAAAAATTAGATCTTTGGACCACTCCCTGATTTCCCCCCCCCCAAGGCGTTTTCTGTCTTGTAAAGGCGTTTTTCAAAGAAAGACTATGCCTTGGGGTGGGTCAGGGAGTGGTCATAGATGTCTTAATTTTTTACACGTGACCACCTATTTTTTGATGCTGAACACAATGGTGAAGGTTTCAATCGAATATCTCTAACCATTTGGCCGCTACGTAAGTGTTCCATCCAGACAGCATAAAAGCAAGAGCGGTTTTAAGGTAAGCTGTAATAAGTGTTTTGCTAATAATTGGTTGCTAAAAATCAAGAAACTGGTATTGTTTTAATTTCCTTATTATTATGAATGTAAATGTTGCTAATGCAAAAGGCGCAATTGTTGCGTGTAGTGTCATTGTTGTGATGGTTGTAGAGCTGCATTGTAAATGTGAGTGTGGCGACGTGCGAAAAAACGAGATGCTGATGCAAAGCGAGAAGCTTCACGCTTGCGTAAAGAACGGTCTCTCTCAAAATTGCGTTTATAAAATTGTGTATATTTTGGGGCCGCTTTGCTTTTAACACTGTCTAAAAGCATTAGTTACCTTATTCTTTTGCATTCTCTCTCTATTATGTTGCACAAAATAAAAATAATAATAAAAAAAACAATAAATAACATTTACTATTTTTATTCATTTCACAGTTGAGAGTTCACAATAAGGGTTCAAATAGACAACAGAAAGGAAATCACAAAGTTGAATAGTAAGATTTCGCAGGCCTAAATAGTTAAAGTACTTTCTTCTTTCTTAATTCATTTAACCAGGAAGAAATATTGTACGGTAATCAAGAACATCATTGTTTAAATAACAAGGAATTATTTTTTAATTGGAAGAATTAAATAAATTATTCCACTTTAATGCATCAATAAGCTTCATTTAATATCCCAGTAGAAGATGGCCAGATGGTTCACAACGGGTCGAGACTTCCCTGACATGTTTTATAAAAATATTTTTATATAACAAAAACGTTTTAAAGATATATCTGTGTCCTGATTATTTTAGTGAAGATGAAAAAAATAGATCTGTGAAATCAAATTGAATCAAATGAAGAAAAAGTAGTTCCATATGAATAACCCCAGAAGAAATGATAAAAATCCCCGCAGAATAAAAATCATTTGGTTAGATTTGTGCTGAATTCATTTCCTGTTTTATTTAATTTGAATTATTTTGCAGCATGTTAAACTCTTTTAACTTATGTTTCTTTATATTAAAATACCTACAGTCCTATCAATTATTAGGAAGAGGTTTTCAGTTGTGCAAATTGGCAAAACATTTATTGTTGATGTTTTTTGTTCTGCTGGGGTCACTGCCAGGTGTGACGGTGACCTTCACTTAAGTATCTTGCCTTTCTGGGTCTTTTATCGGGGAAGGAGGAGATCGGGCTGATGAGTCCCAAGTAGGACGAAACGGCCGTATCCGATTCCTTCCCGATAATCGAACCAGAAAGGCAATTTGGTTAGATTTGTGTTGACTTCATTTCTTGTTTTATCTAATTTGAATTATTTCGCAGCACGTTAAACTCTTAACTTATATTTATTCAATTTGAAACTTTTTTTGTTTTAATGCCCTCAATTGTACTTGACGTTCTTCCAAAACATAATAACTTCATTTCAACTGATATTCAAGAAAAATATGCTAATTTATAGTTTGAAGTAAAACATGTCGAAACTTATGAATCCAGAAAAGACTGATATAAAGCACAGTAAACTCCCGATTATCCGCGGACCTCTCCGGTTTCCATTTTTTTTTACTATACAATAAATTACGGAATTAGTAAAAAAAATTTAAAACTAGAATAAGGTAAACAATAAAAGAGGCAGATTTAGCGACGTCCAAGTAGGGGGTTTTCGTGTTTCGACACGAAAAAACAAAGACAATTAACCAATTTTTTTGTTAAAAAGTAAGAAATACAGTAAATTAAAATAAAGTAAATGTTTATAATGTATGTACTGCCACTTTAATGTAAATAAAACATGTTTAAAGCATTTTTATGTTGATTTTCGTCCTTTTTCGTCTTATTTTGGATTATCCGCTTAATTCGCATATCCGCGATTGCCGCGCCATCCAACTCCGCGGATAATCGGGAGTCTACTGTATGATCTTCAGTACATCTGACGTAGTTTAGAGTAGTATCATGAAAGCACTACCGTAATGTTATTTTGGTAATTTATCAAATTTTATTCCTGGAGGCACCACTGCGCTTCCGATGTATTATCAAAGGCTAGTTTTTGCAATTATCAAAGGTCCAAATTATCTAAGGTTAGTTTTTGCAAATAAGAAAATACCGTGAAAGCCTTAAGTTTTTTCGATTGTATTTTTACTGTCTACTTTCGGTTTCCCATAGACTTCGTTTCTATTCATTCAGTTTCTCCGTTTCTTATTACTTCATAAGACATTTATCCACTCAATTTTTGGTGTGATCTATGAACGTTACTTTTCTATTTTATTCTATTAGCTTATTTATCTTGTTTTGCTTTTAATTTAAAATTTTTATTAACTTATTTCTTTTAATATCCTCTAATTATTATGACGCTGTTTCCTTTTGAAGGCCTGGTTAATTGTCAAGCTTTAATAAAGTTCTGTTTTGTAGGTCCAAAAACAGGAGCTTGGTGCAATGTCAGCGAGATTTGCTGCACTGGAACCAGACAATCCCCTTTCGTTGTTACCAGGAATACTGCTAATGGATGGACAAATCAAAAACAATTTGAATTTATTGATTACGATAAGGGAACTGAAGTACTTTGTGTTAACAATGGGAAAACAGGTAATTTTTTTTTCAGGTATTAGGGAATATTTCATTTCCTTTATTTAACATAATATAATGTATTGTGAAGATGGGTGGCGTATATACAGTACTGTCACTTTATTAGGTACACCCCTGCTGTGAGCACAAATGCTGTGTCTCGCAACATCTTTTCAAGCCGGTGGGGGCAGTGTCATAGTGTGGGAGATGTTTTCCTGGCACTCGTTGTCTCTATTGATACCTGTGGAGGCACGTCAGGATGCTAGAGCGTACCTAAACACCTTAGCTGACCAACTGCAACCGTACTTGTTAACAGTTTATCTTCTTGCAGATGGCTACTTCCGCAGGATACTGCGCCGGTACACAAAGCCCACATCACTATGGGATGGTTTGAGGAACAGGACGATGACTTTTCCTTGCTGCACCGGCCCGCTCATTCGCCGGATCTCAGCCCGATTGAAAATTTGTAGGATGAGCTGGAACGGGCTGTTCGCTCCTATCCTACATATCCTTCAAATCTTCAGGAACTTCAAGGGTTAGGTTCGACTTGAGGGTTGGGTACTTCCTAGTACCCAACCCTGGTTTTTTCATTTTTTTTTTCCATTTATCTCCCACGATACCAGGGAAATTAAAAATCGCAACTTGGTACTCCCCTCATCCCAAGTGGAAGGCGATAGGGTTTCGTCTGGTGCCCCAAAGGGATCATTCACTGCACAACATGTTTCGCTGCCCTTGTATCATTCAGGTGTCGGCAAGATACCTTAACTTGTTAAATTCATTACCCTGGTAGCCAGCATGTGTGGGATCCTCCAATTGGGATTTCCTTACTTCATGTTTGCACCCTCTACGAACTTCCGTTATTTAACTTGAAAGAAGCTGATATTTTCAGATATTAAAATGTTACAAGGAATTTATAAAAAAATAAAATTTATTTTACAAAATCATATTGTTTAAAATTAACTTTCAGATTCTATTCAGCTTCCCTTAATTTTGAATTCCTTTACTGAATATAATGGTACTCTTATTGATTTACTTATTTCTTAGAAGATAACGACCAGACAATTTTAAACTCAAATATCATTTTTAATTTTTTCTGAGTTAATCAATTAATTAAGGCTCAATTTAACCCTTAATTGGAATCTTTTAACTGTAACCGAATAATGAAAGGACGCCGACACACAATGGAATACATGTAACTGAATAACTTTCAAAATTATTATTTTGCTATAAATTCAATTTAGTAAATTTCAATTCAAGAATATACTTCAAATGACTGAAAAGAGAATTACTCTTTCAGATCATAAATATATGTGTAAGATCTTTGTAATTACGTGTAAATAGATAGAATAGAATCCTAATGAAAAATAAGTAAGACAAAATATTTGACGAAGTCAAACTATTCACTGTATTTAATAAGAGGTTAGTTTTAATAGGTTTTAATTTTTTGTCAGCGTACATTTGTTATAGGAAATGAGGATCATAAAATCAGTAGCCTACCTCTGTCTCTGTGCACTGTGGATTAAAAATATTCGGACACCTACCCAAAACGGTAGTCAGACTTTCCCGTGATACACTCCCCAGTTGCGGACATTAGTTTGGGTTGGGTCCGCCTTTCGCCTTTATCACAGTCAGAGAAGATTGTGGCGTGGGATTGTGACGAGTCCGGAGTGAAGTGGATTTTTTAATTCGTCTCATATGTGTTCGATGGGTTTCAGATTTGGATTCTGAGCTGGCCAGTCCATTTCTAAAACCTTATTGTCTACACACTATTCCGTACAGATCTCACTTTGCGATACAGAGCATTTTCATGCTAGTAAAGCTAATGGTCATCATCACCGAAGTGATCCTGCACTGCAGGCAGTACGTGAATGATCAAAATATCCTTGTATACTTCCGCATTTACATTGCCCTTCAATGGTACAGGAGGGCCGAGTCCATGCCACGAAAAACATGCCGACACAGTGAGTCCACCTGCTTCAAACTTCACGAATGATTATGGCAGAAATCCTTCCCGAGCATTTGATGTTCCATACCCAAACACCCTCATCAGACATTACATATTATAGAATGATTCATCAGTCTACATTTCTATTTCTCTACTATCGAGTGACGCTTAGTATTCACAAAGAAATGTTAGCTGGTAAGCAGCTGATCGACCATGAAACCTCATTACCCTGGGCTCTCGAAGGAACAGACATGTTGCTAGCTAGATTATCAGTACTACTGTGAAATTCAGAGGTAATTGTTTCAATCGATATCTAGCTATTTGCACGAACTACCTTCTTGAGTACTCGCCGGTTCTGGTCTGTTAGTGTAAGCGGTCTATCGTGTCACGGTTTTGTTTTGGTTGCGTCTTCCTGTCACTTCACAATCATGTGACCAACTGTCGATTAGACAGTTTTAGAAGGATTGAAAAGTCAATGACGAATCCACATTCAAAATTACTAAGCTCTGACAGATCTATTCTGCTGTTACTTAGTATCAATTAGAAAGACATGAATCCCTCCTTTCTTTTACCAGTACGTGACGTCATCGTATCATCTAGGCTTCAGTTCACTATTGCAGACGGGTGTCCGGATATTTTTATTCATGTAGTGTACCGGTATGTGTCTATATCTAACCCCTATTACATCTTTGAAACATCTTAATCTTTTTTAGATTTGGCGCATGTATTTTCGGAGAAAACGAAATCTATTTTTTGTTTTTAAAATATTGTGCATTTTTCTGGAAAAATTTGCTTCGGAGATGATACAAATTGAAAGCGAAAAAATTCCGATGCTTTGCAAGTCTATCAATTCAGCGTAATTTGAATTACTGAAATGAAAGATTCGAGGATTTAACCTATATTAGTCCTTAAATAAATTGGTGTTTTTATGAAATGGACATTTGATGATACACATTTTCTACTTTTATCATATTCTCTAGTTAATAAGGTGACATAATTTAGAAATTTTGAGCTGAGTAGAACTTTTTCTCCTCCTCTTTTTCATTCGTTCCTTTTATAGCCATTTCTGGCTCTAGGCCTCTAATCCAAGTAGAACTTTAAGTAGAAATAATTGAAGTTTTTATTGTTTGATAAAGCATTGTGTCATTCGTTCTGATTATTTTTCTATTACTTATTTGAAAATTTCTGAATTTTTATAATAATTTGAAGTAGTAAAAAAGAAAATTTAATGGTAAACTATTTTAAACTATGAAGTTCAACTATTCATGGTAACACTACAATGTTTGTTTACTTTTTAATTTAATTTGGAAAAAGAGGATAGTTTGCTCCCATCTTCAGAATAGTTGTTTGAATAGTTGTTTGAAAGTTCAAAATATCTAATAAGTTTTCGACTTTGATATATCGAAAACTTATTAGATTTTTTTTTGTTTTCATCGTTATGAAGTTATTATTGAAGTACACATTTTAACGTGTATGAAATGTATTATGTTTGTACAAATAAAGAGGCAAACACACATATTTAAATTATTAAAAAATTTAACACATGAAAATGTAAGTTACAATGGTTTCAGCTCGCTTGCTAGCCGTTGTTGTGCAAAACAACTGAAAATTTCTATCTCTCAGCCCATATTGAAGCTTATTCATGTGATCCATTCTTGGTGCGTTGGGAACTGAATGTTTTACGAAAAGTTTTTGTAACGTTTTTGAATCTCCTCTACTCCTTCAACTTTGTCCTTTTTTAATTATCATTATCCTGCTTTCTTAGGATAGTGACTTTCATCTGTTCATACTGAGATAGGTGTATCTGTGGGTAGGTGTGTTAGTGCGCAAATGTATGGGTGGACCCTCCATAACATTTGAATGGATCTTTTAAGAACTTATGCTTATTTGAAGACTAGGAATGATGTAATTTTCATACTTGAAATCTTTTGCAGATTGAAAATTGAAATTTAAACAGTAGTAGTTAATTTTTTTTACTTAATCAATTGTGATGAATTTAATGTGATTTAAACAATTTAACTACATAGTAGTGTGGATTTTATTTTGTACTATTTATATTCAGCGTGTATTAAAATTTCAATGTAATTATAGGCTTTTCAATTATTTTCAGTTTGACAACTGTAAAAAAATGAAGAAATTTTAAAATTCGCATTGTACAGAAAGAAGGCTTTCATTACATCTAAGTTCTTTCGAGAAATACAGAAACTTAATAATTACAATCAATTGTTTTCACAAGAGAGAATACAAGTACACTATAGATAGAAATTTAAAAAAAAATGCGTAAGTCGAAAAAAAAATAGTGCTATCACACAGTTACCAATTTTGAGGTTTAGTCATTGCTTTACCTATATATTACATAATTGTTATTTATATTTCAATCTTGAACATTCAATCGTGAAATCAAGGAACTAGCTAAATATCACGGCACTATTTTTCTTTTTCTATTTAGTCGTTTTTCTGAAAAAGGCTGATAGTAAAGTATCTCCAAAGATAATAATACCAGAAGTCATTAAAAATAACCAAAAGAAGGATCCAGTAAGTGATCGCACCTATATCTTTCACTCTATCCAATTTCACTGGGGAAGCGATGATTCCTTTGGTACTGAACATACGTGCAATAACGGAAGAGCTAACTGTACTTTAGAGGTATGTACCAGTGAAATTAGTATCTTATCTATTTCTGAAAGTTTTTGTTATCCGCTTTCAGCAATTACAAGAAGTTTTATAAAAATAAAAAAATAAAAATAAAATAAAAAATAAACTTAAATACGCTTAGAAATTTTGACTTCACTTGTCTTTCTCGTCTCAAAAAAATAATTTATCTTTTACCATCAAAAATATGATTATATTAATTATTAATATTAGATTTAGAAGTTTTACTTGATTAACTTATAATTCAGAGTTCAGATATATTTTCTAGTTTAAATTGCTAGTTTAAAAACTGAATTGAAAAGAACAACACAGTGAAATCCACTATACATCAAACAATGCAAAACATTTAATTCAGACATGTAGTCACTAAGCACCTGACCTAACGTTATGACAATATCAAAATCAATTGAAATCAACTTACATAATTGGCTAAGTTCGTCTGTCAGTCTGTCTGTCCGTAACTCGATATAATTTTGTTACCACTGCACCGATTTTAATGAAATTTGGTGTACTTACTCAGTTCTTTGCGCTGATTTTGAACCTCAAAACCATTTTTGCCGTAGAAGCTTCGTTCACAAGTTAGCGCAGTATTTAGATTATACAAAGGTGAGTTTGGTTGCTACAATCATTAATAGGAAACAATATGATATCTACATTATTTAATATTGTAACAATGCATTATTAATAAATTACTTGAAGAAAGATAATTAAAAAAAATCTACAAATAGTCAGAGAATTAAAGCACAATAAGCTGTCTGTAACTCGAATAATTAAGCTATTAAGATAGATCCAACGGTTCTCAATGATACCATTGAATCAAGGGTACTCAAATTGGATGAAAATATTAGTTCGTTGTGTCAGTCCATGTTGTTTCCATGAAATTTTATTCTTGGGAACTGACCTCGACAACTGAAATTCTAACAAAACATATGTTCAAAACCAAATAATTTTGTTACCATTGCATCCATTTTAATGAAATTTGGCATATTTACTCAGTTGTTTATGCTGATTTCGAAACTCAAAACCAATTTTGCCGTAGAAGCTTCGTTCACAAGTTAGCACAGTATTTAGATTACATTTACTTTATATTTGGTAGTTGATAATAAAATGATTTTTCAGATTGTTTTATGCCTGTCGTCTGACTGACAGGCTTTGCTGCTAGTGTTACATAAAATTATAGTTCAAAATTGAAGTTTGAGATATAATATCAAACCATTGGCGTTTTGGTTCTTCCATATATAAAAGTTGTATGCCTATAAAAGAAAAATTGGAAATCAAATTAATATTTTTAATTTTCGACTTATTTTAATTTTTAATTTCTATAACTATGTAATACATAATAACATGTTCCTTATTCTATAATGCTATAAATTGAAGGCACATAGAAGAAAAATTACTTTCTAAGGTGTAGTGTATAAATTATAGATATTGCAACAATGCTTATTATGGAAACACAGGAAGGACATTACGGGAAAGAATACTAGAACACGCAGGAGCTTATAAAAATAGCAGAATAGAAACATCAGATTGTGCGGATGTTTGCTTAGAAACACTTCACAATCCGGTTTCCATAACAGAAATAATAAAAAGAATCAAAGACAATAATGGAAGATTAATAGCTGAGGCAATGATTATTAAAAGTTTTAAATGTATAAACAAAGATTTAAGGGTATTAATGATTGTTTAGTGAATTTATTGCTACAAAATAGAAAAAATGTACAGAAATTCATGTCATGTATGCTGTTTATCATGTGTTGTATTCTTCCACGCCCTATTGGTAGGTATTATATTGTATGCTGCTGTTCGTTATTTTAATTTTTACAAAGATGTAGAAATAAGATCAGCAGTGTTTAGGCCGATTGAAATTTTGGAAATAAATAAATAATAAAACTCTTATTTTTCTTCCTATTAAAGTATTTAGACATCGGAATGTGTTAACAAATTCGATTTGCTCACAGAGAAATGAGTTGATCTGACTCTGGAGGAATTTGTAACAATAGAAGGTAAACGACAAACATGAAGATAATCTAGCATTTCCCTTTTTCTTTCTGATCAAAGCAAATGGGTCGACAGTGCTTTTTCTCGTATTGCTTACAAGTACAATTGATTCTCGATTTAGTTATCAAACAGAACAAAAATCCCATGCGTAAACCCTTGAGGCCGTGACAGTTGATATATTGCCTTTAAAAGTTTACAAAACGTTTGCCTTTAGTTCTATTTATTGTAATTCTGAAATTCTCATCCGAACATTATTCCATTGGTTATTTTTTATAAACACTTAAGTTTACTTTGCAGGATTTCTTTTATATAACATGAGACAGGAAATGATTATATAAATCATTAAACTTAAAATCTTAAAGGGAATTCCCTTATAATTATATTGTGTCTCAACATTCCTCTTGATAAAACATGTGTTTTCCGTTTACAGGCTCAACTTGTGCACTACAAGAGTACTTTTGACAAGTACGAAGACGCAGTACAATCCGATGATAGGGATGCCTTAGTCATTATTAGCCTGCTTTATTCGGTTAGTAGATTAAATATTTCAGCATATTTAAAAAAAAAATAAGACGTTTTCTGATTCTAGATTTTTTTTTATTTTAGGGATCATTAAAGAAATAAATTGATCTGTCTCTAAAACCAATATATTAAAATGTACATACTAATGTGAAATTTTTGATTTTTGATTTCTGCACAGGCGTTCCCTTTTTCCAAAAGAACTACTGTTAAAAAGTATTTTAAGAGAAATGTTGAAATTAATAGAACTCGTCGCACAAGAATTTTATTTCTTCATCAGTTTCTGAATAGAGACTTCACAAAATAAAATGGAATTATAAAATAAAATATAATGCTAACTACATTTACAGCATTATCGGCAAATTATCGAGATGAGAGCTATAAAAACATCGAATACGAAAAGATATGTTACAGATCTGATCCATTGTAACACTCTGTCGAAAGTAAGCAATTCTAAAGTTTTTATCATAAATAATTTCAACAAAAATTAACATTTTCGATAAAAGTAATATATAGGATATCTGTAATTAAAGTTCATCTATTCCACGCACCCTACAGCTAAATCTACTTATCGGAATGGTACCACATTTGCAGTACATTGTTAGACAAACAAAGATTATTTCCAAAGAAATCATCTTTAAGGGGCGTTTGTGGGCGTGTAAGCTGAACATAACAATGCAGGACAGCGCTGATATTGATACAGTCACAACACAATATGTTCAATATGTTGACCACCGTTATCTGCTACAATGTGAAATTACAATATCACATGTTCAACTGTTGAACGCATGGAGTTCCTGGAAATATTGATCACGCAATATGCTTGGTTTAGATCTGCCAAGCTCGCTACAATGTCACGATAAACCAAATCTTTAAGATATCCCACAGCCAAAACTCGAATGGGGTGAGATCCGGTGAGCGTGCGGGAGACGCAGTATTGAAGAGCCGTCTGATAACGGAGTCATCTGGAAAATGATTGTGGATCATCTATTTAACACAATTCGCGATGTATGGAGGGACACCATCCTGCATGAGCACTGTTGAATCAATACACCGACTGTGTTTGAATGTTTGAATGTTTTAGTGTATAGTAATGATGCGTGTCGATTGTCAGTAAAGGAACATGGATTACGATCGGTGCGCCCACGCTCTTCGAAGAAAAACTGTCTAACAATGAATGTTGCTACAAACCCACACCAAACTATCACTTTTGGGAAATGTAAAGGAATTTCCAGAGATCCATTGGGATTTTCTCCCACCAAAAATGCAACAATTATGTGTGTTAATTCAACCATGCAGATTGAAATGTGCATCGTCCGTCCAGAGAATGTTTCAGGGCCATTCCAGGTCAATCTCGATCCGAGCTAAGAACTTTAACGCAAAGGGCTCTCGTTGACGCGGATCGGGAGGAAACAGTTGTTGAACGTGAGAAATTTTATTAGGATAGTAGCACATAATGCTCGGAACTATTTTGTAGAACGTGGCAACAAGATGGCCCAAAGAATTTGCAACTCGCCGAACATTGTCGCTGGCACTGACATTTGACATCCTGTCAGCATTCACTTTGGTCGTTCAACTATCTCCGCGGCAACAGGATTTCTTCCTGTTCCGGCTTTTACATTCAATGACCCTGTTTCTTCAAATTTAAGGATCAATTTTCGTAACCCATTCACACTCACTGGACTTCGAAGACCTTTTAACGACCTCATACCTCCGCAAAGCTTTTGCTACAGAATTCCCATTTTGTAAAACAATTTCACATGTAACGCAGGTTTTCGTAAACTTAACGTCATTTCGAGTTGAACACAAAATGCGAATGAAAACGTGTATGAGGCTGTTGCTTAAATAGTGGTACGAGAGATTATGTGCTAAAGGAAATTTCCATTTCTGTTAACGTACACGCCATCCCATGGCGTCATTACGACGTACTGCAAATTTCGTGCAATTTCGAAAAGTACTGTTTGCTGTAGAGTGCGTGGAATAGGTGATCTTTATTTATTGACTCATTGTACATTCTTAGAGAAGGACGGTATTGAGTGATCTTGATTAGTGATTATCCATACAGTGAATTGAAATGGGCAGCTACAACCCCAAGAATAGTAAACGATTTTGAACAAAGTTGACAATATTGGCAAATTAATTCATATAATGAATAATTAAGGTTTCTAGAACCTATTTCAATTTAATTTTCGATCCGTCTTTTAGCAAATTTTTGAAGTTTAGAAGAAATATACATTTGGAAGGAATGATATTTTTCCAGATCTTCATTAATAAATCATGCTCTTCTCTCAAACTAATGCTTTCAAAAATCAACAATCTGCTCTACAGACTGCGCTCACACTGAATTGCATATGGGGCAGAAAATGTATTCTTCGATATTCCTGAGCACGTTTATATTGCTCACAGATTTTCCTGCTTCAGTAGTGCTTGTCAAGAGTAGAAAAATATTCATTATAGCAACAGAATTGTATGAACCTCAGAGAAAATGAAATTCCATGTATTTGGAAGAAGTCTTTGGCAAATAACAAATAGCTTACGATTTTTGCCCCTTGTCAAAGCCCAAAGACTTGCAGTGCTAGGTGCCAGAGCGTTGGTTAAAAAAGCAACAACTCATTTTGTGAATATTTCAGGGAAATATTCACGCTTTCATCCCCTAACATCTAGATTGATATACTCCAGTCCCTGATGAAGATAGAGAACATTTCTTTCTCAAAACATTCCTTCCTTAATTATTGAAGTAAAAATATTTCATAGTTTGATTCTAGTTTATTACTTCCATGCAGAAAACAAACTCTTTGGTAATCGAGAACGCCTTGAGACTCTAATGGAATTTTTCTCTAAGGAGAATACATTTAGGATGAAGTGCACCAATGCTCTCCAAAGTGAATATTAGTTGATAAACGCTAATCTTCATCTAGACAGATCTTCAAATAACAATTGCATCAAGCCCAATTAGTCAATAATTTATTGATCAATCGTTCATAATGTATTCTAAAAGGGGACAATTTTAAGGGGCTGCGATTGGTAAATAACGTTTCCGGAAAACTTTTCACGTGAGCTTTTATGAAGGAAAAATTTACAGTTGCTTTATACATGATGTTTCGGAAATGGTAGACAAAGTGAAGAGATATGGGTTCCAAAGATCATTTTGAGTCGAAAATGTTCTATTACATTTTCTTGTACAGGCCGTAAAGTTTTAAAGTTAGGAAATGAATGCCTTGGGAATGGTCCCTAATCAAAGACAGCTGAGTTCACATTAGGGCTTGTAAGTAAATAAGGTAAAGATTTATTACAAAAAGCAATCCAGATAACAAATGTCATAACTGAAAACACATATGATAATTAAAGATAATGCTGATAATGGCCGATGCTGATAATGTTAATAATTATGCTGATAATGCTGATAATAATAATTATATTCTAAACATAACTATGCTCTGCGGATTATTGCCATGCAAGATCGTCCTGACTCTCCGTGTTCTCTGATCATTTCGAACGCATCAAAAATTCTTTCAATTAGAGCGTCTTCATGGGGCACTTCTGTTGCTTTAAACCAACTCTTTCACAAGGCCCAAAAAAAAATAGTCCAGAGCAGTAGGGTCGGGTAACCGGGTGGGCTAACGCGCAGGTCCAGCTCGACCAATTCATCTCTCGCCGAACGTCGCGTTTAAACTTCGAACTTATCTTCGAACTTGACGACCAAAATGGAGTGGTGCACCGTCATGCTGAATCCATAGACGTGCGCGATCGTATGTCGTATTAACGTCATCAACTTCGTTCTATAAGAATTCCAAATAGCGATCCGCTTTGAGCCGACCTGGCAGTACGAATGGACTAATGAGGCTGTTGCCGAACATACCGGCCCAAATATTGATCCTCCATTCCTCTTGAAAGCTGGAATTTCGAATTATGTGAGGAGTTGCATGAGTCCAAACATGAAGATCGGGGAGACTATAGACGCCCCTTCAAGTAAATTGCGCCTTATCCGACCCCAGAATGCGTTGTAGAAATTATAAAGACATTCTCCGTCGTGGGAAATCTGTCGATCACAACTGTTGAACTACAGGCTAAATCGACTCACCCCTTCAGAGCGCACAAAAAGGCGTATATTTTTTAAATGGCTTATCCGATTTTCAAAAAACTTTTTTTTTTGAAAGCCTAATGTTTTTACTTTACAATGACACCATTATCATTAAAATCTGTACAATATTTTGTTTTATAATGCATTTTAAATGAAAACGCAAGCAAAATGCATGCTTAGGAAAAAAAATTGGGGATACTTAAAATTAAAATACAACAAAAAATTCAAGCAAAGCAAGAAAACTTTTATTAATCAATACTTGGTATTGCCTCCCCTTACCTGTATGACGGCTTGCATGCGGTTCCTCATAGGCCCTATTAAGATTTTGACAAAGTCTTGGGGGATCCCATTCCACTCCTCTTCCAGCGCAATCTTGAGCTCGTTTTTATTAGACGGTGCCGGATTTCTGGCTCGGACCCTCCATTTGTGCTCGTCCCACAAATGCTCAATCGGATTCATGTTGGGACTGAGGGTTGGCCACTCCATCGTCTCGAGACCAACCTCCTCCATAAATTGCCGAGTGGTACGTGCTGAATGACACCGGGCATTGTCATGCACCAACATGAAGTCTTCTCCGATATATTCTGCGTAGGGCACAATATGATCCAGGAGAATATTCTCAATGTATCGCGAGCAGTCAGACCCCCCCTCCGGCCTCCACCAGGTATGAAAACAAGATTTGTTTTTCCCTCAAGAGATATGCCAGCCCACATCATGCAGGAACCGCCGCCGTACGAGACTGTTTCAGCAAAACAGCACTGTGAAAATCGCTCTCCTGGACGCCGGTAAACCCGGCCTCTCCTATCATTACCATGGAGACACATTCTGCTCTCATCAGTGAATAGGACGGACCGCCATTGCTCATTACTCCAATTGACATGTTCCCGAGCAAATTCGAGTCGTGCTGTGCGGTGACTTACGGTCAATTTTGGGCCTTTAGTGGGCCGTCTTGGAGTGAGGTTGGCTTCCTTCAAGCGTCTTCTGACTGTCCACTGACTAACAGCTACTCCACGAACTTGTCTCAGCTCCTATTGCAGATCGACGCCCGTGAGATGGCGATTTCGCAGTGAAGTTGAAATGATAAAGCGATCGTCCCTCTCAGATGTGAATTGGCGCCGTCCAGTATGTGGTCTCCGAGTGAAGGTACCAGTTTCCTGAAACCTTCTGAATACTCTTGAGACAGCAGATTGGCTCTAAGTTTAGTTGACGAGCGACTTCTTGTTGACTGTGGCCTGCTTGCAACAAAGCAACAACTTGTGTGGCGTCTTCTGGCATAGTATCCATGGGTTTGTGAAAACAATGAATTAAACTTGCAGAGATGTATACAGATGAACGTCTGATAAGCGACTGATAAGAAATATCGGTCCATGTGGGATTTTATAGGGGATTTTATAACGGAGTTGGTGGTTTCCGTTCAGACTACATTTTGCTACGCTTACGTTCAGATCATATTCATTTGGAATATATTGTACAGATTTTAATGATAATGGTGTCATTATAAAGTAAAAACATTAGGCTTTCAAAAATAAAAAGTTTTTTGAAAATCGGTTAAGCCATTTAAAAAATATACGCCTTTTTGTGCGCTCTGAAGGGGTGAGTCGATTTAGCTGCACGGAAGTGTATTTGGTGCATATTGGGTGCTCCAAGTCCCCGCATACAGATAAGGAACATTGAACATTCTGCGAACACACCTCGTTCTAAGTGTTGGTTCATCAACAACCACTTTCAAAATAGCGTCTTCAACATCCGGTGGTCTTCGTTGAGGACGTCCACGATCTACAGTTTGAACCAACACGCTACCTGTTTCTCGAAATCACGTAACGGCTCTCGCAATAACTATTCGGGTAGCATCTATTCGGGTACAATTCATCGTAACGCCGCACCGCAGCTTCGTAATTGCCTTCCCAATAACCTACAACTAACATCATGTCGTGTATTCAGCGTGTGTATAGATGGCCATGGTTTCAATGATACTGCAATGTCCATACGCATTAGGTCCATTGAAAGAAAACAAAGGCGCGCGCTGTCAATAGTCAATTGACGCGTTTCGGCACGCCCAATTTACACATAAAGGGTGGAAAATAACAAAACAAAAGTCAATAACAATAGAGGTTGCGTGTGCTGTGTTTTGTCATGAAATACGTGCCTTGCACGTGACGGGTGTCCTTTCCACCATGCGCATTGGTCTGTTGTAAAAATGCTTGGATCTAATTCTTATTATGAGGTTATTGTCATTTGGCAGTTTTGTCATAGGAATGATTGCTTTCGGTAATATTGCAAAGATAATTTTATGAAAGTGTAATGTGTCGGTAAAGTGACAAATGCAGGGCAATAATTCGCAGAGCACAGTTATGTTTACAACATACAGGCAGACATTATCAGCAATTTCTTTAATTATCATATCTGTTTTCACGTTATCCGAATTACTTTTTGTAATAAACCTATACCTTATTTACTTACACTTCCTAAAGTGAACTGAGCTTTCTTTGATTAGGGACCATTCCCAAAGCATTCATTTCCTAACTCTAAAACTATTGCCCGTACAACAAAATGTCATAGAACATTTTCGACTCAAAATGATCTTTGGAACACGTATCTCTTCGCTTTGTGTCCCATTTTTACTAAAATCATGTTATTTTATTTTTCCAAATAATATTTACAGATGTTAATTATACAGTATATACAGTTACATTAATACATTGTCTTCTTCCAAAATCACTTCTCATAATGCTCTTCCTTAAATTCCATTTTATATTTGTGAGTCAGAATGTTCCTGATTCGAAACATATGATAGTACTTCTTTATTTTTGAACACTTGATTCTATCTATACACATTTTCAATAAGTATCTGAAGAATTTATCTTGGAAAGCCCACTGGCTTCATATTCTTCTATTCACTTTACTTATTTACTGATATTTTAAATAATTAATATAATGAAAGCTCTCCTATCACCTTTCTTAATATCTATTTGTTCAAGGGCACTTTTCACTTAAAAGCACCATTGAATATTGAACATATTTGATTCACTTTCACTCAAATATAATTCGTTGCACTTTATTTATAATACACTAATAACTGAAGCACTGTCGCACTTTATTTATAATGCACTAATATCAGAACCACAGTTATTCATTTCTTGACACTACTTGATTAAGTAGTTATATGGTTGATGTTCGCATCTTACTCAAAAGATATTCAATAATGACTTAATTAGTGATAACGGAAAAACTTATGCATTCACTTTATGCAATATGTGGGTTAACGTAAATAATTATAATATATATTCAATCACTTTCGATAAATATATATCTCAGCTTGCCTGGAATTAATTTCAGGAACTTATTATACCAGGAACTATGATTACTTCACTTCAGTAATTATTTCTGATTCTCCTCATGTGACGACGACATCTCAATCTTAATAGTGAATTTCCTAGGTGGATTCCTATCACGCCTAATCCTTGCAATCCTTTTCGTAATGATAAAAGTACTTACAGGATTTGAAGATTACTGAGCTTACACGTCTTTGATTTTGCAAGGTGTAGGTCCACATGGTCTTCATCCCAGTTGACTCGGCTTGACCTTTCGTCCGCTGCTTCACTTCGTATTCGTCTTTCAACCGAACACCAAGTGAAAACGAGGTTCTTCTCTTCAAGTGATACCAAGGCTTCCTGTGTCAGCTTTAGTTCATTCTTCAACGGCTGGGGTTTATTTATTGATTCGTTTTGATACGCTTCTTCCTTTCGCATAATATGCATATGACGTCACTCATTCAACTATTTATTCATTTTTATTTCGAAGCATAATTATAATTTATTAAATTACATTTGAAGCCTCAGTCTAATTATTATTATTTCATTAAGTAATGTCTACAATAATATTTGACATTTCATAATAATTCAAATTAGTGACCTATCAAATACAGCAATTATCAAATTACAGATAGTTTACAACCACGACAAATTTAGAACAAAGTCCAAGCAAGAAATCGTGCAATATTCCCACATACGAACTTCCTTTAACACCAGTTGTAATAACGATCATTGACATCTTGCGCTCAACGGATAGAAACGAATTAATATTGATTACATACTTAGATGGGTAATTTATTAGATAGAGTTACAAAATAATAATTTCGTTATCAGGGAAAAATAATGATTTCGAATCCATTTGTTTGGCTTTTTTTCTTATTTTTTTTTGGAATGTAATTAAATGAATTACAAAAAAATAAAATAATGAAATTTAGCTTTTGAAACATATCTGTTCATGAATAACATTGCGAAACTAAAAAGATGTTTCTTTTTTTATCCTATGATTTTTTTTTAGTTTTGTTTATTATACTATTTTTCTTCTCAATAATTTCTTTTTATCTTCTGTTTTTTATTTCATGAAACATGATCTCCATAAGGCAACTGTAAGTAAATTATTAATTTTAAAATATTACTGTACATTATTTTTAATGTTATAGTTTTTATGTTTTCACGTTTTACAACATAATCCTTAATCAACATAATCCCTATCAATAATTTTTTTACAACGTAATACAGTAGAACTCCTCTAATCCGGCACGTTCGGGAATTGAGGCATGCCGGATTACGAAATATTCCGGATTACAGGATGAATATCGGGAAAAACGTGAATTAAACAAAAAAATGACAGTAAAACATGTTTTTTAGGTATTTAACAGTTTAAGTAGAATAAAAAATTACGTAATAATGTAAAATAACTGACTATGAAACAAAAAAGTACACTGTAAGCTTACAAAAATTTTAATTCGAAGTTGAGCAAGACGGTTGATGTAAGCCCATGGGATTGTTCTTTTTGGTAGAAGCCATCTTAAACAAATCTCGAATATCTATTTGTTTTTTAGTCTTCTCTCTTCGCTTTTTTATAGTCATTTCGTATGATGTGGAGTTTCATAATTTCAGAAACATTGAACGAACTGCTGCGTTCAGAAAACTTGATACAGTGTAAATAACTCAACACAAAGTCAAGCTCTACAAAACACAACAATATTCGATGATGATACAGCAACCTGAGCGTCAAACTAAACTGAAACTGAAACTGAACGTGAAACGTAAACAAAGCCACAGTGACGTCCAGGGAACATGCGGCTCCCGAATATATATGATGTCACCCGAAGTCGGCCGAAGATGAGCGCCTTCTTAAATTCGACGACTGGCCTCTCATCCATGCATGCTGATACGCTTTGTCCGGCACAGTGTTTTCCCTCGCGCCTTCCGATGGCAAACAAACTTGAACAAGGCATGATTGATGTTTTGTGATCGATATAAATTATTATTTTTTTTCGAAAGTCGTGCCGGATTATCCAGCGTGCCGGACCGTAGGATGCCGGATTAGAGGAGTTCTACTGTACTTAAAAAAATTATTGATAAAATATGAAGAGTAACTTAATTAATCACATTTTTTCAATAATTTTTTAAGTATTTTTAAGTATTCAACAGATGTTATTATTCAAATATAAAAATTTTAGCGTTTTATTGATTCCTATCTATTTTTACATTTTTGTTTCACTAACCTGTTCTCTGAAAAAAAATTGAAAGATTTTGATATCTCTGACTTTATTTTAGGAATTCTTGTGCATTTGCGTAACCTTCAATTAGCTGTTCACATTGGATATTGTTTCTATTCTTCTATAGAAAGCTGCACTATTACAATTTGAAGATCTAACTGAAATTTCAATATACTTTACGAATAACAGTCTGTATTGGTGATGTTGAATTATTATTTTATTGTTCAATTAGGAGTTCAATGTTAGAAAATCACATTTTCATGTATTTATAACATTTAGAAACACTATAAATAACTTGCGAACTCAGAGTCCAAGCTTTTAAGAAAGAAGTATCCAATTAAAATAAAAGAGTTCTTCGTTTTAAGGGTGATTCACGAAGATATGCAGAAACTTCGGTAACTCATTCTACATGTAAAAGTAAAGAAAAAAAGATATATAAACATAGGTCCGGAAATGCTTCGGTATCGAGTTACGGCTAGCGAAAGATTTCGCCCATAATGTAGTACAACAATACGCACATGGACTACACCTCAGTTGTTAGCTCTCACAATAAATGAAAACAATTCACATTATTGTTGAACAGCTGTTATTGTTTTGCCAACTTTTTTGTAGGTTCCATGTGGGATAAGCTTCAAACCACTGGGAGATGCAGTTCTGCGACGTGTTTCATTCGATTTTTCAGGTCAACAACCATAAGAAACCACTGATTTCGCCCCTTAATTTACCTTCCCAGACTTCCAGCAAGTCTGCATTTCACCCAGGGTATTACATAATGGGCGAAATCTTTCGCTAGCCGTAACTCGATACCGAAGTATTTCCGGACCTATGTTTATATAACTTTTATTCTTTACTTTTACATGTAGAATGAGCTCCCGAAGTTCTTCGTGAATCACCCTGTATATTAAAAAAATATATATTTCTTCCATTTCATTAATCTGTTCAAAATTCTACAAAGATATTTCGCGGAAACTATCATTCCGATTTGTCAAGTTTTTCAGAAATAAAAATAAAAAATGTTATAAATAATAAATGTTATTTTTATTTGCGAAAAACTTGACCAAGCGGAACGATAGTTTCCGCAAAATATCATTGTAGAATTTTGAATAGAATGATGAAATGGAAGAAATATATTTTTGTTTTAATAAAATAAAAGAGATTAAAGTTATTAAGAAAAATTAACTAACAATTGTGATTTTTAGCTGTTTGTCAATGTTTCACACAGTTTTAGATAAAAATGATCACAATTGCTGTAGTTTCTTTTAATTTGGTTTTAATTGAACTCTGCAATTCCAATTTGAATCTAGTTTAAGGTTTCATTGGCCCTACTGTTATTAACAAACTTAACTACTGTTTGTCATCTGCATTTCCACATCATCAGAGACTTGTCTGCCTCACATCAAAACTCAAAGAATTGAATATGTTATTTAATTTTAAGTATTTCGCGATGTTTTAAAACAATGAAAACAGTTTATATCTTGAAAGGCTCCAATGTGATGCATTTCCCTAAATGTTCAGCTGGAGTTAGTGAGAAATAATATCTCTATAACTAGCTACCTGCACCATTATGGGTATTCTGAATTCCATGTTTGCATCCACTATCGTATTAGTCCTCTGGTTGATAGGTGAATCTTAGATACCAATTCAACAAATATGTAGGTATCGATCTTCTCTTTGTGTCAATCACTTTGCTGATTAAGAGGTCGATATACGTGCGGGTGTGCGCTAACACTTTTACCTTAAACTTTATCATCATCAGGTAACTTATTAGTCAATGTAACTTATTGGTTAATTAATGTGATATCATGGCCTAATGCAAAGCAATACAACAGATATGTTGAATTGTCTAATTCAAATAATATCTTTTAATAATCTCTTAATTCGTCTAATTTCTTTGTCGTAAGAGAACCAACAGATTCTAAGCAAGGGTTGTCAGGTTATGCAGCCACTCGCAATTGAATGTCTTACGGCCAAGGTTGAATGGGCGCATAATTAAAGTTTCGGCTTTTCGCCTGAAGTGACGTAGAGTTGTTAGACGAACACCTCCTTTTGGCCAGACCGGACCTGGCTCTGCAAGCAGGGAGATTTTTGCGTTACGACTTGCTGGCATTCTCAAAGTATGGCCCAGCCAATGCCATCGTCTGAGCTCAACAATGGTAGATATATTTTCATTGAAATCACATCTACGGCGAATTTCAGCATTAAAAATCTTTTCAGAGTATTTGATTTTTGTTAGTCTACGCAAACATCGATTATGTCCAGACTTTGTTGGTGAGCAACTTTTTTAGGTCAGGTTTCACAACCGTATAATAACGTTGGTAAGATAACAGCCTTGTAAATGCGGATTTTAGTGTTCAGGCGAATGTCTTTCCTAGCCCAAAGTTTCTTGAGCGAGCACCAGGCAATAGTTGCTTGTTGAATTATAGCACTTATTTCTGAAGACACATCCCCATTGCCCGTAATGCTGCTGCCAAGGTAGGTGAAGTGGTCAACAGTGAACAAGCACATACAACAATTAAACAAAAAGGAAACACACACATAAGAAAATAACAAAAAAACCAAAACAAATTTGGCTGATGACGCCTAATAAGTCATTTTAGTTCGTGCATTTTTGAGTTTGTTTCTTAAAATTAGCATTTACAGTGAAACTTGGATAATTCGAACTTGTTTAATTCGAAATTCTGGATAATTCGAATTTTTTGCTCGGTCTTTAGAAATCTGTATTAAAATAATGTTAAAAAATCGTGGATATTTTAAATTTTATTTTGGATAATTCGAATTTTTCGTACGATTGTCCTGAAAATATTACAGTAAAAATTGTTCCTGAGACTTTTCTCAGCTAAGATACATTATTTATTTTAACGGTCTTTCTAAGGAAAACAAAAGCCAGGGCTGAAATGTCACTATGTGGGGATTTCCGAGGATTTTTCTGTCCACTCTCTGTTGTTATCCCCCCCACCCACCCACATCTCTTCGGTCTTAGAGTCACGTGCGCTTCCTGTGAATGATTTAATGCGGTTATATACTATTTAGGTTTTGTGCTTGTGTTTTAAGTATTGTTTATATGCTCTTACTATGCCATTGTCAAAAGCTAAAGCTCATTATAAGTCATTAACATTAGCTGAAAAGGTAGCGGTGATTAAGGAAGTGGAAAATGGCCTTAAAAAGAAATCGGAAATCGCCAAGGAATTTGGAATTCCATCCAACACGTTATCGATATATTTGAAGAACAAAGATAAAATCTTGAGCAGCAAAAATGGCAATGGAAAAAATAGAAAAAGAACGAGAAGACCTGACAACCCAGAGGTTGGAATCAGATGTTAGGACCCAAAGATTGCATTCAATGAAGCAATTAAAAATATATGCCTTTTTTTTGAAAGTATTGATTAATTAAGCTAGTAAAAAATGTTTGATTTAATGAAAAAAAATTTAGCAATATTCTTAGATAAAGTTTATGTGTTAAATCTTTGATTGTGGAGTTAATCTTTTTTATTTATCTCTTCTGTTTGAGAGAATATATGTAATGTAATTCGAATTTTTGGTTAATTCGAACTTTTTCTCTGGTCCTTTCAGCTTCGAATTATCCAAGTTTCACTGTATTTAAAAAATTGGTAAATTTTGTTTATTGTTAATAAATGAAGGAAAAGAAAAACAGAACCTGAACAAAAGAAGAAGAAATTGCCTTTCTGATTTTAGATTATGGGGAGAAGTTGAGAACGGCCATTTGTCCTGCAACGGACTCATCAGCCCAATCCTGCCTCACCCTAACCGAATCTGAAAGGCAAGAACTTCTTAGTGAGAACCCCTGTCAATTTGGCAGTGGTCCCACTCACGACAAAAAGCAAGAAAAATAAATTGCTGTATCATCCGACGCCAGCAACACCTTTTCCTACGGAACTGTAGGCAAAAAGGATTTAATGAAAGAATAGAAAATTCAAAAGAAAACTCATTAATATGAAAAATAAATTTAACGTGCTGTAAAAATAGTAAATAAATAAAGGAAAAGGAAAACAGCACCTGAACAAAAGAAGAAGAAAATAAATTTATTTATTATTGCTTTTAGAAGTCATAAATGATAGAAAAATAAATTAAGAAAAATGGAAGATGGTCTGTAAGACATAATTTAATTTTTTATGCAATATGAGAGAAAAAAAAAGAGGAAACATAAGAAGACAGAACAACATTCCTATTTCTCCATAACTACGATTTATTAAGAAAGAAATTGAAGATTTCTCTAGAAACAATTGAAAGAAGTCACAGGATAGAAAGGATTAAAAAAGTAGGAAAACGGCCGATTACGATTCAATTTAGTACAAAGTTTTAGTAATAAATATTAAATATTACACAATATATAAATCATTACCATTAGAAAATAGTGGAAAAGTAGGAAAACATAAAAATGACATTTTCGGAAATTTTCAGTATTTATCAATATTTAGGAAGATGGCGTTTAAAAGACAATATACATAAGAGAAATTTAAAGACTAGGAAAAATAAAAGAATCAAAACCACATGGGAATTCAACTCTCTGACAGCTTGCATTCTGGAAAAACTGAAGAGGTAAATGTTTTTTAAAAGAATACAGTAAATAATATAGTTTTGTATGGGATGGAAAAGATAGATGCTAGGAAAGATGTTAGATCCTTGTGGTATCTAATTTTAAAGACTCTTTTAGAAAGATAATTGCCGTACATTGAATGAAATTGGATTTGCCAAATGAAGTTATTGAAAGAATGTTTAGATATAAAGAAAGAGTACTTAATGATAAGCAGTCCATTGACTGTTTCAGAGAATAAATAGATAAAACCAAGAAAAGGAAAAAAAGGCAAAAACAAACAGTTTAAGTAGCATTACTATAAAAACATTAAAAAAGGATTTAGATATTATAAAAACATGAAAACATGATTACGATAAAGCAACGGAATTGACAAATAGGAAAGAGAAGAAAATTCAAATTATTCTCTTTCCTGTAAGTTTTAGAAAGCTGTAGTAGTTAACAGGCAAATTATTTATAATGCAATTTTAAATTTTGGATAAAAAGAATATTAGACATTTTTGTCATTCCATATTGATGGTTTTGTTATTTATAGTCCGATACGAAATCATTATTTTATAGGTATTTTTTTCTATACCTAGAACTGAAGATATGTGGAAGTAAAAAAATTATACTGCTTAAAATCAAATCTTTATAGATTAAATTGCAAATCAAAGGAAACGTAGTTCCTAACGTTTGTTGATTGTAAAGAGTTAGAAAAACAAAATTAAATATAGAAATTACTAAGGATAAGGAAAAATGGTGGTTAATTTTGTTAAATCCAAAGAAAATACATATAAAATTACGTAGATTTACTTTTTTTTCTTTATTAAAAAAGAAAAAAGAGATTGAAAAGCAGTTAGAGTAAAAAAAGTTTTCTTTAGACTTGTGAATTGATTTTTGAAACTTCAATTATTTAATAACTTCATTTAAACTTAGAAATTCCTGATGTGATTCCCATTTTGCTAAATTTATAACACATTTTCTATGATTATTTATCCACAAAAAAGTTCTTTGGCCATAAATGTTCTTTAAGTTATTCAAAAAACTCATGATTGTAAGCAAAATGGGAATCACATCAGGAATTTCTAAGTTTAAATGAAGTTATTACTTTATTGTTAAAAGAAAGTAAGATTGTTGTTCAATTATTTAACTTGATTTCCCATCTTGTAAATATTTTGTTTACCTAAATACATTAATTTTTGTAATTTAAGCTACATTGTTAATCTTTTATATGTATAACTACCCTTCTACGTGTCTTTGAGACGGAAGCCTTGCATTTGTAACGTAAAAAAAACCTTGAAATTAAGAAAACTCCTGTGAAGTCTCGTGTTTCGAAGTAAAGCATTTTCAAAGAAATGCATATCCTTCAACAAAGTTACTTATGCCCCTCCCCCCCAATCATTTATATTCCTTAGGACAGAAATAGCGAAAATTCGTCGAATTCGTATATTTTAGTTTTTTACAAAGAACACTCATGTCAAATTTCGTGATTCTTACTCAAACGGTTTCAGTATGGATCGCCTTGGTTTCTCTAACGGCAAAGTGACCTGGGATCTTTTCTTCTCCCCAAAACACGAGACTTCGATTAAATCCAATTATCTTCTCAATTCTTTTGATGTGCAATTCATGGTCATTTTCCTGAGTTATTTTCCTGGAATTCCTGGTCATTTTCCTGCAATTCCTGAGTGACCGAACACAGTACAAAATTAAAAAAGAATTCACTTTAACTTATAATATTACAACAAGTGTATGATACGGAGTCCCTATTATAATTTTTTGGTCTCTAAGTTTTTTTGTATCTTTGTACGGATGACCTGATTTCATTTCCTTCCTGTATTCTAGTCTTGGTCTCCCCTTCCAGGGTTTCCCTTCATCATTCCTTCAATGTAATTGGTGGTCCATTCAGAGTATCTGAGGAAATGGCCGAACATACTACGTCTTCTCTTTTCTGTGGTATATAAAACTTCTTCATTTGAAATTTTAGCATTCGTCACCAGTTCCGTATTTCAAATGATTGGAGCTTCTCTTTATCCAATGTTCGAAGACTCCTGTTACAGCAATATTGCGACAATATGGTTCTGATGAAATATAATTTATCCACAAGAGCTATCCGTGTCATACTAACTTATCTACTACTACGGATAGGGGATAGTTCCGGATAATTCCGGATAGGGGAGAGTTAAAAGACATGTAGCTAGGTAAACGAAATTTCCAGTCAGTTAACTTGAAAACTTGAATTAATAAGTCACTGAAATTTAGTAAATAAATTATTGAAATAATTAAAGTCTCCACTTTGTAAAATTAAAATAAACTAACACCCTAATCCTACCTGAAGAAAATTTTCAGAATAATTATCTGGCATTGTTTTTCAAGTGATTTGAAATTTCCAAAACATTATGAAAAAATAAAGATTCGAAGAACAGACTGATTATATCTATCATTATTGACAATAAATATTTTTTCTTACAACATATATATCAAAATTTATACATCTGTTTAACGAAAACAGTGCTACGATACAATAACTGTGAGACACAATATATCAAATATCAAAATTGTTGGTTCGTAATAATGCCAAACTATCACATTATACTTTGCAATCTTGGCTATGATTTCTACAGGATAATTTACATAAAAAAGGCTTAATGAAAAGGTGACGCTATAGTTTTATTACGATTTTTGTATTTTATTTTATACTATAAAGTAAAAAAGGCATTTTAAGATCAAAAATTTTTTTTTTGAAGTGGGAAAATTAATTTAACTTAAATGTTGTAGCCTAATTTTTCTATTGGAAGAATCTGTAAACTTTGATATAATAATATCTAGCAACTAAGTTCCTAATGCTTCAAATAATGCAAAATAATATAGTCAATTATTTTAATTTGAAAGTCGAATATTTTTTAGGAATGATATAAAATTGAACTAATATTTATCTTTTTTCAAAGCTCGACGAAAAATGGAAAAATTACAATCGCCCAATGATTGAGAGAATAAGCTATAAATTGTTACCAAAGCTTGTAAAGCCCGGAGATACAACGACTGCAAATCTCACGTTAGATGAGTTTTATTGGCATCATGTAAATCTTATAACTGCATCGCTCAGTAGAATTGATTATTACTATGGGTCTCTGACTAACCCTCCCTGCAAGGAAATCGTAATTTGGTGTATATTCTTTTCAGAAAGAACCGTTTCACCTGAGGAGGTAGGTTAAGCCAAAATTTTAACAAAAATATATAAAATTCAAAACTACAAATATAAAGAAACAAGTAGGGTAAGGTAGGGTAAGATGACGAACTTAAAGCTTCAGAGATTGTCCTTCGGCTTAGTAAGTGGTTTAAAAACCTGAAATTTGAAAGGATACTTCTTGTAACCTTTATGTTCAATAAAAAAATATGAACCGCTGTTTTACCCTCTCAAATTATGAAAAATATTTCACCAAAAAAAAAAAGAGTAATTTTATCTTACCACTTAAGGGGTAAGATAACGAACTGATAAAAGTAATACAAAATAGAAACATTTAAGATAGAAACATTTTATTTTAAAAATGCAGAGAACTTACCAACGTGTGGCTTGAAGTAAAAAAAGTCAAAGATGAAACACTTAAAATACAATAAAAGGTTGCTCGTAATGAAACAAAACTTTGAAGAATTAGGTACAACAAACATTTAAAAGCATATTATTGTTGACTCTGGCACGTTATGTTTCTTTGCTGCAGCATTTACACTTGAGGTTTTATCTTTTACTTCACTCTTCAGTAATAGCTGCATTCATTGTCGACTTATCCCACTTTTCCTGTCACTTTTCCTTTATAATTTCGTGGTATATTGTTTATAAAACCTAAAACGTTCATAGATAAACAGTCATAATGTGGATTTAAAATAAAAGAAAAAAATAACTGCAACTAAAATTCAGTTTCAAAACCAATTTTTAAAATAACACAAAAGCTATTCATAAAAGGTAATCAAAAAGATGTTGGGTAAGATGACAAACTAAAGAAACTTCTTCGCATCTTACCCGTCCTGCCATTCGTCATCTTATCCCACGCCACCAATTTGGTTTAGAACTTATTTATCATTACCGTAGCTTATCGTAAACAACCTACACCACTCATGGTTCTTTGCATTACGACTTGTATTTTGAGAATATTTTATGAAAGAGCAAAAACAACTTAACGTAGTCGAGTAAGTCCTTACGCTGTGAAGCCCAAAAATTACAAACGCACGGGAAACAAACACATCTTAGTCGCTCCTGCTCGCAAAACAATCTGACCCGACATCCCTTGAAGTGAACTTCGTTACTAATCACCTGAGTATCAGAAAGTGCTTGGACAGGTGCTCCTATCTATTAATGCGTCGGAGAAATACCGAGTTCGTCATCTTAGCCGACTTTCCCCTATGTGTTAACGGTTTTCTTCATTTTATAGTTTTCGTAAATTCATACTATTCTTATAAATATATATTGTACTTATATCATTTTCCATATCACTTCTAACATAACATTTTTTTATGTTAAATCTATACTTGTTTTTGAATATTCATTTATTTCTATATCATTAATAGAAGAGATGTTTTGATCATTAGTAAGTTATAAGAAGATTACATATAAATCAAAAACTGCTTCAAAACCTATAAATAAATCATATTCTTTCCTTTTACTCACTCGTTCAAAGAAAAGAACATTGAAAGATTTCATTGAACAAATTTTATTTTTGTTTTCCTGAAACCTGCTTGATTTTTATCAAATCCGATTAATCATCAATCTAAGATCGAGCCAAATCAATTCCATCATTTGGATGATTTCCTTTGCTGCTTTCCGAATAGTGATAATAATTCCTTCCTCCAAGTTTCTGGAATTATTTGTTTATCCCAAACTCTATTTAACCAATCCATAGGCAATTCTCCACATTTTAAGTACAATTTTAATAATATGCTTACTTTTTTCTACCCTGTCCTGGTTCTTATAATTAGAAGCTTCTTTTTTCTAACTTCTTTTTTCTAAAAATACTTCTTCGAAATTCTTATTATCGTTTCGTATGTTTCGTATCGAACAATGCAGTTTTGTTAAAAATTCATTCTAAATTATTTTAGGAATCTTATTTTACGTATTTGTAACTTAAATTTTAACCTTAAATGATCACTGGATCTTTTCAATTTACCAGTGTTTGTTATTATTTGGTGGTTTTCTTACAATCTTTTAACTTCATTAATAATAATATCTCTTTTCCTTCTGTTTTTCAGAAGATTTGATATTTTCTCATTAATCAGTTTTGCAGAATTCCATGTATTTCCAACTTAAATTTTCCATCTTTTTGAGACATGGGTTTTTCATAATATTTTATTTCACTTTTCGGTTCAAAGATTCAAAATTCAAGACAAAAATTTTTTGTTGAAGTAGTTCTCTGCTAAAAGTTGAAGATGTACTGCAATACATGGGTAGTTTCATCGAAATATCTTTGATTATCAAAATGAAGTAGATGTAAAAGTGTTGAATAAGGATTTTCATCTGTCTGTCATTTCATTGGTTTGGCTTCATTGATTTTTTGTTCCGAAATAGTTTAAATGCTACTAACACAGTCGGTTAAATTTAAACCAATTTAGTGATATCTTTTATTATTTGAAAGGTGCAACGTAATATTACTGATGCAACGTAATATGAGAAGAAGGTTTGATGTCCAATTAAGTTCTTGTCTACATTTTATTGGATTAAGTTTTTGTGTTTTCTTTTGTGTGAAATACACGTTTTGGAAATAGACATTGATTATTAAGTTATTAGGTTGGAATCTGCTACATATTGTCATAGTATTAGAAAAGTTTAATGAAACACTTCCTTAACTACTTTCAGTTCATCTTAGTTGAAATTAGTCTCAAAGATAATAGAAAAACCGAATTTCTATAAAATCTTTTTACAGAATATTTCAAAATAGTTTTTTATTTCTATTTTTTTTTTTTTTGATATGCTAACTACACAATGAAATGATTTGAAATTGATTTTTTTTCTGATAATTTTAGATGGCACCATTTCGAAGCTTAGAAGGAAAAGGATCTACTAAACTGAGCAATAATTTTAGGCCTCTTAATCCATTGAGAGAATTGAAGCAGATAAAAAAAAATAAAGATGGAACGTATAAAATAACAAAGAGAAATGGTTAAAAAATCTTAAAAAGAAGGAAAATAACAATTGATGGCTATTAAAAGTCTTTCCTTTCATTAAGTTCATTTAAAAATTTAGATTTGTATTAATTTCTGTATTAATCAATGACTTGTATATCTGCACTGCAATAAAACCCTTGAGCACTGAAATAGACATTATTGTCGAATTGCTTTAACTGAATAATATAACTTTTCATTTTAACAAGGAAATCATAGAAAATGTACACTCATTACCAAAAAAAACGACGACCTAGAAGGAGTTGTCCGATTGTAATGAAATTTCGTATGCAAAGACATTGCGACATTTGGAACGACTGAAAAAATGCCTCGCCGCAGGATTCGAGCTCATTACGTGCAACTGTCAGAGTTTGAAAGAGGTCGTATCATTGGATTGAAAGAGGCAGGTTGGGCAAATCGGAGAATCGCTCGTCATATGGGTCGAAGTGATGCGGCGATTAGAAGATGCTGCAGGAATGGATGGACAATGGCAGATTTCAGCGTCATGAAGGTAGTGGTCGACCTAGGGCCACAGCAGAGCGGGAGGATAGAGTGATTGTCAGATCAGCTGTCACAGCGCCTGAATCATTGTTATCAATCATCAGACGTGCGACCCGCACACGAGTATCCACCATGACCATTCACAGACGGCTGAGAGAGCCTCATCTACGCTCGTACCGACCGCTACGCCTCCTGCCACTCACGTCTGCACACCGTCGGGCTGTAATCTGGTGTTTGGCTCGATCCGGTTGGAATGATGCTGACTGGGGACATATAGTGTTTAGCGACGAATCCCGCTTCCAACTGTGTCCTGACGATCGTCGCAGACGTGTCTGGAGACGCCCAGGGCAGCGTGCCGATCCTGCTTTCACTATTGCACGCTACACAGTCCCTAAACCAGGAGTTATGGTCTGGGAAATGGCACCTCAGACCATATTTCCCTTGATAGCCGGACCCCTTTGGTCGTCATTAGCGGCACACTTACAGCACAGCGGTACGTCGATGACATTCTGAGACCTGTTTTGCTACCCTTCCTTTTGCAGTACCCTGGCCTTATTTTTCCGCAAGATAATGCCATACCACATACGGCACGTGTTGCTATGACCTGTCTTGCAGCTTGTGAAACACTTCCTTGGCCAGCCAGATCCCCAAATCTCTCTCCAATCGAGCATGTCTGGGATATGATGGGAAGGCGACTGCATCCACCAGGGAATGTGGATGACCTAGCCCGACAATTGGAGCAAATTTGGCAAGCAATACCGCAGGAGACCATCAGGGAGCTTTATCACTCTATGCCACGTCGTGTGGCAGCTTGCATTCAGGGTAGAGGTGGTTCAATACCTTATTGAGCTCGTTACTTTGTAACTCTGTAACTCTGAAATAAATCATTCAATTTGTCTGAAATTTTAATCATTTGCTATTCTGTACACAATCTTCCTCTCCACCAATTTTTGTCTCCATCGGACAACTCCTTGTACGTCGTTTTTTTTGTTAATGAGTGTATTTTTCAGCATATGCATCAGATTAGCATTGATGGTTTTTATTTCTTATGATATATAAAAGAAATAAGCTTATTTTTATTATTAATTTAATTAATCTAGGGAAAAAAATACAATTCGAACAATTTTTTTTTTAAAATTGCAGCCACAAAATTGGATAAACTTTTTGAGGATTAATTTAATGTCTGAAATAGAAAGGTTTATTCTAACGAAATAAGTTTTGAAAAGTTTTATTTTCCTTTTCTCCAGGAACATATTGTAACTTATATTTGTATGATAATATTACTGGAGATTTGAATGAAAGATGTTTTGTTTTCTGACACCAATACACGACCTAGGTTTTGGCTTAAGACAAACCTTTAGAAGTGATTCGTTTACAGGAAATGACGTTTACAGAATTTGAATAAGCAGGTGTATCAGCTTAATTCATGGAATACATAGTTATGATCAGCACACGTGAATTTTTATTGCTATTTTCATGGAATAAAGAGGCATCATTCGAAGAAAAGGAAATTTAATGAATAATAATAATTACAATTTTAAGACAACGGAAACATTTAATGTTTATTTTAATACAGAAATATATTTAAGCTAACCAAACATGTATCTTACAATGATAAAAATAGTTCTATCAAATCCACTATAAAATGAACTTCCATTAATCAGTAATAAACTGGATTTTATTCCGGCGGTTGCCCAATTGCTTGTTTTCTACGACCTCCGGATTTAACTCAACTCGACGTTTTCCTATGGGCCACTCGAAGAGTTGTATTTACGAGATTGCTAAGATCTACTTGCACTAATTCTGGCCGCGTTAGAAGAGATTCAACACACACCAGGTACTGTTGAGCGAAAGTACCAGAACATGTTTCGCAAATACATTTGTCTGCGAATTTGGTTGTCTCCCAACGAGCAGTTCTTGTAGTGATCCAGAATGCAATGCCTAACCAACAACTGGGAACTGTAAAAGAAAAAATGATATCTGTTTCATGTTCTCACATGACATTGGATAAAACATCCTTTCCGGACAGGAAATTTTTTTTTTTATTGGAATAGGCATTCACGTCAGTAACGCTGTTTTACCCAGAAAATATATATTGTTATGTTTATAAACACTTGATTTGATTTTGGTTTCCTTGTGGCGCGATGCTTTTCAGATCATGGGTTCATATTCAAAATATTTTCTCCTCGGTCCCCTCTACAAGCCCTGGGAGTTTGTAATAGGAATTTCGAAACATCCTATATACAGGATGCACGGGGGAGTCCTAAATCACCCAAATAACTTTTGAACGAAGATAGCTAGAATAAGGGAAATTAGGTATGGTGTAGAAAGCGACTACACACTAACAGATGAGACTGACGGCAGCACTCGGAAACTATTAGATAAAAAATAAATGATAAAATTGTAGAGCATCACGGAATTAGTAGGAAATGGCATCTTACAGGAATGAATCGTGCAAATAAAGTTTCGGAATATTAATTAATGCAAAAGCGGTACGGACTAACCTCTAGTTTAATGCAGAGCAAGTTCAATATTTAACAATCTACTGCAATATATATATATATATATATATATATATATATATATATATATTATTTTCTGAAATATGTACATCGTTAGAAACTAAAATGCTTTAAAAAATAATAATATAGTTTCGTATTTTCAATTTATTGATTATAATTCAAATCGTCAATTTTCTTATTTCGTTTCTTAATTAATCAGTAACCTACAAATTCTGAATAAAGGAAATCTCTCAAATAGCAAGTTATAAGTAATTTGGAAATGCTTTGCGATATATTACATATTTTCATTTAAACATGAAATAAAAACAAAACAAATTTAATATTTTAGGAGTTGCCTGATAGAATTGCCTATAAATTATAAATTCAATACTACGTAAATGTTTAGTTACTATACAGTTTTCACGTTAATAAATCTCTTCTTTCTGGATTATGTTCTTTAATTACATTAAAACATACTTAATTTTATTATAAGCTATTAGTTCCCAGTTAATGAAATACACTATCGGACATAAAGAAACTCGCAACTCACATAAAATATTAAAGCTGCATAAATTTTTACAGATTAATTAGATGGAGAGAGAAATTCGCCAACCGGACAATAAACATGCCTTCGCACATTGAGCCAACATCAACGGGAATTCTGTACAGCTGTTTCATCTTTATTAGGAATCATCAGCAGAATATACCCTTGAAGTTTGGCTCAGTTGCGCGAAAGCTTTACCTAAAAGCATTCTCGATCCCGGGAATGGACCACCGAGATAAAAAACAATAAAATAAAAAATGATCCTGAAAGATCCAATATGTTAACCCCTTGTCCTTTCACTGAAAGGCACTAAGAAAATTAATTACAAAAAGCAAGTTTAACGTCTCGAAAGCAAGTTTAACGTCCGTAATTATTCATAAATGGAGAGAGAAATTATGATGTTGCCTTTTTGTAATTAATTTCCTTAGTGCCATTTATCAATCAGAATCACTTGTATAATTTCAAATTCCAACCGTTATCTGTTAATCTTATTTTGTTTATTATTAAATCCCAACGGCTGGTCGGGCTCCCACAATGCATTGTAAATTTAAATCCTTCTGTTAATTTCTGTTATTATTTAAATCCAGCAATCATCTTTTAAAGCCCTCCATCCAATCAACAACCAATGTACATAAACTTATATAAACCCATGCTCTCCCTTAATAAAGTAGAACCCGTTCAGATCTTACTTCAGTCTAGTTCTTCCTGATTTATTACACGAACCAGGTCAACATTTAAATCGCCACAATATTGAGAAAAGAAAAACAAAATTTTTGGGACACATGATTAGACATAACAGTTTTCTAAAAATTATTCTGGAAGGGAAAATTGCAGGAAAAAAGGGAAGAGGAAGACCAAGAAGAAAATTCTTGGATGACACACAAAGGGTTCTGGAATTCCGAAGCTATTATGAATTAAAGAGAACGGCTGAGGACCGAAGAGCATGGTTCCAGCGACAAGGCGGTGCCTTTAGTACCTGATGATGAAAATTAATAACTCTTAGATAATATATTCCAAAAATTTCAAAAAACTTCATATTTAACTAAATGACATATCTTGAAGATGCTCCTGAAACATCCATTTAATCATGATAATCCTTGTTCTTCAGATGAAAAAGGATAAGAAAACTGTATTCCTCTACCACTAGAATCCGTATTACATTAAAATTCCTTTTAAATAATAAATATTTACAAGATTTTTTGAATAATAAATAGTAATAATAGAGTTTGTGCAAGAACAATAATTAGTAGTACTACATTTAAATAAGAAATAAATATGACATTTAAATAATAAATAAATATGACATTTAAATACCATTTAAGTAATAGATATTTTTAACTCTAAAATAAATAGAACATGAAAAGGTGCAAATGTAATTAAATCAAGTTGTTTTCTATTGGAAAAGGAAACAGTCTCAGCTGGTGATCTTAGGACGAATCAGTTTTCTCTTTCTGTTATTTCCTTAGTTGCTTTTGGCTTGAATCAACCGCTTAGTCAGAAAGGACACGGGATTGTTTTAATATTTTTTTTTGCTCAGGTATAGTTTTTGCGTATCCCAGCAGTCGTTTTTTCAGTCAGTCATTAAGTCCTCTTGTTGGGCTTCGTGTTGGTGAGAGTATGAATTTCGAATTTTTTTTCTTATTGTCACTTTAACGACTTCTGAAAGGGAAATCGTTCCTAAACCTATAGTAAATTTTAGCCTAAAATAAGAACTATACCTATTTTTAACATTCTTCATTCTTTAATAAAAGAGTTGTACTTTCTTTATAGCCAAATCTTTACTATATGCAATTTCTATAATAAAATTTACAAAAACTAATAATTTATTGCCGGAAATTCCTTCTGCCCGACTTGAAAAAGAACCTTAAGAGTCTGTAACATTACTTATTCATTATTCATCGTGTCCTCGTTGGAAGAAAGAGAAAGATTACCCATGTGCAATAGTTTATCATAACCTGAAGCTCGACTTGCAGTGTAGTCACCAATGAAAAACTCTTCAGCTGTTATCTCGTAAATCTCCTGAAAGATGGACATTACATGTTTTCTAAGAATTTTTTTCTGAAGTTATTAAACCTCCCGACACTCCAGCAACGTCAAAACCTCCATCAGAAATCACTTTTTCACAGTCATCTTCATTGTCTACTACCATTTACGATCTAGATCTTTGTCTTCAGATTATATTGATATCCAGTTAGACTAAACTTTTCAGAGAAGAGTCCTTCTACGCCTAAATCGAAACCCTAATACGATTTAATTTATCTTAACATTCTCTCCAAGACAGTTTCGTATAAAAATTAACTTGCAACTTATATAAGGTTTTAAAAAAGGTTTTAAAAAAGTCCAAAAAAAGCACACTAACATTTAACTTAAAAAGAAAGTGGCATCATGTGACTAATTTCAGGTATTTTGTGGTACCCTGTCTCAAACATCACAGAGAAACCTTTCTTTTTAAGTTAAGTCTCGTGTGTTTTTCATGAACTTTTTAAAATCTTGATATAAAGAATATTTGTTTGCTCCAATATCTCAACTACACATTAATTTATTAATAACTTTTAGTGTCTTTTATGAACTGGAATTTTTTTTTTATTATTATTATTAACAATTTTATTAACAATTTCTTATAAATAGTACAATTCAGTCCTACTAGATTGCTTGAAAAACAACCTGTGTTGTAGGTGCTGAGATTTATAATAAATATTATTTACAGATAAAAAAATATAAATCATTTTAAAACTTTATACAATATAAAATATATTAATGAGAACAAATTTAGGTAAATCTACCAAAAACAAGATGATCTGTGAAACAGTAATTATTTTTTTTCCAAATTAACCAACCCACTTAAACCAACCCATTTGATTTCTCCCTGTCTTGTTTTTTCATAAATTATTTTTTTTAAAGTAGACATTTTTCCAATATTTTTCATTTCTAATGAGAATTGATCAAAAATTTCGTTAATTAACCTATTTTTTATTCTCAATCCAAAATTATTTTTGAGATTGTCAAAATCTTGTTTACTATACAATCTATTACTTCTTGTTGAATTTATATTTTCACAACTACAACATATTTTTTAATAAAACCGTAAGATCAAGGTGAAAATTACTTTTTATTGTGGAAATTAAAATCGATTAAAATTTGATTTTGTTGATTGCCATGAAGCTTATTAAAGTTGTAGAAAATTAAATTTAATATTTTTTTTTAATTCTATTAATATTTTTTATTTAATTTTTATTTAAATAAACCCAATTATCAATGCCATAATTAATTATTGAATCTATGTAAGTTTTATATATGATTATTTTTGTTTTAATTGGAAAAGTATCTTTTATGTGATAAAAAATGTAAGTTAAATAGTTAAGTCTTTTTACTATATGGATATAGTGGGTATGTCATGTGTATTTATTATTTATGTGTAGACCAAGATATTTATAGTTATATATTATTTCTAAGTTTTCACAATTACAATTAATAATGTCTTCATGGTTTTTGTGGAAACACTGAAAATCATGGTATTTTATTTGAGGTAAAATATTTATTTTTTTTGTTTTTTTGAATTTATGATCATATATTTAGTTTTGTCTTTGTTAATAGCCAATTTATAATCATGTGTCCACTTAATAATATTTATGAAATCAGCTTGCAGTTGTTCTTGAGCTATGGAAAGATTTTTATTTGTGTTTATGAATAACAGATCATCAGCATATGCAAAGATATTTGAATGTTTTAAATTGTTGAAAATTGTATTAATATATATCAAGAATAATAATGGACCCAAGTAGAACCTTGTGCCACACCTTTTTTTTAGATTATATATTTTGGCTAGTTTGTTTTCTATTTTAATCCTAATTTCTTTTTTTTAACTAGTTCTTTAGTGCAATATACATTGGATCCCTTATATCAATATTATCTAATTCTTGTAATAAAATTTTGTGGTCACGACTATCAAAAGCTTTTTTAAGGTCTATATAAATTATTAAAATATAGTTACTATTATTATTATTTATGATTTCATTTAGATTGTCTAATAATGATGTAGCACTCTTAATTTTTCTGATATTAATTCTGGTTTTTAGTTATTAACTGATATTTTTCTAAGAATTTATATATTGAATTTGTAAAATAAGTTTCTGTAATTTTTGAGAGATTTGAGAGGATTGATATTGGCCTGTAATTAGTTATGTCAATATAATTTCCATTTTTGTAAATAGGAATTAATTTGGACACTTTCCATTTATCAGGATAAACACCTTTAGTAATAATATTGTTACCGTTCGATTTGGTCACTCCCCCGCGTCCAGAATCGCCTCGTCCAACCCGGCTCCCCTGTTCGAAGTTAACCAGTCCGGAGGTTGGAACGAGGCAGCTGACGGCCTTAAAACAAGCAGCAGAGCTGTGGAAAGTCAGTCAGTCGGGTGGCAGAGGCCACAAGAGGTTCTCCAGTCTCGGAGAAATTAGAAGGAAGTCTGACAGTTGGTCGGGTGGCAGGAGCCACAACCCTATCTCCAGTCCCGAAGATAGTAGTAGTACGTCTTGCAGTCAGTCGGGTGGCGAAGGCCACAGAACAGACTCTGGTCCCGGAGAAAGGAGGAAATCGTTTGATAATTCAACTGTGGGCAACCGCCCAGCTAGGAAGATCTCCAATTGGAGCAGGTCGTTCAAGAACGGGTCGTGGACAGAAGATCTGGAAAAAGGTAGCTACTCGAAGCTAGAGGGAAGTTACAGTTTGGTGGATCCCAGCCACTAGAGGATCTCCGGCCAGGAGATACAAGAGAAGCAGAAGAGGTTCGTAAGGCAATCGACCTCGAGTGAAGTCTGTTAGAATCCGGAGGTGATCGCAGATCGTTAGAGGGGCATCGTGGAAGACAACCGACGCCCAATCCGAGCACCCGTTTCCCGTAGAACCCTGAGGCGACCGCCAAACGTTCGAAAGGCATCGTGGAAGACAACCGACGCCGGCATCACAGTACCTGCCCCGGAAGAATCCTGAGACGTCCGCTGAGCGTCAGAAGACTAGGAGAAGTCAGCCTATCCGAAGGACATTTTCGTTATTCGAATTTATCTGTATCACTTCACTGACTATTATTTTAATAAAAGACACTTTGGTTTTAAAGCTCTGGCTCTCGTCGCATTCCGTTACCCCCCGCCACCGACCGAGTCCCAAACGGTCGGTAGCAATATTATCAACTTAGAATAGTTAAAATTTGTGGAATGTCATAAGTAAATTTTTTAATATCCTTTACCATAAAGTTAGCAAGAACTACACAGTTCTTATTTTTCATATTTTTAATTATTTCTAATATATCATTTAGGATGTAGTATAACCATTGAGTTTGAAGACTGAATAGTATAAGCTTCAGTCAAATTCTTATTACAATTTGCAAGTTTCAACATTTCCAATATTTACAACACATTTTTCCATTTCTAAAAGAGTGATATGTAATCCTTTTCGTTGGATAAGTTTTTCCAAGTTATTGTTTGCAGTTAAATCATGTTTATTATTTATTACAGAATGTATTATTTTCCAATAACTTTTTCCATTTTTAATATTTTCATTTAATTTATTAAAATAATATTTTTTTATATTATATAACTGTTAATCCAATTCCAATTGAAAAGAACTATTTAATTTGCAGGAGGCCAAGGCATTTACACCTCCTTTACATCTATAAATATTTTTCTGATTGTCTTTACTTTCAACAAACTTTTATTAAAGGAAATGCTGCTGACAATTTCAATACTCAATCCTAAGCTATTGATTGATAGAGAAGGAGAAGATTTGTCTCCTCATCCGTAACAATGCTCCAATATATTCTTATTCCTATAAAGGCAGTTGCGAATCTATTGTAAATTTGAGCATCAACTAATCATCTGTAGCATGCACCTTCAGAATCTCAGGTTTTATAAATTGAAATCTTAGTAGATAAACAACCACCTTCTTTTTTATCCTTGGCGATACTTACTTTACTTTACTTTACTTTACGCGATCAGGCCCAGGGGACCGCGCGATGTAATAACCAAGGCTCTCCATCTGTCTCTATTTTCAGCTACCAGTCTCCAGCTCTCCGAAAGTCCCAGTCGCAAGAAGTCTTCCCTCAATCCATCCATCCATCTCTTCCTAGGTCTTCCCACTGGTCTTTTGCCCGTTGGGGTCCAATCCAATATAATTTTGGGCCACCTTGTTTCTTCCATCCTCACTACATGCCCTGCCCATTGAAGTCTCTTACTTTTCATTACCCGCACAATATAGGGCTCCTTGTAAAGCTCATAAAGTTCGGCGGAATTATTAACAATTGGCGATATTAACAATTATTTCACAGTCTGCGGCCCACAAAAAATGACACCCGAGGTGTTCTTATCAAAGACCTTTTAGTTTGTCAATACTGGTTTACCACTGGTTCACCATCGATTAATGAATTATAAGGGGATATTCAAAGTTATTCATGATTCTTATTTTTTTCATTTCCATTAATAATAATAAAAGCCATTGGTTTCATGTTCAAGACTATTTTGTTGTATTTATTCCAAAGAATTTTTTAACTTTTCGCTTGAAAAAGGGATGACGATAAAATTTCGTCCCGAAAATTTGCTTAGTATTTGAATAAAACAATTTTAAATACTAAGTTATGGAGTGTACGGAGTTTAGATTACAGGAATAATAATGAAAAGGAAGGAATTGATAGAAGAATACGGAACTTTTGTGTATAAACTAATTGTGAAACATCAGAGGATAATAGTTAAAACTTGCGAAATGGGAAGAGCATGAACAGTTTTTGAAAACATATGTATTGGAAAATTGGATACCGAAGCCATTAGTAATAAGAAATCCTGTTCTGGTGAGAACAAAAAATACAGATCAAATTACAAGAGAAGCTGAAAAGAAATTATTTGAGGACCAGTTAAAAGGTACGTCTATTCAAGTGACAAAATTATTAAAAGAAGAGGCGGTAATCAACAAGAAGATCTATAGGAAAATTCCCAAAGATATCTATCTGAAGATTATGACATGGAATCACAAAAAGTATATAAATACTAAAAGAAGTAACAGAAAAAGAAAGCTGTAAATTAAGATTTATGCTTAATAATAAAAGTGTTTCAGATTATGTAATAAATTTAAGTAGCAGAAAATTTAATCGTAGGGAGATTGAATTACTAAATAATGCACTTGATTATGTTTATGATCAAGAGACAAATTTAGATGTAAATAAGATTGTTACTTTGGAAGAAGCATCTAAGAAACTAAATCCTAAAGAAAAAGGAAAGTTTATTAAAGAGTAAGATAAATTTAAAAATATGCCATTGAAAAAAGAAAGGAATATTAAAGAAGAAGAAATTAGGATTTTAAAAAATTTAGGTAAGGACAAAAACTTGATTTCTACAAAATCGGATAAAGGCAACCATTTGGTAGTGATGGATAAAGAACAATACATGAGCAAATTAAATGAATTAGTTAATGACGGACATTATGTGGTAATGAATAAAGATATCACAGTAAAATTATACAATAAATTGAAAAAGATAACCAAATTGTTGGAGGACAATAAAACTATAAGGAATTATGAAAGAAATGAAATCCTTAAAGAATCCTGTAATTCGCCCACTTTGGAAGATAGAATTAAGGTTCATAAAGAAAATTGTCCTATACGTCCTGTGGTCAATGCATACGGTTCCCCGACACAAAATAGTGCAAGAAAGTTAAATTATTGGATGCGAGATTTTAAATTGCCTAAAGAAAGAGTAATAATTAAAAATACTGGGGATTTGTTAATAAATTGGAAACGTTTAATAAAAATAACAATAAGAAGATGCATTTGATTTCATTGGATATTGGTAATGTGTTCAATAATGTTCCTGTTGATGAAACTATATTAATTTTGGAAAAACAAGTTTTTGAAAATAGAGAAATTTTATTAAAATATACTTTAAGTAGAGAAACTTTTATGAAATTGGTTGAATTTGTTACTCAGAACACTTATTTTAAACATGACAAAAAAGTTTTCAAACAAACCAAAGGTTTTCCTATGGGGTCTCCAATTACAGGGTGTTTACGTAATTTGTTTTTGAATCACTTTGAAAACAAATTATTAAATGAGAAACAAAACAAACATAAGTTTGAATATTATCGTGTAATTATTTTCTAAATTAACAAATTTTATATAACGTTGATAAAGTATAATATTGATTTTCTAAATTAACAAACATTGTTTACCGTTTTATATTAGTAATAGAATGGAAGTCCAAATAAGTTGATAGTTTGATGTATGTTCATTACTTTGTTAATAATACAATTTCTAATTTTTCTGTGTTTTATCCCCTCTTTGTTTCATTCTATCATTGTATCAATTGATTGAACCAAAGTTTGAAAAATTCATGATATTAATTAACTTCATAAAATTATATTTAATAAATGTCAAGATTTTAAGCATCAATTAAATTATTAGATTAAGCTTATTTCAGTTATCATATTTACAGTAAATATTGATGATGTAAATAAATTACAATATAAAAATAAAAGTAAGTTTTATTAGGTATCTGTATTTTGATCCTCTTACATTTACATATTTATGATTGTAAAAAATAAATACAAAATATTTTGATATGTATTTGAATATAGAAAGGCAAAAAAGATTTATAGACGATTCTTTGGTCTGCCAATGTATGTATTTCTTATTAATGAAATTAATAAATCTAATAAAAAAAATATTTCAAAACTATTGTTTTACGAAGAATAACAGATCAATCAGTATTTCAAATCAATCAAATTAAGTTGAAATAGTAACGATAAAATCTTCGGGCGACTTTTACTGTTCAACTGAAACAAACATGGTGAAATTATCCACTTCAATGGACCTAATTTTTGGTGTAGCCGCTAGAAGCCAGGACCTGTCTGAAACATAACTAATCTTGGTAAATTGTCAACGTTCTATTAATTAAACGAAGGATGGGCCTTATTTGAAACCGGGCCTTATTTGTGCAATCTACCTTAATTTAAAATTACTCAATTATAGAAACAAGTTTAATAAAAATAAACTATAAAACGAAATAGTTCCATAAATGTCTTTCATTTTTTTCACAATTGATTGCCATCGTAAAAGCGAAACTATCGATTTAGTAAATTTTATTCAACTTATTCCTAAATTACCACCTGGAAAATAACTTTAGGCTTTTTTTCCATTCCTCCATGCTCATGTCATTAAAAAAAATGGATATGAAAAATTAATATTAAAAGCTTGCTTATACAATATCAACTAAATCACTAAAATAAATCACTAATAAAATAAATTTGATAAATCCTGCGGATAGATAGTCTTTTTTGCTGTTATATATTAATTGGGAAAATGATATCCACTGTCAGAATGTAGAAAAGTGCAAAATCTAGAATCTTCTCGGGAGTATATTAGGCTACTGCCTCCAAATGAGAGATGGCCGCCCTGTTTTTGTGAGATCTGCGCATCTATCATCGATTAGTCTGGTCAAGCACTTCCGTCTGATTTTATGTCAGGACATCTCCATTACGGTAAACGCTTGTTACTTTGCAAAAGAGCATTGTATTTATAAATAATATATATTTATTTATTTATATACATACTTATTGTTAGCAACTGGTATTGAAATAACGCTAAATAGTCGAGAGAAGTTTTAATTTGGCGTTATCAACATGTCTTTCTCAGTGAAAATAGGTGACGGCGTCCATTGTGACAGGAAAACATAATTGATCAGCTACCGGAAGGGCTGCGCAGTTCAAACTTCCGCCGGCCAACTTTCATTTTGAGGACAATACTTACTATCCCCAAACATCTGAGATGTCCTACAGTTAATACTTATATCCCAAAAAATATCCCAAAATATTCACATTTTTGTAAAGAACATGTTACAGAACAATCTTGATAATTTATTGGCTGATTATATTTTACTTTACCTAACACACCTTTATCAGAATGTAGAAAAATCATTTATATACTGAGCGTCATATCTGCCCTGGCTTGGATTTATGTTGACACAAATAAACTGATAAAAGTAGCACAGCGATTTTCAACCCGTGGGGCGCGCCCCCCTAGGTGGGCGTGATAAAACTAGAGGGGGGGGGGGGCGCGAGTATATCGAGAGAAAAACTCTTATTAAAAAAACTAGGTTTGGAGGGTTTTTTTTGTTTTTTTTTGGTTGAACAGATTCAGTTTATTTGCGTCCTCCTTTTCAGTTTTGTAGGGGGGGGGGGGCGATGAGAATTGTGATTGAAAATTAGGTCGCAAGTACTAAAAGGTTGAGAAACACTGAAGTAGCATGAATGCAGCTCATAAATCTGATGCTGTAGGCAATTAGCACCTCACCTGAATGCGATCTAGTAACCTGGATGTTTCGTAATATCACAATTATACCGACTAATATGTTTGCATGCATTCAAATATAGTTAGGCAAAACACTGTTTCACAGTCAGCAATTTTTTGGCGAGTTCTTAAGGTTTCATTCCAAACAATAAAAAAATTTCTAAAATCGACGAGGCTTTGTCAAACTACTAAAAGTTTCTTTAGTTTTGACTGAGGTAAGTAATATTCTAATCCACTAAATTTCGAGATTTGCAGTCTCCTATTTCATATTTAACATTATTTTATGTTTTAATAAACATTTTCCGATACATGACACACTTTATATACCTTAGAGTTTGCATGTGTAATAGTTTAATTACCAATATAAACAAGGCAACGGAGAAGGGTGTGAGATTAACGTGAGGGATAATAATTATAGTTTATGTTGATTGTTTACACCTAGCAAACTTCACATCCCATTGATTATTTTAAACAATTAGTTTGTCCATTCTGACATCGTCCTTAGGAGAAATGGAAGGTTTTCTATAGGGAATATACACTGTCCGGCCACTTTATTAGGTACACCTACCTAGTAGTGTGTTGGACCTCCTTTAGCCTGAATTCGTCGAGACATGGATTCCACAAGATGCTGAAAACGTTGTATTGTGTACCATGCAGAAGTGAGTGCGTCACGCAGTTCCTGAAGATTTGATGGAGATGTAGGCCTCGAGCGTTCCAGCTCATCCCACACATTTTTAATCGGGGACTGAGCGGGCCACTGCAGCAAGGAAAAGTCATCGTTACGTTTCTCAAACCATCCCATAGTGATGCGGGCTTTGTGAACCGGCGCATTATCCTCTGGAAGTGGCCATTTGCATGGGGATAAACTGTTAACATGTACAGTTGCACTTTGTCAGCTACGATGTTTAGGTAATGCTAGATCGTACCTAAACATCCTGACATGCCTCCAGAGGTATCAATGGACCCAATGTGTGCCAAGAAAACATTCCCTACACTATGACACTGCCCCCACTGCCCGTACCATTTGTGCGCACAGCAGGACCGGAAAGTGTATTTCTTAACAATCTCGCTCAATTATTTAATTTCGAATGGAATTACTGTCTTTTGGTTTTTGGAAAGGAGAAAGATCCTTTCGCCATCAAGATAACTGGTGGCATCCGATACTTGCATGTCATCTTTTGCCGCTGAAAATCCTGCTACTCTATATTCGTACTTATGGAGACAATCACCAGAGCCTGGTTTCGCTCTCATCTTAAGCTCGTTGAATACCCAAACAAGGACATCTAAGGCTGGTTCCAAGTATTAGCTGCAAGAAGAGAAAACGTGATGAAAACAAGTAGCAATAGACGAACTTACCTTAGGTTTCAGCCTTACAATAATTTATATAATGGAACATTACATAAAAATTCACATTTTCGCAAGATTCAAAATTCCCTGTACAAATTTTGAAGGTAGGTGAAGAATACAAAAACAAACTGTATTCATACTGGAACGTATGTCCGCAAACGCCACCCGAATGTGACAGAAGGTTCAGTAAGGTTCAGAAATAAAACACAACAAGTAAGGTAGGCAATATGCTTATTAGCCCTATGTTTACTATGACAACAAGTAAGGTAGACAACATTCTTATTAGCCTATGTTACAATGACAACAAGTAAGCAACATGCATATTAGCCCTATGTTTACAATGACAACATGTAAGGTAGGCAACATGGTTATTAGCCCTATGTTTACAATAAGGTCTACTCTCAATAAGTTCACAGTAAGTGCCTTTAGTTTTATACGATCTCTCGTGCAAGCGCGCAAACTTTTGATGATTGGATACACATCTGTTAAGGAACTGTTCACGATTCAATCGTACCGCAGCTTGTCCGTTTCTGTTCGCTGCGCCAAAGGCTAGTTGTGCTTATCTGCCCTCTCAGCATTAGTGAAGCGATACATCCTACTCGCATACAGTCAGCGTCTCAAATGACAACGACTCACTGCCCACTAATGTGCTGACAAATAGCGCCCTCTAGCACATTCGGATGGCGTTTCCGGACATACATTCCACTATGAATACGGTTTGTTTTTGTATTCCTGACCTACCTTTAAAGTTTGTACTGAGAATTTTGAATCATCCTGTATGTAAGTTATCTATATATCTGTATTGTGTATATAATGGTCATCAAATAGTAAATGAAAAAATTAGTTAAATAGGAAAGCTCGAATTTTCTGTTGCACCATCTTACTGTTTGAAATAAATGAAATAAGTTCTATTGAAACAAAAGACACTTGAAATCAACTATAAATGTATATATAACCAAATGTTAGACTAATAATTGGGTTGTGAAACAAGACATAGAAAGCAAAATGGTGAGGATCAAATACTGACTGACAAAAAGATTTTATAAAAAAATTGATGTGTAAATAATTGTAATAATGGTAAGGTTTAGTTGTAAGAAAAACAGACATTTTAAAAATGATCGTCATAATATCCATTTTTCTCTTAAACAAGATTGTTAACAGTTCAAAACCTGTTTTTGTAACATTTCGACTTTTTGTTTATTAAAGATTAACAAGACTTTTTGTTAAAGATTATATAATCATACGTCAGTTTAAAACTAGATCTATAGTCCAACAGACGGATCTTGACGATCTCGTTTGCATGAGAATTACGGGAAACACGAGATCTGGCCATTAGCCTCTTCAGGAGGTGTCAAGAAATTTAGTACTTTGAATGTCTGTCACTAGGAAAATGCTACCTAATGAATTTATTGTTGTTTATTGACTGTTTTAAATTTATGAAAAGTATATTAAAATATAGCAAAAGTCTCATGCATTTCCCCGTATTGTAATTCATTTAAATATTTCAATGAAATGTAAACATAAATATATATATATATATATGAAACATTCATGCATTTTTATTTGTTTTTGACTTTTGTGATTAGCAAATAAAATAAATGAGAAATCGTATGCCTTTTTGATTATTAATTCGTTAATGTAATGTTGCATTTTAAATTTAAAATAGATTGTCTTATATAAATGTATTTACATAATCCTGTTATTTTTTTTTTTTTTTTGTATTTTGTTTTGTTTTGTTTACGTAGGAAATTTTTAAAATTAACGTTTTCTAATATTTTAGAAATTTTTTTTGTGGGCGATCAGTATATTTGATAGCTCTTCCGTCTAATTTTGAGGCTCTGAAAAGGGCCTTTAAAGGTAAATTCTGTTTTTTTTTTCTTTCTTTCAGCTATTGTTTCCAGTAAATAACTGCGTGAATTGGGAGATGTACGAAATATGTACGTCTGTCTTGAACTCTTTATAAAGGAATGAGAGGTCCTCCATTATATTCGACATTTTGTGAGAATACTTGGATAGAGGCTATTCTCGCGTAAATTACGTGAAATCCCGAAAAAACGAGATCGTCAAGATCCGTCTGTTGGACTATAAGAAAAGTATATTTTAAATATTAGTCTGAAATTTAAAAAGTACGAAATAAAACAAAGAATGCTTTCGAGTGAGTGGTTTGAATTGTATAATTATATAAATTGTAAGAATAAAGCTCCATCTACAGCACAACCTAAGCAATTTTTCCATGAACAGCATATATCACAAATGTCAGTCACCATTTCCTTCAGATCCACCATTTCGACAAATTGACAAAACATCTGTTACGTGTAAAAAAACAAACACCTGATTAAAAATTTAATACAAATTAAAAACTTTAAAAAAAACTTGACATCGAACTAGTTTTTCCTCTCCAAGAGGAGATTTCATCAGTGATTTAATAAAATAGATACATGCGAGGAATATATATAGACCTTATATATATATTCCGAGCATTAAATTTTTAATAAGGTGCATAGGCTTTGTATTTGTTTTTTTAACAGTAATGAACAGAGCACGTAAAGTTTTATTTATTATTTATTATCTGTTACGTGTAGTTATGTGTTTGGAAGAATGCGCACAAAACCTTGTTAAATCTGTAATTTCTAATGGTAATCGAGGTAAATCAGCGCAGCCATGTAATAGGAATTTAATGCATTTCACAAATAAACAGATAATTCTTTTGTAATTATCTTATATTGAAAAAAAAGTTTTACGAAACAAACAAAAAAAAAAAAAAAGGTTGCTTTCGAGGTTATGTTTAGTTGGTCAAAGCCAGCCCATCCTAGAGGATACTTTGACCAGTAATATTTTATCTTCATATTTTTCCAACTACTCTGCATTTTTAATAGATTTAATATCAGTCCCTCTTTCAACATGTTTTTATTTTTAATTTATAAGATTAACTAAGGACTATAAGTAAAAGAATATGAAATATAGTCAAAATATACCCACTTACGGTAGCGGAAAAGTTTCTTTAGCAAGAATCAGCTTTAATGTGAAGACTCCGAGTAGTTAATTTTAGTTAGTTTGAAACCAGCATATTCTTCTTATTAAGTAACATCATAGATCCGAACATAGAGGTAGCTATATACTCATTCAATACCAAATAAATTAGAGACTGGTATAGAACAAATCCTTAGGCATATCAGTACGTTTCAACACTATAATCTTTATTAAGAGTCGATTTAATGGATTGCTCAAGTTCCTTACCTTTATAATGCATATCTTTATGCATCGTTGGGCACTTGTTATTCTATAAATAAATAGATAATAAACGATTAACGGGCAGTGAAAATTGAAGAATAATTCACCTTAAAAGATAAAGAAAATGAAAAAAAAAATACATGGAAGATTCAATTCGTGATGAAAAGGGATCACGATAATAGCTTCAATAATAACAATATTAATCATAATAACGATAAAATTGAGAGATAGATTATAAGGACGATTATAATTGAATTTCTCTGAGCCACAAGAACAACATCGAATTTATTTTCAAATTCAAAACTAAGCCTAAACTTTAAAAATGTTGCGTTTTTAATACAATAAACGATACTTATTTCATTAAGAGGAAAAAAAAATCTTCTTTTATATAATGCTAGCAAAAATACCAGGGCTTGTCGCGGGTTTGTCATCAACAGTCTAATGACAAACTTCGTGTTTATATAAACCATCCGTATAACTTTTGTTTTGCATGTGGCAAGTTTATTAAAAAAGAAAAAAAAAATTAATCACTTACTTAGTTAAGAAGGCTTATACTTTGTCTGTGCTCTTGGTGATCAAGATAAAGCCTGGGCACCTCATATTTCTTGTATATTCTGTGTAACCGCATTAACAGAACGGATGAAAGGAAATCGTCATTGAATCCCATTTTCTATTCCAATGATTTGCCGTGAGTCAAAAGATAATATGACTGACAATTATTTTTTGTCTCACTCATGTTGCAGGACATTCCAGTAAAACTAAACCTAGTATCAAATATTTCGATATGTCTCCAGAACTTAAAACTTATACCTCAAGGAGTATGTTTACCTATTCCTAAAGTCTCTTTACAACTACTGAATCAGGTTCATCAGAGAAAAATGAAAAACACAGTGTACGATTTGTGGAAGAATACATCCCAAATTTCAAGGCAGATCTCATCTCACAAAAAAAGGAGGAATTGAACGATTTCTTCCGTGATTTGAAACTTTCTAAACAACAAGTAGAACTAGTAAAAATAGACTATATACACAAAAGGAATCCAACAAAAAAAGCTTAAAAATAACATGTTTCGGGATAATCTCCCATCATCAGATTACAATATAAAAAAAATACAAAATCGGGACCTACACGTCCCGAGTAAAACTCTAAACAGCATTAGAACATAAAAATTTTCAAAGTAATAAGTTTAACAATGCTAATGTTACATCTTTAACAATCAATGGATTAAAACAATAACAGCAATATAGGAATTATAACTAATAATGACAACATTTCATCTCATTTAATGTCATTTAATGATGGGACCTAGGATCCACCTAGCCTCTGAAAAATAGGTGCCGGGTGGGAGAGAGTCGGACTGACCACTTAATCTCCGCTTAATCCCGTTGGTCAGGAAACGCTGGGACCTTTACTTCCCGCAAACAGCCTGCACTGCTACCCTCGTCACTTGAAGGCAGCTGCACCTGTCATTGCCTCACATCACGACATTCGCGTTATAACTATGCCATAATAAACCATTAGACATTTTACTATGTCCTCATTTTCGTTTTCATTTGCATGACCCTTACATTCCACACAAATTTTCCTGAAACTACTGTATCACCGTTTTGATAATGTTCCAGTAATAAAAAGAAGATATATAACTCAGTGAATTTGAAAGGTTAAAAACTTAAATTTACAACAATAATTAGCAGTTTAGTTATAAAATGATTCTCAACAACCTGCTTTTGGAGGGAACACTAAACTTTCTCTACAGTATGACTTAGTTACGCAAAAAAGGAAGAACAATATAAGAAGAACGTTGAAAATTAACAAAGAAAAATAAAGTAATGGCAATTAATTGTATAGAGGATTCAACTTACCGGTTCATGTCTAAAATCTATATTAGTGAGGATGACACGATGATATAAAGGCATTGTTGGCCGGATATTGTTTCCGAGAGATGCTTTGGGATGTTCTCTCTCTCCCTGCATTAATCTTCGCAATGCATAAAGCTAGAAAGACAAAGAAAACAATTCAATTCTGTTCTTCCTATGATATGATTTCAGTCAATTTAAAAACCTATTTATTTCTTTAACTTGAAAAATAAAAATAGAAAAACTGAGATCAATATATTTCGGGATAACTTTTATTGTTATTGTTAAAATGTTATACATTTTTGGATGCTAAAAAAAATCCAAATAAATAATTCGTGCAATTTTTATAATTCTTTAATTAAATAACTAATGTGATATTTTTGTGAATCATAGGAAATTATAGAGATGCCAAATAGAATGGATCTAACGAGCATTCCCTCAAAATCTGTTATTTTCAAAATTTTTAAAGCAATTTGGAAGATCATAAATTTTAAATATATGATTAGATATCAAATATTTATTAAAATCTAAACATAAAAATAACAGTAAAGTTGTTATTGGCACCCAAAATTTGCAAATTTTAAACAAGTAATCCTCTTTATAGAAATTTCTATCCATTTTCCGACTTTTCATCTGAACATCCCGACATTAACAACTATTAGGTTTAACTGTATAAGAGAATACAGAAATACTTTCGTATTTATTATTAACCACTGTACCTACATTAATCCAGCTTAACATAGTTTCACAGAAAACATGGAATTAAACGAAATTAAAAGATTTTCGTATTCTTGGAAACATATTCTAAGCCAATATCAGTAGTAACTATATCTTTCAATCAATTATTAAAAAAAATTTGCATAGTAGCATCACTGCATTTGAAGTACTATGCCTTCCTGAAACCAATTAAATAACAAAAAAATGTGACCCTACGTTAACTAGTTTTGAAAGCCACTGAACTTCAAGATAATACAGAAATGTGACATTTACCAAACACTCAGCAATTTCTTCATTTGTAAATTGCTCCACAAACCTCATTTATTAAAACTATTTGGTTTCCATCATGAAGCATCAAACAAACTCACGTCTGATTCTTTCTAAAACCTCATTGATAAATTTACATTACCATAAGTACCAATGTAATCAATATTTCTGTAAGTTAATTTCTAATTAACGGAAGTAAAGCTATGGAATACTGTACATTACAACTACACAGTATTCGACGGTGCCCTCTGCAATGCGAATAGAACACCTATATATAGGTAGTACCTATATATAGGAAGCATGAAATTAAATTGACATTATACTTTTATGTTAAGTAGAATCTTCATTCAATTCTAATGTATTTTGCTAATCACTTACAGAAATTGGTAAGTCTTACTAAATTGCTGATATCTGAAAAGACATTGAAGTTTTTGAAACATTGAAGGCTTCAAGATATCTTATGGCCAGACATTTCTAATTTCCAGACATGATTTAAAATCGATTTAAAATCGTGGTTCATGAAATGTTTTCCTTACCTGTTGTTTAGTAATGTAGATGGGTTTATTCATTACAATCCACGTTACTGTTTCATAACACCCAGGCATTGTCGTGGAACCATCATAGGTAATGTAGAAGTCAGTGTCTGGGAGAAGGCCACGGATGGATATGTGTCTAACAGGAGATTGCTGTCCTAAAAAAGATAATGGCAAATAGAAATACATCAGAAAGTAGGAAGTATATTTAAATTCATAACAAGAAAGAATAATAACAACGCACACAATTAAAGGTTCAAAGAATTAAGCAAGTAAACGAGGCACAACGCTAT
>JAFIDM010000001.1:142380895-142425768 GCA_023159025.1 Thereuonema tuberculata
AGTTAGTAGATTATTTCTTTTTTGGGTATTTTTCCAGATTTTTTTAGAAAAGATTAATTTTAATACTTTAGTTTGAAGGATTTTTAAACTTTCCAGATTTATTTCGTTTGTATTGGCCCATATGTTTACTCCATAATTTAAAAGCGAGTCGAATAAAGCATAATAGATCAGAATTTTAGTTTTTAGTGGTACAATATTTTTTATGTAGTGAAAAATATAGATTGTTGAGTTTAATTTTTTATGTATAATATTTATTTGGGTGTTCCATATAAATAAGTTATTTATAGTAATTCCCAAATATTTAAAATCATTTACAATATCAATTATAGAACAAGTGTTGCAAGTGTTGGTTTGTTTGTGTAGACATAAATGGGAATGAAAATGTATTCTTGGATGGAAGTTTGTTGTTTGTTTTTTTGGTCTGATGATCATGCATTTTGTTTTGTCTTTATTTATTGTTAATTTGTTATCATGCATCCATTTTTGGAGAATGTTGAAATTTTCTTGAATAATATTGTTTGCAATTAGTGGATCTGTGTTGGCAGTGAAGAGTACTATGTCATCTGCATATATGTACATATGACAATTTTTTATTAATAGAAAAAGATCATTAATGTAGATTATAAATAACAGAGGTCCTAGATTGGATCCCTGCGGGACACCATAACTGATCTTTCTCCTCTTACTTATGTTGTTGTTAATGTTAACATATATTTTCCTGTTATTTAGATAATCCTTTAATATTTGTAAAAGATCACCTCTAATTCCGCTGTTATTTAGTTTTTCTATTAACAATTTATGATCAATTAAATCAAATGCTTTACTTAAATCTATTGTTGTGAGGATTATAAATTTATTTTTATTTACTTTACTATTTATGTTATTGCTAAAGGTTTCTAATAATTTAGTAGTACTTTTTGATCTTTGGTATGCATATTGATTTTTATTTATTACGTTATAAGCTTTTGTGAATTCTTGTATCTTTTGTATTAAATATTTTTCAACTATTTTATTGATTGTGGACTGTATGGCTATAGGACGATAATTTTCAAGTTGGAATTTGCTATTTCCTTTGTATATAGGTATTATTTTAGATATTTTTAGTAGTTTAGGATATGTTTTTGTGTGAATAATTTGTTTTATCAATGTGGTGATAATTTTTGAAAAAACAACTTTTATTTCTTTAATGGATATTAAATCTAATCCAACTGAGCTTTTATTTTCCATTCTATTTATTATATTTAGAATTTCTTGTTCCGTTGGTTCATTTACATAGATTGTGTTATTAATTGATGTATTATAATTTTCATTTATTATTTTTTCACCACAATTTGTATTATATCTATCACCTATTGATTGATAGTGTTCACAGAATTTGTCAGCTAATGTTTTTTGTTTGTTTGTACCATCCATTTTATGAGAGAAATCCATCAGCTCCTTTTTTTCTTGCTTTTCTCGATTTTTTTTGCTCGGTTTCATAAGTAATTTGTTTATTTCAAGCCAGCATTCTTTTGGGTTATTAGTTTCTTTATTAAATTTATTGTAATAATAGCTGTTTTTTGCTTTTGTAATTTTTGAATTTAATTTGTTTCTGAATAGCTTGTAATTGCTGTAGTAAAGTTTATTTGATCTATTGCTTCTATATTTTTTATAAAGTTTGTCTCTTTTTTGTATTTCTTCAATTAATTCGTCTGTCATCCATTCCTTTTGAATCCTTTTTTTTCTATATATTTCTTGGAAGTTTTGGCTTTTGTTCTCAGAATAGTTTATTGGCTTTATAGAGAAAGAAGTATTTTTTGTTATTTTTGAGTTATTGTATTCTGTTATTATTCTTTTATATAGGGTGTTTGGATCCATAGAGTTATTCCTTTCTAAATCATCAAGCAGACTTTGCATATTGGTTTCTAGTAATTCATTATTTATTACTTTATACTTTTTCTTTTTTATGTGTGCATGTTTTCTTTGTTGCAATTTGTTATTTGTTATTTCTACTTGTAATGTGATCAAATAATGATCAGAGATTGTTTCCTTAATGATGTAACTTTGATGATTATTATTTAGTATATTTGTAAAAATATGATCAATATTAGTAGTCTTTAACAGTTGTTTTCCCACATCTTGTTGTACCAAATAAACAATTTTTAAAGCCTGTATAACCTAAGGTTTCTAAATATATTTTAACTTGTTTATTTTCCTCTATTTTATATAAATCGATATTTATATCTCCCAGTATGACGCAGTTCTTCCAATTATATTTTTTATCTTGTAATACTTGATCTAACTCTTTTATAAAATGTTTTGTGCTAAGATTAGGGGGCCTGTATATTATAAACAAATTATATTTATTTTTCCAGTTTTCTTTTTCTATCTCAATTTTTAAACATTCGAAGTTTGTAGAGTTTATGTTATTTATACTGTAATTGATGTTCTTTTTGATAAATACAATGATACCTCCTCCTCTTCTATTATCTCTTAGGTTATAGCACATATTCCAATTATCTATATTGTACATGTTTGTTTCAATTTCTGTAATATTTACTTCAGTTAGAGCAATTATATCAAAACAGTTTAGATGGTTTTTTATTTTACATAATAAGATTTCCCAATTTTTTCTTAGTGATCTAATATTAAGATGTGCGACATTCAGACATTGTTCCCAATTTTTTTCATCTTTTTTTTCATTCCATTCATTTAGATTTTCTAATATAATCGTATTTGGATATATTAGTGTGTTTTCAATATTTTTATAAATCAATTCAAACTCCATGCTTTTGTTGTTTGTTTGTTTGGTTTTTTTTTTTTTTTTTTAGTTAATTTTTTCCAAATCTTCAATTTCTTCAATTTTTAGAATATTTGTATTCTCTGCTTTTCTAACAAAGATAGACCCATTTTTCACCCAAACGAATTTCATATTCTTTTCCTTTGCTCTAATTTTCGTTTTCCAGAGCAAGAATTTCTGTTGTTTTGTTAGGTTATCATTGATGAAGATAAGTGTTTTATCTCCATTTTCAATGATCTCCTCATTTCTTATTTGTTTATTTCTCTTTTTTTCCATCCATTCTTTTTTTTTGCTTAGTTCTTTGAATTTAATGATTATTGGTTTTATTTTGTTGTGATTGAATGTCGGTATCCTATGTACCGTTTCAATGTCCTGGGGATCATGCTTAATGTTCAATCTGTTAGCAATATCCTTTATTATTTCCTGTAGGTTCTCATTTGCCTCTTCTTTGATGTTTAGTAATTCGACATTCCGTTTCCTAGATTGTATTTCAGTTGTTTCAGATTTTTTTTCCAGATCATGTATTCTTATATTATTTCTTTTGACCTCTTTTTTCAATTCAAATATTTCTTTCTCTTGTTTTTTGTTATTTTCTTCCAAATTTTGTATTCTCTGTATTGCAACATCGTACTTCTCTGAAAGAAAAGCTAAGGATTGTTTGATTTCATTAATGTCCTGGAGTAATTGATCCAGTCCATCCAGTTTTTTTAATTTGTCCAGGTTTTTTAATTTTTTTTGTATCTCAGCTAGGGAGACTAGTGATTCATCTCCTTTTTCCCCTGCTGGAGATGCAGTGAACAAAGTGTTTGCTGATATGTGTTTTTTTGTTCCCCCCTTTCTGCAGAAGATGCACTTCCATTTTCTTTTGTTTTTGGCCGTCATACCTCTATATGTAGATTCTGCTAAGGAGCAGTTATGATGGAATTCACTTTTACATGCATAGCATATGACTTCCTGATCTATCATTTCTATTGAGCAGGAGGCACAGCAGCTTTCAGACATTTTTTTTTTTTCTTTTTCAGAGAGAGAGAATAAAATTAGTATAGTACTTACAGTTTTTCCTTTTTTTTTCCGTTTGTTCTCCTTTTTTTTTTTTTTCCAAGGAAGCCGAAGGTTACTAAGCACACCTAGTCGTAAAGTTGCAACCCCCTTCTGTTTCCAAAATGGGGTCGTCTCCTTACTTCGTTGCCGTCGAAGTCCTAGATGGAGTCGTGCTGTTTTTTCCAAGAACACAGAAAAGACAGGTAGTACGGACACACAAAAGCAATGTACAATTTCTAACACAAGGTGTTATTAATACATCACTCCGATTTGTCCTTTACGTTTAAGTTTTTCTGCTTCGGGCTGTGCTGGAGCCGTTGGTCGTGTGTTTCTATGAGCGGTCCCAGTGGCCCCAATCGGGGGTCGCTGAGGGTTCTCGGCGTCTTTTTAGGTCAAGCCGGAGTCTTGAAATACCTACTCCTCGGTGTACTTCTTAGGCCTAACGTGAGAGCACATGATAATAATAATAATAATAATGATAATAATAAATAATGATAATAATAAATAATGATAATAATAATAATAATAATAATAATAATAATAGGACCTTGAAAACCCTTCTCCAACACTCACCACTCCTAACACCCACACTCAGCAGCTACGTGAATCATGGGCTCGTAAGGAACTCCATGGCAGACATCACCACGAACTCAGGCAGCCTCATGTCGACATGAAAGCGTCGAACAGATGGCTGACAAGTGGCGAGCTGTTTGGGGAGACCGAAGGGTTCATGATCGCGATACAGGACCAAGTCATCCCCACACGCAACTACAAGAAACACATCCTAAACGACGCAAACACACATGACGACAGATGCAGGAAATGCCACAGTAGGCATGAGACGATCGACCATATAATATCAGGCTGTCCCCTTCTCTCCCAAACAGATTACCTCCACCGACACAATCAGGTAGCGTCGATTGTTCATCAACAGCTAGCACACAAACACTCCCTTATTAAGAACACGGTCCCGTCGATCCCGTACAAGTACATACCACAAAGCGTATTAGAGTCATCCTCACATAAGCTGTACTGGGATCGCCCTATTCACACAGACAAAACCATACATCACAACAGACCTGACATCACACTTGTTGATAAGATCAACAAACAGACCTATCTCATTGATATTGCAGTGCCTATCAGCAAGAACATGCAGAAAACTCACGCAGACAAGATCAGTAAATACACCGATCTAGCACACGAGCTCCAAAAGCAGTGGAGGCAGGACCGAATACGTGTTGTACCCATCGTCTTGTCCGCCACTGGTCTGGTACCTCACACATTGCACTACAGTCTCAGCACACTAGGACTTCACAATAAAAAATTATGCACAACTGCAGAAGGCTGTGGTACTCAACACAACACGCATAGTTAGGAAATTTATGGACACAACCACACATCCCTAATCATTCTTGCACACGTCTTTACGCTTGGCAATATGTGCTTTTGTCCTTGACCCGCCATATTGTTTTTGCTGGGGAAACCCAAGGTTTGAAACATACAAACATAATAATAATAATAGTGAATAGTGCATTAATGACAATTTCTTCGATGGTCAAGGAGACAGTCACCCTACTCGAGCGACGCCTCCAGAAGGGGAAGCAAAAACGACAAGAGAAATGGAAATAAATCTGAAATTTACCATATGGAACTGGTCCTCCCCTACCTATCCATCTGTCATGGTAAATATCAGCCAGTGCATCTCGAACAATACGGCTAAAATGTGCTGGATCCCCATCATGTATAAACCATTTGTTTCATCTTATTTGCAAAGGCACATCCTGTAGCAATGCCGGAAGATTGTTCTGAATCATGTCCCTGTAGACAGCGCCTGTCGGACGTGCTGAGAAAATATATAACCTCCTAGATAGGTTAATATATACTAGATGTATTAATCTTCAACTGATGCTGGTGTCCAGCCTGAATTGTACCACGAGGATTTTCATACGTCCACAAGAATGTTGATTGTGAAAATTTGTTAGTCCTTCTCGTCCAAATGTTGCCTCATCTGTAAACAAAATCGAAGAGACAAACAACGGAATGGCAGTTTGTGCAACAAACCAAAGGCAAAAGTTTTCCCGTGGTGGGTAATCGACAGGCGAAAGACCCGGCACACGTTGCAGATGATACGGATACAGGAGCATCTCACGAAAGTACCCTCCAGGCATTAGTATTAGATGCATCACATTCTCGGGCCATCTGTCGATACCGGATCTTCTGTAGCAAACTGTAAAATGTGTTTTCCTGGTTAGGTATACGAGCGACTCTTGGTCTTCCTCGATCCATTTTTTGTGGTGCTACGGATCCTGTCTCAGCAACACGACTATAAATAGCAGCAAATGTTGGATGACTCGGCTGATTGCGGTCTGGAAACGCAATCTGAAACAACCGTGCAGCCTAGCATCCGTTACCATTCGCGCGACCATACCGTAAAATTCTTACCTGCCTGCTCACGAAATGAGTATCCTGACATGGTTCAACGGATCACGTTTCATTTAACGCACTACTACACAACACTGCAACACGACACGTTGATCATGATCATTTCCGTTTTCATCACCTTTATCTTAATCGCAATTCATTGCTGCATTGTTTTATTTTTCACACTGTCCAAAATATCCGATTAAGTTAGTGTTTCTGAGATCTCAACTTCAAAATCAAGTGAAAGATAATCATCAATCAGCACATCATCGTTAATTTCTTCTTTTTCCTTCAGCTGTATATATGAAAAAGTTCGTTAAAGAGAAAATGCACTTCGCTATTTGGAGGTTATTTTGCAAGGAAATTAGCAAAATGTTCTTGGTTCCAAAGAAAAGTTCACAAAATAGAGAAATTCGCAAAATAGAGGTTCGTTAAATAGAGGTCCGACTATAATTGAACTGAACTAATAAATTTGCAATATAAAAGAAAATACAAATCGAAAGAATAAGACACACACATAAAGCAAAAAGCTGTATGCATTTTAACAGAATGGATAAAAATTAGTTGAATTTATATGCAGTTGTATTATTTTCCGTCATGCGAATTTCACATTCTAACTAACTAAGGAAATTAGACAAAATAACATCAAAAATCTGAAAATCGCTGAATATATTAAAACATTTTACGTTATTTTCAACTGATAAAAAACAAAGCACTTCAGTCAGTTGTATAGAGGATATACCAATTTCAGGTCATATACTTTTACCTCGGCAGGGAAATAATTTCCGTTGAGTGTATGTTCAGAACCAATTTCATCTTTGGCTCCGTAGTGGATGTGAAGTTCATGAAACTGATATTTATAAGACAAAGGACCTCCAGTGATGTTTATCTGATGACGACCATAAGGATCCACATGGAAAATAACACTGTGGCCAGTATTAGTAATGTTACCATTAACCTACAAGAAAGAAATTATCAATAAATATATTAGAAACTTGTTTACCATTAGTTTATGGAGAGTAAAAATTAAAATTCTCTAAATTTAAGAAAGTTATATCGAGGGTCCCATGCCAAAAGGTTCTATGTGCACATTTTGTTAAATTTCATTTTTTTGTGCTAAACGGTTTATTTTGCTGACTTCTGTCGTGTGCCAGAAGGTTCTGTTTGAAAAAGTATTTTTAGCCTGTCAGCTGATTATTCCAAAAAGTTCTATTTTCAATTCTTACAACTTTCTCTGTGCCAGAAAGTTCTATGTGCAAATAGAACCATTTGGCGCAAAAAAGTCTTCAACTTCAGCTGGCCAAATGGTTCAATGAGAGCAAAAGTATCCGGACTTGCTTGAAAGACCACGAGATGGCACTCAAAAAAACAACAAGACAGAAACTCTCACTAGGTGTCCACTTTGCATGCTTAAGTTGCCTCCAGACCAAAGTTGCCTCCACCCTCCAGACCACCAAGATCAACAAGCAGAGCACTAAAAGTTAAAGGTAATTCACCACTTCTAAATCAATTGTATGTTTCCTATAATAGTTGAAAAAAGTGCTATTTTAGAGAACTGTGCATCACGTGAACAAAGCGACAACAATGGTAAATCAATGTCAACAATGATGAAAAGCAACAAGAAGTTGGCCATGACAATAACTACAACGAAGAGGATCTAGAGGGAATTCGAAATGAAAATGATCTAAACACGAATGAATCAAAGCAAGCAGAAACACTCTTGTTGCAAAAGAATCATGGGAGTTAACTTCTCGTCGGAAGAAATCCGATCCTGGAAAATGGAAAAAAACAATACGGAAAAAATGCAAGACTGAAGGTAAAGCTTACAAAAACTACAAAGGGGTAGAGTGTCCAGCTAAAAAAAAGAAAGCAGGTTGACTGCACGAAGTGCAGATTCCAATGCTGTATAAAATTTACTCCACAGGACCAACAAGCTATATTTGCGAATTACTGGAACATGGGTGACTATGAACGTCAAAGACATTTTATTATTAGTCATGTAGAGCAATCCGATCCACAACGGACATCCACAGCAAATTCAAGAAAACAAAATACATTCAAGTATTTTTTAACGACTGATAGAGTGCGTCAACGTGTATGCAAAAAGTTTTTTTTTTGTCTACTCTTGATTTTTCACAGAAAACGGTTCAAGGTGCAATGAAGAAGAAGTTAGGAAATTTTGTACAACAAGATCAAAAAGGAAGGCACCCACCAGCAAACAAGCGCAGAAGACATGCAGTTTATTTGAGATCATATTCGATCTTTTCCTAGAATGGAGCCTCATTAAGTACGAAAAGATTCGGTGCTACATTACCTAGGCCCAGATATGAACCTTAAGAAAATGTACAGTTTGTACAAAGAAAAAAGTATCGCAGCAGGGAAAATACCTGTAAAGAGAATAACCTACCGTAGTGTGTTTTGCACAAGCTTCAACTTGGATTTTCATAAACCCAAAAAAGATCTGTGTGTTAAGTGCACTAAGTTTAACTTCTTAACTGGGGAGGATAAGGAGGCCTTTCGTCCTAACACGATGCACATATCGCAAATAAAGAGTTGGCACAAAAGGAAAAGTTAAACGATAAAGAGGATGCCAAAGTTGACAACAGCCACTATTCCGCCACTTTTGACCTGCAGTAAGTACTGTACATTCCATGCAACCTTGAATTGTGTACTTTGGAACTGTCGGGCAAACAATATTTTTATGGTTTACTTTTTAAAATTATATTGTATAAGCCAGATGCTTTAATTTTAAAAGTTATTCGAATTTTTTTATGTAGGCCTATCATTAAGGTCCTCTAAGTCAAGGAAAAATAATAAAATAAGTGTTTTTCACAATACTAATAGTAAGTTATAGTATACAGAACCATTCTTTGTGTGCATGTTTTCTGAATCCTGCCTATGAAAGAAGGTTCTATTTGCACATAGAACCTTCAAGCTACTTCATTAATCTGTTGCTTTCTGTTGCCAAAAGGTTCTATGCGCCTTTCTGCCTTACGCAACATAGGAGTTAGTTGTTATCATTTTTCACTTTGTTTGGGTTGTCATGCTAGTTTATCTTGGGCTTTAATGATTTCAATACTAAATCTCATTTTCTGGTATTGCAGCATTATTTCAATCCAAAAATTCAAAATGCTTTCCTGCAAAATTAGTCGAAACGCACATAGAACCTTTTGGCTTGAGACCCTCGATATGTTATCCTATTATATATTTTATAGAAATTACAAAAAATAACTTGAATAAATACCAATAAATAAAAACATTCTTGGAAGTTTTGGCTTAAATAAAAATAGCTTAAACAAGCCTATTGAAAAACAATTTAAATAATTTCAACAAAATCTAAATAACATAGTTGGAAAATCAGTTGAATCGATGTTAAGGCAAATAAATTTACAGAAGATATTACGATATCTAGAACTACTAAAAAAGTTAAAGCAAAAATATTTCACAAAAAACAGCTTCTCCCATTTACACTGAATCATTCTTTCCACTAATAAAAAAAGTAGCTTTTATTGGCATTACAATTCAAGAACCTATTTAGGAGGGACTGCATGATTAATAATTAGTTTAAATGCATTAATATTATGTATGTATGGCATGTATGGTAAATGCTGTTTGAAATTAGCAATAGTATCACAATAAAGATATTCACAATAAAGATATACCAAAATATCTTCTTATAACTCCTTATCTCGAAATAAGTAACATCTTCCAAAACAAAACAAAGTTCTTTGATAAAAAGAATGAAATATTAGTGAAAAGCGGTGTTTGTGTTTTTGGAAGATGTTAGTTATCATAATAAAGGTGTTTATGCTGTTAGAGATGTCAGTGTACATAAAATTGTAGTTGATACAATTAATCTTTAGCAATAATAAACTTACAATGAATGTGTAGGATACTGCACTTGGAATTAATAATAGGTGCTTACCTAACATCCATTAACCGGAATCATGGATATGTGGAGTTCTGGATTCTAGATGCTAATCTAAAAAATGCTCAACCAATTTTCCATAGTTCCTTGAAATTCTCTGACACATGATTGCTATTCATCTTTCACCTTTTTATGCAAGATTGCACTTGGATAATTCGCTGAAGAAATGCTCTATTGACTGATAACCAGGTAGATTGCAAACAAACAGATCTTGCTTCTCTGCTTTTCTGCTCACTAACTTTATCTAACTGAATAATTATCGAATTTAGCTATATCTTGAATTCATGCAATATTCACTTTGTTAAATATTTACTGGCAACATTAAGTTATTTGTGGAAAATTGATTAGGACAAATTTCGGCACATTTCATGTTTTTCATATCTTTTAATCACTAATTGACGTTGTCCGACAACAGAACACTTATTAACGTGATCTAATGTATCTTATCACGTTTTCTAATGTTGCTGGGACTTATATTTATTCTTTTCTATCACATCACTTATTCAAAACACAAGTCAAATACTATTGCTAATTTCAAACAGCATTTACCATACATGCCATACATACATAATATTAATGCATTTAAACTAATTATTAATCATGCAGTCCCTACTAAATACGTTCTTGAATTGTAATGCCAATAAAAGCTACTTTTTTATTATGAAAGAATGATTCAGTGTAAATGGGAGAAGCTGTTTTTTGTGAAATATTTTGCTTTAACTTTTTTATTAGTTCTAGATATCGTATGTCTTCACGTCCCCCAATATATCAAAACAAAAAGATTAGAATGAATAACTTGCAGATAAAGTCCAATAGACGTTTTAATAAGATTCGTTAACTTAAAAAAAAATAAGGTTTTGAGAAAAAAAAGTCATTGAATTTGGACTTCTTATTTTCTAAAAAAAAACTTTGTTGAAGGCGTCATTATCGCTAAATTTATAAAAAAAGTGACTTGGAAAGGGAAATGGGAAACTAATTCTGAATTAAAAAAAGAAAAGACAATAATCTGGTGTTTGGCTTTAGCCTATTCTACAGCCTGATTCTTCCTCTCATCATCGGCATCCTGGCAGTTCAGTAACCAGTATGGCCTTAGGTATGGCCAAAGATTACAAGGAATGCACCAATAAAATTTTCATCGGCTCACTGTTTTTGAGTTTATCCTGGACAAACAAACGCACAAAAGTAATCTCTTTGTAATATTAATGTATAAATCTTTATGTATAGAAAAAGTTAGATTTAAAGTAGCGATGTTGGTTAATTAATGCAAACTGAGCATTCCAATCCCTGATTTTATTAATAATAATAATAATTTATTTGCCTTACAAAAGTTTGATAATATATAATAGATATGAGGGTGTGCCTTAAGGGTAGTCCTGTCGAGAAGGCAGGCAGGGAGTCAATTACAGGCAAGAAAAATAAAATACAATAAAATACAAAGAGCATTACTGGTTACATATAATGGAGAAAACAAAACACAGCATAATACAAAAACATTGAAACTAATAAAATATAATGGGGATAAAAAGGAACAGTTTATCTGTAAAAAAATATGAAAAAAATTACAAATTGTGTAGTTTAGATCTGGTTATATATACAATCTTCGTAAAATATCTATGAGAGTGAAATATATAATTAAAAAATTTCATGTAATTCTTGAACAGAAATTTTTGTATAAGAGGTTAAGCCTAGCTGAAATATATGGAAAGTAAAGAGAATGCGAAATAATGGAGAGGAGAGGAAAGGTTGGAAAATATCTGATGAGAGTAGACGTTTGTGCGACTTGACAAGGGAAAGGTAAGGAATTAACTTATGAATTGGAGAGACGAGAAGGTAAGAATGATAATTGTAAAATTGTGGAAGGTTATGTTAGTGCAGGCAGATGATGTTTTAGTTTTCTTTTGCACTGTTTTAAATTGGGACTTTCACAAATATTGTGGGGAATTTTATTTCACAGAGAAGGAGCAGAGTAGCTAACAGCTCTTTTTTTGATAATTTGATGTGATTCTTGGAGTGAATAGAGTTGAAGAGGTTCTTGTATTGGAAAGATGCTACTGTGGCTTAGTAGCTAGTGTGATAGAAGAAGAGATATATTTATTAAGTAATTTATAGGTAAAGAGAGCTAACTGTAAGTTATAGAGGTCATGGAAGGAGATAACTTTATATTTATGTTAAAGAGATTTAGTCGAGTATTGCATTGGCTTTCCGTTCAAAAATCTCAGGAAGTGTTTTTGTGCCTTAAGAATCATGTTTTGATAAAATTTAGAGGCGGTGCCCCATATTGCAATACCGTAGTATAGATTTAATGCAATCACATTCTATTATTATAAAATCTAACTCAACGACTGACATTAAAGATTCTATTTTTCTCCAGAATTCAGTATTTCAGGCTCTTCGGTTTCTCTTGAAACTCTATATTTAACTGTTCATTTATTAGCATACAAAAGCTTTATCTAATGAAAAATCAAGTTAAAGTTGAAAGAGAAAAGAAATTTGTTTTACAGATATTAGTGTAATGTACTTGACTTTAAATGGTTAAGTATTTGGATAATATTTGAATAAACGGATTTATTCTCTGTGACGGTCGCAGATTTGTTTCTTTGATATTTTGCATTTCTAGTCGTCTGTTGAAAAGTATAAGAACATAATTTCTGATGGAATTTAAAAAGATCTGACTGACTCTTAACTTTGTGATCTCTGAACTCAAAGGATTTGTTTTAATTAAAAAGGTCAGGAAATGTTCACAATTTCTATTTAAAAAAACAAACAAAACAAAACCGTTTCAATTACGATTTTTAGCGAATTCGTACGGAGAAACTATTATATTTTCAACATATGTGTCTGTATGTACGTATGTATGTGTGTGTGCAAGAATCTTCCAAAGCCCAAACCAAAATTCAACCTTCTTTTCAGGTCATATCTCGTTGGATTCCAATGACCTGGAAGTTGGGAAAAATCCGAATTTCGGTTCAGGAAACATCTGGTTTCAGGCGGTCACTGTTAACCAGAAGCAATGTTAACTGAACAAAATCGACAATGCTGAGGAACTAATATTATAATCTCTAACTGATATATCGCCCTCCGATTCAAGATGGCTACTGACCAATGAATCAGAATCGCTAAATGCTGCGAAATGGTTGGAATTGTACAGGGTCGTTTGATTTTCTGTTTGCAAGATAACATATTAACGTCTTTTTTTCTTTCTGCTGTTAAGAAAAACTCATCAAACTGTAAACTGTTGTGGTTTTAAGTTTCTGAAAATGTTGCTGAAATGAAAAAGCAATTTAATTGTTTTTTGATGTAGATTTCCTTCTTAATTTCTGCAATCATTTATTTTCCGTAGCACTTTGTTTGATTTAAAGGAATAAAGTGTCAATGGAACGACCAAAGGAGACACATCAATGGAACTTCATCCAACGATTTGTAACTTTCTCTAGAATTCTTCTCGTAGATCCTCAATTTTAACGACGAGATTGAATTGAATGGTGAAAATAAATTATATCTCATTAAAAGAAAATAAATATATAATTTAATAAGTTTGAAACCCACCAACGTCCTAAATCTAAATTGGAAAAATAAAATAATTCTTAACATATATAATTCATTTTCACTTTCTCAGCCGAAGATGTTGGGAAATTATTTCGTTTCCTTTTTAGATTGAGGTCGTTGCTGGGTTCAATCTCATTATATCAAATCTCTATAGAAACCCCTTCAATTCAAAACGGGAACAATTGGTCTGTTCTATTAGATATATACAAGAAGTTCCTGAAAGAACGTAAAAACTCTTGTTTTTTAAAATGTTATTGCTTAAAATTTCTTTATTAATTTCATTAATTGTGTTTTTTTAAAGTCGTTAAAATGATTTAAATGAACAGCACATGCTTAACTTTAAATTACAAAATGCAGTAAAGTTTCCTTTTTTTTGAAAAATAAAATTGACTTTGCATTACTTATTAAGTTGTAAATCATTAATTTTAATCATTAAGCGCAAACAACAGATTAGATAAATGTGTTAGCATTCATTGACTTCAACAGAAATCCATAATTTAAGAGTCTAATGCTTTCCTATGGAAATTGTTGTTGATTTTTCGGCAAGCATCCACTTGCAATAGATTTTCAAATACAGTTTAAAAGTTAGATCATGTCTAGACCTTATACATCAAATAATTTAATAACTATCAAAGCTTTGGAAATTTATAAGGGAAGGACACTCATTTTACCCTTGTTGTAGTGAACTTTATATTTTTTACAAATGTAACCTAATAAGAAAAGCACCAGTTAGTTAAGGTATTACAATTAATAACATATATAAACTTTTTATATTTTTATTTAATTTTTTCTGTTGGCGATGGCTCCAACATTTTTAAGTCTAATGAAAAATTTCAGTAGTGTGAAACAATCACGCTTCTTAAATGCCTATTTATATTAATAAAGTGTGTTCTAGGCGATCAGCCGTGCGGCAATTGTGTCGGAATATGGTTCGAATCCCGGCATCGGCATGGCTATTTCTGTCTTCTTTTGTGTTTCGTCCGTTTCCACCTCGGACTTACTATCTGTGTCATTCTGGACTTGATGTGAATCTCGTCCCCGTTTTCGAACGTGACGGTCGTCATACGGGGCTATTGTCCGTGGTCCTTAGTTGCCCAAATCGATGAAAAGAAGTGTGTTCTAGAGGTTGTAGATATCATCACATGGTAAATAAAGATCGTTAAATGGAATAACAGTTAAAAATGTATGTTTTCCTCAATGATTGTATGTCTAATCATGATAAAAAAAATATCTTTTTTTTTCTCTTGACGTATTTCTAACTATTTCTATCTCTCCATTTACATCAAAAACAGGCTGGAACAAAAAGGAACTTAAAGGCTACTTTTCAAGACTATCAGAATAATATTATATTACAATCATTGTTTTCTCATTGATTTCCGAGAAAAAAGAAATAAATTTAAATTTTATTTTAAGTAAATTTAAAGATTTTAAGCCCTTTTTTTTAGAATAAGATGAGATGGTTTGCATTGCTACCAACAGTGATTCCAGGTTCATGGTTGAAATATGTCATTTCAATCCTTTCCAAGGTCAAAAAATTAAGCGAATAACAACATAAGTCATTATAATAATGCTAGAGAGTGAGATATCAATACAATAATTTAATGATTGTATTCCTGTACCATTATAACTTTCTTGCTATATCTATCCCTTGCTGTACAAACTCCACGTATAGGCATCTCAGGTAAAAGAACTATCGTCGTTATTCTTCTTTTCAACAACAAGAACAATGACAATAGTTCTTGACCTGAAGGGTATTATTGGACTTTAATGTTTTCAATGGAGCTCACTTTTGAAATCAATTAAATTTAAAATTATTTTTATCTTACACGCGATAATTCAAAAGTATAAAAGAGATAATTAATACATACAATTTGAGGAGTGTCTGATGGCCAAACTCAAATGACACCAATTCGAGTTTAGCAATGCAAAGATTTCAATCAATCATTTGCAATTTAGAGGATTTAGAATGTAAAGAATATAAGAATAGAATTAACTTATATTACTAAACAAATAGCCGGACAGCTATCTGAAATTTAAAATCCCAATACAAATTTCAGAAAACTGTTTCTGTGAACGTACGGTCAAATTACATTCACTTCATCAGCGGTATCTGGTGTTAAATTTTGAAACTAAAATTTGGAAGACACAAAAACGCATTATTTAAAGAAAGTTGCTCTTTTTTATTGTATATATTCTTTTTTAATTTGAGGAGCGTATTTTATTTTAGAAATAAAAGAAATTTATTTTAAAAATTATTTTTTTAAGTTATCATTTTTCAACTTGGCCAACGCTGTACTTGAATAGAAGAGAGCAACACCGAACGTAAATGGCAGTAGATAAAAAAATAGCGTTTCATAATCATATCTATAGCAAACATATACTTCTGTATTTATTATTTTGATATATAAGCCATTGCTTTTAGGACACTACAGCAGTATTGTTGGGATCGTTTTAAGAACTGGATGAGAGGAGGATTGAAAACAAAAATAATCGTGCTCATACTTTATTTTTGACCAAAATAGCAAAAATGCAAACTTACAAAAAACTAACCTAGAATTTATTAATTCTAGATTTCAAGAAATTCTAGAAAAAATCTCAAAATTCACAGCACTGAAATTATTCGTACAAATACTGTTCACCTAATACTGTACCTTATAAAAAGCTGATTACTGCTTTCAATTTGGTAATGGGTGCAATAAACTCTATCCTAGATTTATCTTATGGATGCATTAAAGGTAAACAGAAAAAAATGCGTTAAATTTTTATTTAACTATAAATCTCGCCTATGCCTATGTTTAGGGCAGTAAATAAGCACAGTACTAAATATTTTGCAATTCCATTCAGCTTTTTTATGAGATGCGAGTGTAACAGTCAAGTGAATATAGTGAATCTTTTCATGTTTAGACAATTAACATATGTTATTCTAAGGCACCACGATACACAGTTAAAAGTTAAAAAGAATATTATAATAATAGGAAGAATTTTATCTAAAAAAACTAAGCTGTAAAATTCTTATTTTTCCGATATTAGAATGATCTTACATTTTTTTCTGATTGTATTATGTATTTTTACAATCATATACTTTACAAGGTACATTTGGTTATTGTATACCGAGGTTAAGCAATGCATGATAAATGAGCAATAAAAGTGAATAAAATAATTAAAACTATAAACTTTTTCTAAACTTAAATGCAATAAAAAGATAAGCTAGTTCAATTATTTAATCTATAAGTTTCTGCAGAAAAACCGATCAATCTTCAATTCATCCATCAACATTCAATTATTTGAAAGTAATGTCAAATTATTCATGGGTGCTTGGATTTTATTGGTGACTGAAAATTCATTATTAAAGAAGAATTTATGATGTTAATTAAGAAAAGGCAAATTTAAGGCTTCAATTAAGTTTAGCCATTGGTAAGTGAAAGTGATATCAGAGAATTAGAAGAGGTAAGTAACTTAGAATGATAAGAAAACTACAGAATCAATATATTAGCAGAACAATAGTAGCAGTAATAAATGTTATTCTGTCATTTTCCTAGGAACGTGGGGCTCATCAAATCATTCTGTTTGTGTGGGTGAGTGTCTGTATCCCGTTCCCTCTCATAATAACTTTTAAACCGCTGGATTTTATTTCTTGAAATTTGGCTTCTAAATTTAAAAAACTACAGACTACTAACTATTAAATTTGCAAGTCTTTTCGAGGCAAGTTTTTACTGAGAAAAAGAAATTAATAAAATTAAATATATTCCGTATATAATCTATTAGTTAAAAATGAAAAACGAATTTTGTAAGAAAACTTTATGTATTTTTAGTGAGATTTTTGAATCTATATTACTAAAATCTTTTATTTCACTTAATATTTCTTTTCTTTTAATACTTATTTCTTTTACTACTTTCATCGTTATTTTTCTAATTCCATTATTTTAATTGCAGTAAACTGTGTTTTAACTGTTGTTAGAAGTAAGGAGAGGGGAAACACTTACCCGATGTTTGTCGAGATGAAGGAATCGCAAGAATGGATCGAATAGAAGCTTGCTAGGGTCGATATTAATCGGGGATTGTCTCTTGCCTTTATTACACATACCCCACTCTGGGTTAATGAGACCCCAGAAAGCTGGACCTGGAACAGAAAGAAACAACAATAATTTAAAATTTATTAAACTATCTATCTATATATATATATATACAATAGTCCATTAATCCTTTTTCTCTGGAACCACATGACAGACAGAGGTAAATGTGGTATCAAATTAAAGGTCCATGAGGCGTGCATGAGCATGTTGACAGGAATCAAACCAGCAATCTTCTGATCCAGAGTCAGACGCGTTGTCCAATACGCCACGCAGACTACATTGTGAAATATCGTCATTTATTCGTCGTCCATTCAAACCCTTTTATTAAATAGAAATATTATAGTTTTCCAGATCTGTCTGTCTGTGTTTAACGTAACTCACTCCTCCTGTGTTTAATGGAGGAGAAATGTTCTGTAAATCTCAGGCAGATCTATCTGTGTGGGCCCGCATTTCCAATCGTGGGAGGTTTTTGAGCGAGGCGGTATTTTCTCATGGCAAGATGCATGTTGCAATTTCGGTTTCACGAAACAGAGACAGCACCAAGAACTCATAAAAAAAAAAACGACGGTCAAGATCACTTGCTAAACGATCCCAGAATTTCCATCGCAATGTGAGTTATAATCAAACCTTCCAATAAACAAATTCATTTATGTTTCTAGCATTGTATATATGTATATATATGACGGGCAAACACTCTCTCTATCTTGACGGGACGTATATGCTAGTTCCAAAGTATAGTATTCGGTTAAACAAATAGTAGTTAAAGACAGAAATGAAGATTGGTAATAGGGAATTTATATATATAAAACCAGGAATACCCTAACTTAGCATTATCCATCTAAGATCTGTAGAATATGTTCTAAATATTCGCAGTTCCTCTGGAAACAGTTCATACCGTTCCTGCAAATTTTCTACCTTGAGATGACACGACCAGGAAAGTATTCATGAAGAAACTGCCTGTACGACAAAGCTGTTCCAAAAAAACCACCGTTATTCTTATTTATTATTATAGTTCATAGCCGTTCCGTGCACCATTTACGCTGTGCCAGCACGTGGAATTTTTGAATGACGCCGGGAATTAGTGTCATTTAGGTCGTTTTTTCCGAAACATAAACTGAAACCCCTCCTTCACATATGCAAGACTGGGTTCTTCTTTTCATCCTAGTCGATTGTAGTATTCAACTAAAAACACCTCTTCTTCTGTGCTCAGAACCGTTAATGCCTCGACTTCTTCAAAACTTAATACCACTAATATATACAATTTATATTCAAATAGAACGTTTGGACAGGCCCTATTATCGCGTGTGGACGTGGAATGTTTCCTAACTGTTTGTTTTGCCCATTACTGTAGTAGAATCAACAATATAATTTTTTTTAATAATTGCGTATATTTAGATTACTTATTTATAATAAACTTAAAAGATTAAATAATTAATTAATAAATCAGTTGGAAACAAATACATTCATTTTCATTCCCAACAATTAGTACAGACAAGAAATCAAAGGAATATTAATTAGTAAAAACATTTTAACTGTGAACAGAAAATGTTAGGAGAGCATGAAATACTCATTGTCAACGGATTATGTGAGTGTCCAGGAATGAGACATTTTAACTGGAGGTCTATTCGATTAGAATTAGCGCCCTTATTCACGAATAAGGAAACTGTCACGAAGATTTCGGGCAAATTTTCATTTTGTAGTAACTCTCAAGTTATCGTATTCCGAATGTAATTCATATATTTAAATCCTTATATGTGTGATTGATTGCGCAGAAGTTTAAAGCATGGTTTCTACTTTTTGCTCTCTGTCGTGTTTTACTGTCATGGGCTGCTGATTTCTAAAAGAATACGAAACAGCTATTGGAGTCACAGTAAATCATACAATGATATAGAATCTTGGTTAGTTTCAGAAGTCATGGATTATGCAAGCTAGTAACTAATGTAATTAATTTTCTATTAAATTAATATCATTGTATATTTCTCGTACTTTTAAGTAACCATTCATCGGAATCTATTTTGATTTCAGTTCTGAAAGATAATAACTATGCAAATAACGTCTTTTAATAAAAGTAAAATCTTTGATTTAATATTGAAAATTCCACTATGAATTTTGAAAGATATTTAAAGAAAGTTGGTTTTAATAACTTTATTGACCACCCAATCTCTTTCCTTTTTCAATGTAAATTGATTTTCCAACGTGAATTTCAAATTTAATTTTCATCTATTGAAAAGTCAAGAACAATATCTTTCTAATACCAACTTTAGCTACATTGAAGGAACTTCAATAGATAAAAAAAATCCTGTTTGATTTAATTCAAGTCTTATTTCACCTTAATAATTCAATAAAAATCTGCATCTACCAATTTGCATACAAATGCTAACAATTTTCGGTAAGTATCAGACGAAAGGTTTAGGATTTGCTTGATTGCCTTCCATTTTCATTTGCTGAACGGTAGCTATTCGTTACTAAGTCGATTTCTACATTTCCTTTTCTGTTCTAAACATATTAAAAATCAAATTTAATGCAACTTTTATGAAGAGCAATTCTGCTTGCTGTTTTTTATTTGATATTTTTTCTGTAAGGATTCCCTCCGCTTCTTAACTTGCAAATAATATAAGAGCGATTCAGCTTGTCTACACTGTACAAACAAAGAGGATAGAAAGCAAAATTAAAATACGTCCAGCAAGGAAACCAATATTGGCAAAGGGAAAAACCAAGTTATTTCGATGCCAAAAAAGAAAGGCTTCTTTGAATCAATTGTCGTCCAATAAATCACTCCTTCACTTCCCCAATTCTCAATATTAATACATTTTTCTTAGCAGTCGATAATTTTTAATCTGTTTAAAGTTGGAATTGCTTTTTTTGAGGCAGCCCACAAAACAATTCTAGAAATTCTTGACGAATTCTTCTGAGGAACAAAATCTTCTAATAGACTTATTCTGTTGAATTAAAAGCCATCTTTACAATCTGTTTGGAAACTCTTACGTAATTTTCCAGCTCTGTCTTTGTCGCACTTCCTTTGTGTTTAGAAAAAAAAAATAATTTCCTGAGAAAATAAAACTAATTTCTATAACAAAACGTACAGACAGGAATTGAACCTGCAATCTTCTGATCCTAAGTAAGACGTATCATCGATTAGGCCATGGAAACTACATTCAAATTATTGTTGTAAAAAATCTGCATCATTCTCTCTGCGTGTTTGACGCAATAAGAGAAGAATCAGAGAAAACAATAAACTCATTAGTTTTAGCCTACTACATTAAAATATAAATTTCAATGTTCATTTTTTTAGCTTACAAGCGGAGGCTAGACGACATTAGATGCAGAAGCTCGCCCTCAGTAACGAGTTGAAGAGTCATTAAAGACATTTCTCGAAGTGAATGAAGAAATTAGAAATAATATTTATACACAGAAAAAAAACTTCTAAAAAAAATGCTGTCTCTCAACTAAACACATTGTTTTCCCGACATTGTTGACGTATACGCTAGATTTTTTAAGATTATTTTTAGGCTATGAAGAATTATGCTTGATTCCCTATCCTTTCTATTCATTCACCGTAATGTATGAACTTATATAAGATTCTAAATTACACTAATATAAGAAAAAGAACAACATTCATCTGCTGCATTATTATATTTTTATGTCGGAAGATGTTTCACGACCATTATCACATGTCTATATTAATACCAATGAATTAGTTTTTTTGATCACATAGTAATGATTTGTGTTCTAAAAAATATTGAGTAAAGAAGCTCCGGAATCTGTACGAGATGTAAGAAGATGACCATTGGAATTTAGAAATACAGTAAAATCCGGTTTACCGAACTAAAAGGGGGAAAGCAGTTTCGGATAACAATTTTTTTGGTTAAGCCACGAACATTTAATACAGCTACATTATTTTGTATTATAATTACAGTACGTATTTCTGAAAGGTTTCGAAGGTCAAACGAATTCAAAAATCTCTTTATTTCGTACTCTTTGTTCTTTATTAAAGTTAAAATTACATTTTTAGGATTATAGTAGGCTACAACAATACACAGTATTCTGTACTTAATAGTTTGTAGCATAGGAATTACTCATTTAGCTCAGCACACTCTCGCCCTCGAATTGTTTCCGTGCAGTACAGTATTATTGTTTGGATTTGCGATTTTCGGAGGCGTTTCGGTTAAACCGAGTTCGGTTAACCGGCATTTTACTGTATATCCTGGAAAGAGTTGTACTTTTAGAAACGATTAGCAGAAAATAAACGGTTAGTGAGTAATTCTCCTTTCTTGCACTGAATTACAAGGACATCTGAAACAAAATCTTCACATTTTGGATTTTCTTTTGCCAAGATATAGAATGTGATTATTTCTCAACAAAACTACCTACTGTTAGTCCTATTTGTCTAAACAACTTGTGTGTCAATGCCATCGTCATTTAGAAGAACATGCGTTCAAAGGATAATTAAAAGGGTATGAATATAATAACAAAAAAGACGCCAGTCGTATCATTGAGAAATGATCGCCGAAAAACTATATCCTAACTTTCAATCCCTGCTTTCGATCTCAAGTTCAGTGCATTTCGTTCTTCCATTCAAAGCAGGATAATTACTTTGAAATGTAAGTCATTAAAGAAAGTAACGTCATTGTTAGGCTCTAAAATGTAGATTGAAACTGACGAAATTCTAAAGAGAAAAGTTATATCTGAAAGTGAAATAACTTAAGATAATTTTATTTTGCAGGTAAGTCAATGTATATCAGTTTGAAATACCCTTACTTTACACATGATAAAAATTCACAAAAACGGCAAGGGAGGTCGTATTGTACCAGGTCAAAAACTGTCGTAAATCTTTTTAATACATGTAACCTACAATTTGTTTTAAAATCTTTTTTCTTTTGTACATTCAAATTATTATTTCCCTCGTATGCCTTTTGAGTCTTGCACTGGCTGATTAGCTCTGACTGAGGAGAGCCTAAGAAGCTATAAACGGCCGTCCCAGAGTATCAGCTCGACTCAAAAGGCATTTTTTTTAATCAAATTATTATTGTTAATACTGTTGTATAACAATAACGCAGCAATTTATTTTCTTGCTTTTTATTGTGGGTGGGACCACTGCCAGGTTGACAGTGATTCTCACCAAGAAAATCTTGCCTTTCTGATTTGGTTAGGGTGAGGCGGGGTTGGGCTGATGAGTCCGTTGCAGGACGAAACGGCCGTTCCCATCTCCTCCCCATAATCTAAAATCAGAAAGGCAATTTCATCTTTTTCTCTTGTTCAGGTGGTGATTTTCTTTTCTTTTATTACTAATTTCGCAGCACGTTAAGCTTATTTTTCACATTTTTACTATTGTATAACTTATTTAAATATAATATTTAGATGATTCTTCTTTGTTGTGATTATAATATGAGAATTGGAACTAAGCAATTGGTTACTAAAAAAAAAACTTTTATTTGCAAGAACTATTTTTTTTTAAAGATTTTTAAAGATTTTTTTTTTAAAAATCAATATTTAAAACTTAAATTTGAAATTAAATTTGCTTGTCGGTCATTTAAAAATTACCGTAACCGCATAATTATATATTATAAAAGCGTTATTTTGTCTGTCATAAGACTTTACGTTTTTCCAATTTTATGACCAAACTATAAGAGATAGAGTGGTCATGTAAATGGATAAAATGTAGATCTTTTTAAGACAAACAAAATGCTACAAAAATCTTTCGAAAAAAGTTTTTGGTTTCCAAGATGGCGCCTTTTAAAGGGTCAAATTTTGACTTTTTCTCAATTTAAACGAAAAGTATAAAAGATGGAAGAGAACATTATATTGAGAAAATGTTGGTATTTGAAAGTTCTATCGAAGGATATATCACTTATTCACAAACGTTTCAGCGTTTGCAAGATACATGCGAAAATGTGAATTTTCGGTGTGTGACGCCGACCCGCAATACATCCGAGTTATTCGGAGAAGCCACAACGGGCTGGGAAGTTATATATTCTCCGACGATCGCAAAATTAATTTGCTAAATAAATAAAGTTTTTTTTTTGAATGCTATTTATGCAAGGGTTCCGGAGCGAAGCGACGCTACCCGGCCATTATTATTATATATTATAAAAACGTATATTATAAAACGTTATTCTGTCTGTCATTCTGTAAGCAAAATGCTAAATTACAAATTACTAATATGTTACTGAAATAGAGAATCTATTCATAAAAAAATGAAAATATATTAAACAACTGTCCAACTATACTGATTGGCGACGTAAATATAGATATTTTCAAAATGAATAAAAACGATGCAGTACAGAAATACGTAAAACTTATGTGAAATAATGGTTTCAAAAATCGTCTTTACGGAACAACAAGAAACTGTACAATTCATGGAAATACGACAACAAATATAGATCATATTTTCATAAATAAACATGATATCAAAACACCAGGAATAATATGTAAAGAACGAATCGGATAACAGTTGAAAATGAGAAAATAACACATTCAAATATAATCTATAAAGAACTAATCAATGATGTTAACAAAACAAAATTAATGAAAATCTACATATATAAAAAGAAAAGTCCTGACTCACTCACTCACTGACTCATCAACGCTCACCCCAAACCCTTGGATCTAGAAAGCTGAAATTTTGCACAGAGGTTTCCTTTTTGATGTAGACAAGGAATAAGGCTGGATTTTTCGAAATTCGGGATAGGGAATAATCTGGCAAACTGACGATGAAGTGTATGGCGGCAACCCCAGGTGTGTGGCGCAACCCGCAATACACTTGAGTTAAGTGGAGAAGGGCACAACGGGCTGGAAAGTCGTATATTCTCCGATCTCAATATTAATTTGGTAAATAAATATTTTTTTGTTTTTAATGCTATATATGCAAGGATTCCGGAGCGAAGCGACGGTACCCGGCTAGTTTCGTATAAAATTCTTGTAAAGAACTATATTAGGAGTGTTATTAAATCATAAAAACAACGTGAATCACTGAGAACAAGTGGAATATTTTCAGAACGAAATGTTACCGCAACTACCCTATGTGAGCTCAATTCGAAGATGTGGAATGGATCTGTTTTCGCTATTCGGCAAGGCCTCTTGTATGGTGAAGCAGGTTACACTTTTATAGAAACAGATAACAGAAACCGCGGAATAGGAATGATTTCCGGATAATGATGATTGAATGTATTTACGAAAATGATTAAATTAAATAGTTGCAATAGATTTGGCCTTATAAAAGACAAGTTTTGATAGATATAAATTGAACATTACTGTCCCTAATTATAAGACGATACATGTCGTTAGCAATCCGTTGCTGTCGATAACTGCAATAGTCCGGTCTATTGCGCGATGTACCTCAGCAACATTACAGAAATGTTTTTTCTCGTGTGGGTGCCTTCAATTTTGGAAACAGATTAAACTCACAGGTACTCAGATCGGGGGAATAAGCGCCAAGGTTTCCCAACGCCGTCGTGCATTTCTTCACCGGTTGAACAACATGACAACCAGCATTATCGTGAATGATTAGTGATGGGTTGCCTTTAAAGAAATGTGGGCGTTTCTTTCATAATGCAGGACGGAGATTTTTTTAAAGAAGCCGTTGATAATCTCGGCATTGACAGTGTAATTCTCCAGAACAACATGACTATGTGCAACCTCAATTTTTATCCAACTTCGTTATTCTATCTTCGTAAATATACTTTAAATCTGCTTAAAAAACAGTTATACTTTAGATGCTCCGTAAGGGACCTCTTCCATGCTAAAAACAAACTAAATTATTGTCCACGTAGCGATTTTCTAACGTTTTGTATTACACCAGAGTGCGTTACGATCGTACGCACTGCCACTACTTTTTGATCAACCCTCATATTTCTGAGTAATATTTTTTTTATCTTTTTTAGCAGTTTAATTTAGTCAAATACTTCTTAAAATATAGTTACCTTCTAAAGCACGCATCAATTTATTAAGACAGCATTGGAACAGATAACAAGAATGAACGAGCCTGTTTCCTTATGCTACTGAATTATTGGTAATTGTGTAGAACACATTAAGACGAATTTTCTATTTTTTGAATCCTACATATTCGCTACTTTGAATACGTTAGGAATGAAGAGGTCTTACAACGAAGCCAGCTTCCCAGACTTAGTACTATCATCGCACAACGTCGCCTACGTCTGGCAGGCCATGTGTTTCGTATGGACAATGCTCGCATCCCGAAACAGGCATTTCAGTGGGTTCCACCTAACGGTCAATGGGGCTGTGGTTAACCTGGCGCCGAACGTTCATCAATGACCTCAAAGCCCTTAACATCACTTGGGATGAGGCCGAAGACCTTGCCTCGGTTTGTGCTCGATGGAAAGCCCTGGTCGCCCAATACGCTCATTAGCGTCAATGGAATTGAATAAGAAGAAGAATCGATGGAAAGCTGTGACTTTATTTTGTATTTCTTAAAAGTAGAGATTTAAATCGTACTTTTTAAGGGAAGCACCCGTGTAAAATAAACAATTGGCTGTGTTTGGACTTTTTTAAAGATGGCAAATAAATTGGAAAATTCTTGGTCATTCCGAATTGAAAAAATAAGTTTTTTTTCTTTTGTATTTCCAAACGAAACATCCTGGAAAGGGTCATATCTCACGTAAGCTAAGCTAATTAAAAGAAAAAAAATTTTTTTCCTCAATTTATTTCCAAAGGAAACGCCCTCGAAATACCTTACGAATTTGTCACCAGGAGGGTTTTTCTAATAAAGCTACAAGATGTTGCTTTGAAAATATGCATCCCGTCGCCTGCAAAAGATTTCCAACTAAATCTTCTAATTTTTTTAAAAATGATGCAAAAAAAGTTTTTTTTCCATTTATTACATATTTATTATGTACTTCGAAATCGTTTCCAAAAAAAACAATTCTTAAAATTAGAAATTTAGGTTTTAATTCTTTTGCAGGCGACGGATGCACATTTTCAAAGCAACATCATGTAGCTTCATTATAAAACAATGAAAGTTTTAATTTTACTAGTTATCCGTTCTACACAACAACTACTATGATTTACTATCAACCTACAGGAAGTTATGGAAAAAAATATGTAAGTCATTGCAGTATTTATAAACTCATCCTAGCTTACCATTTTTAATGTGTTTCGTTGCTAAAATACGATAACACTTCTCAGAAATTAAGAGTGACTTTAATTTCAAATTTATTGATTTTTTTTTTAATTAAACATTTAATCAGCACGCAAATTAATATTTAATTTTTATCTCTTCTTTTATCGGATAAGTATCTGTTTTGAACTTCATTCTGAAGTTTAATTTTGGTCATTTTTATTATTTAACTATTAATTAATAAGTTAAGGAATTTTGATATTAAGAATTCTTTAAATATATTTAGTTTTAGCCTTCTATACAGTAGAGGAGAAGCCTTACATCGCCGCTTTGTCTGTCCGTCCAAAGCGAGATATTCATATCTCAGGAATGACATATGCCAGAGACTTAATCTACACTTCGTTAGAAAGGTCTTGCGAAGACTAGCTCTTAACCGTTGAGTCTCCTCTAGAATTAGGGGATTTAGAAGTTTTATTAAATTTGATAAATAAATAAAACTGTTTTATTTTGTATATTGACTTCAGCAAGAATTATTATATGAATTCCTCTTTGTGTTCTATTTGCTAAGATTTCTATTGTTTTGTATTTCTTTTTTGACTCAACCAAAATTTGTATACTGCGCTTATTTTCAACTTATCACGTTCAGAAATTTTCAATTCAAAAATCATCATTAATACATAATCAGCATTTTGTTTTCTTTTTTATTAAATTCCTTTAATCAAATTTATCATATGAAATGTAATTAACAATTTTCTTGAATTAACATGGAACTAGCACCTGTTGATAGGAAGTTATTCTAATGTCTTCTAATAGGACTACGTTAGAATCTAATTGAAACAAATGAATGAATGAATGAATGCTGTTTTGTTTTGTTGTATTATAAATTAATGTTGGCTATTTATTACTTTAAATGCTGACTTTTGTTATTTTATTTTTTGTGTTTTTCTATAAATTTGTGTTTTATCTTTAAATATAATTTTTATTCTAAAAAGAAAAGAAATTATATTTCTTGATAGTTCTTTGATTCTGTTTTTTTAAATCTTTTTATCATCGGGCTTTTCGTTGCAAAAGAAAAATTAATAAAGGATAGACAGTCCTTCGTTTTCTGATCAAATTTCATAGTCCTGTTTTACATGAATAATTTATTCTGTCCATTTTTAAATATCATAGTCTGAAAGATCAGCTTATGTGATGAATTTTCTAAACTACTGTTCAATATTTTGGATGCAGCATATCATAATTTTAATTCTTAGAATTAACTAAGTCAGTTTTATATTTTTTAGCCTTTTATCCGACTCATCAAAAAGGCTATTTTATTTTGTATTACTTCAATGCTGAACAGAGATGTTTCATTAGTTGAAGATTTTTGATTTTTCTATCATCGGATTTTACCTCTTACTATTGCAGTAGAAGGTCATCCTCCACATCAACATTTATTCTGCCCAAAAGTTTCCAGTTTTGGCATTTCTTTTGAAGCTCCCTTATCAATTTTTGGAATACCGACTATCACTGCAAGATGAAAATGAACTGTTTAACAATTTTGATTAGGTATTTCACATGAAAATCTTAATTTGATGTTCGATTCATGCGAATACAGCTCTGTCTAATAATAATGAAAGTTTAAAGATCAGTGGGATACGTTTCCTTATATCGTAAAAAAGCAATTACATGTTCTTCAATTATTTACTTCCAATATAAGCACAGTTTATGTTGGTCATTGGTTCAAATTTTACGAGATGTTTACCGTCCAACTGAGAAGATAAAGGAAACAATCAAGAACGCAGGTCAACAACTAACAAAAGAAAACAAAACCCTTTCTGCTACATTTATTTTCCAAAGTTTAAGATCTGCAGGCACTAGAATTGTACCACCATTGAAATTAAAGTTAAAAGAAAGCGAAGCGAAGAAAAAATCGATTCAACCTGAGGAAAATAAATGACTAAAAACTGCAGATTCCCCTTATTTTTTCTTTCTTAAGTAATAATTTTCATCAAGTTCTAAGCCTCCAAGATAGATAATATAATCAGAGACGGATTTACACTTTTGCCGCCTATGGGCTATGCCAGATTTGCCGCCCTTCCTCCTGACCCTACTGTCTGAATATATCACTAGTAAACTATAACTATACTGATGTTTATGTTTAGTTTTGAGCTAAGTTACCGATAATTTACAACTCGTCTATTCGTTAGAGTTTACTTATTCAGAGTATGAAAAGAAAAATATATACATATATAGGCCCATAATGATGTCTTCCTTTCCTTAAGTACACATTCTAAAAATATGTTGTAAAAAGTTGTTTACCAGAAACTTAAACATCAAAGTTAATTTAAATAATTGGAATATATTTCGTACAAAATGTCGCAGAAGATATATATTGGAAAGTAAATACAGGTATAACCAAATGATAAATCATTCTGATTCAAATAAAAAATTACGCTCTGTTCGCGTATACTGTATAGACATATCAAAAAGCCAGGAAATGCCTGTTTCTTTTTATGTTTCCCTCATTTTCTGCTTGTAATACGATGCTTAATATTTTTTGAATATTAATACTGAATATTAATATTATTGAATACTATAGGATTTTTGTTTTTTTCCTATTTTTTTGGCCGCTCCCTAAAGTTGCCGCCCTGGGTTGTAGCCCTTTTAGCCCTCGTGTAAATACGCCTCTGAATATAATAAAGTATATCTATCAGAAGGAATTTGTAGATTTGGACTATTCTCTGGAAAGACAATGCACAGGAACAAAATAATTAGAATAGTTTTAAAATTCCCGAAAACAAGTTATTCGTGAAAACAAGTAGAGAGAAAGATTCTGTTGATAAATTAATAGAATAACTTTATTTAACAATAGTAAACATATAACTTGTATATACAATGTTAACATTAACACACATCCATTGTGTGTGTTCTTCGCAGAGAAGTAAATTTTTGACGTTATATATTTCAAATAAGTAAATAAACCCATTTTTCTAATTAATAATCCAAAAATAATTCAAAAGATGGGTTATAAACTTAATTTCATATAATTTAATATAATTCAGATACATATTTCGGATGTGATTTACATCTACTTTTAAATCTGACGAACACAAATTGAAAACTGAATACAATAAACAATTAATAGATATACATTTCCAATAAATCCAATAGTTGTTAAATCTAGGATCTCATGTTTTCTTTTTATTAATTGTTTCCAAATAACAAATAAAATATAATAATTGAATATTCAACAAAGTTGCTTAATGTAGAATCTCATGTTTTCTTTTAATTAATTGTTTGCTATATTTTTGAATTAACAAGGTCTCTTATTTTCAGTCTGTAATAGTTAGCATCTTTCCTAAAATTCTAACTTCTTTTAAATTTCATATATAGTATTATTGTGCATAAAATGTCTTGCATTGCAGTTGCCATCAATTTATGCTGTTTCATCCTTTTAATCAGCAACTGTTGGGACATTCTCTTTTTGCACGTTTCACATTCTAACTGAAATAAAAACACCAATCGAATATCGGTTGGGATCTCATATTACTAAATGTGTGATAAGTTATTTAGTAATTTATTCTTTAGTATCCACAGTATTTTGATATTTTTTTACCAATTTAAATATGTTATGAGATACATCATCATAATAGGATAGTAATATAGTCTTTTCTTATATATTTATAATGCTGAACTATTTAAATGACAATACTTATCCTTGAGAGAAAATCTCAAAATCTAGTAAAGAACTGTACACGACTTTTATTTCAAGACTTTACATTGAAGTACATATTTAAATTCATGAAGAAAAGCATACATTTAGGAATTTTCTACAAGCAATAATCTACATGTAGTTGTAATTCGAAGCTTTTTTTTCAGAAAATAGTAATTACATATGTGGTTTATCATATGTAATGTATGTATATATAATTACATTTTTAAGAATTGCATACAATTGTGAATATTCTGCCAACCATTAAACTAAATAATTCACGAAAGTGATAATAATTCAAAAAAGTGATATTTCGATAGTAAATGTATTGTGGAATTTAAGCTGAAATTTACTACATTGGTACTGACATACAAGAGAAATTTATTAAGTAATTTTGAGTTTGAAATGTTGCAATTTGGTGTTTACTTAAGTAATTTAATAACTGCAATCACTACTATACATCAATAATTGCTTCCTAATTAACACTTTTAAAAAAGCAGCAAGATATATTTCAATCTATATCTTCATCTAAAATTGTCAGATGTGGTTGAAGGACCTACGCCCTATACACTGAAGACTATTTTTTTCAATTTTTTCCACTTAAATCTTTCTTTACAACTTTCATCTTTCTATCAGTTGGACTGAAGCCAGTTCCTTTAATCACTTTCGTTGACATTAATTCTCTTTTGGTTCATGACTCCGTTGTTCTGTCTTTCGTTTTGTCACCCTCGAAATAGTCCAGGATTTTATCTAATCCACTTTGGCCAACTTTTAATTCTCTTGGCAGAAACTGTTTCGTTTTGCCAAAGACCTTATCTTGTTCTTAAACTTTTATTTTACTCATAATACCTGACCAAGTAGTTAAGTTTCTTTATCTAATGATTTAATTATAATTATATATTTTTTTTTTTAAATAAAAATAGCCTAATTCATTTTAGGATATTCTAAAATACTTGAATTAAAAAACCAAAAACAAAATGATAGTTACCTCTTTGATTAGCGTTGGCCAAATTTTGAATTCAATTAAGTTACGACTGACCAAAATACACCACCTCTAATCAAAAAAAATTGAAGTTTCATATACACTCTCCGGCCACTTTATTAGGTACACACCTGCTGTGCACACAAATGCTGTGCCTCACAATAACTCTTCAAGCCGGTCGGGGCAGTGTCATGGTGTGGGGGATGTTTTCCTGACACACGTTGGGTCCATTGATACCTCTGGAGGCACGTCAGAATGCTAGGGAGTACTAAACATCGTAGCCGATCAAGTGCAATCGTACATATTAACAGTTTATCCTCATGCAGATGGCTACTTCCAGCAGGATAATGCGCCGGTGCACAAAGCCCGCATCATTATGGGACGGTTTGAGGAACATGACGATGACTTTTCCTTGCTGAAGTGGCCCATCTCAGTCCTGGATCTCAGCCCGATTAACAATTTGTGGGATGAGCTGGAACGGACTGTTCGCTCCAGACCTATACCTCCATCAAATCTTCAGAAACAGGGGCACACTCATATCAGTATGGTACACAATACTTCAACAACGTTTTCAGCATCTTGTGGAATCCATGCCTTAACGAATTCAGGCTGTTTTGAGGGCTAAAGGAGGGACAACACACTACTAGATAGATGTATCTAATAAAGTGGCCAGTATAGTTTCCTGATAAGGGTAACAAAACTCCTAGTGTATTCAATACAAGTCTTATAATACTTCTCAGCTTATTTATTTGTGAAAAACATAAGAGACAAAATCGGAAATTTCTTCGTTAAAATGATGTAAATTCAAATACGGTAAGTTTAATATGCCATGACCAATGACAGCATTTCCTTTCAGCCATTCAATTTACAATTGTTTCCTACACATAATTTCCGAAGGGAAATCATGTTAGATTCTCAGTATTATCATTGCTACCTTACAGATACGATAGCTTCTGTAATTGTGATACGTCCAATTCGAAAATTTCGCATATATCTTGGCTTTCATTTTAATCAAAGCTTTAATTTTCATCATGCTCATATAAATATACAATTATGACTTATATTATTATGCCCCACTTTAAATTTATCAACATGCTATACATTTCAAATCTATGAAAGCTACAAACATCAAACTTTTACTAATTACAGTGATATCGCAAGAACAGATCGTAATATACAAGGGGGCCATAATTAAACTCACCCCACTCAAAAAGTCATCTGAAGCTTGATCGAACAACCAGAATGCCACCAAATTTTGTGGTGAGACTAAAGATATCGAACGAAAGATTACGCAAAAAAATAATTACATTAGTCGCCGATAGCGGGAAATGGGTGCTGTTTTAGCCTACTTAATCGAGAATTTGCATTCATCGCAGTAAAAGCAGTTCAAGTAAATTTTCGGCTACAACAGCGCCAGTAATTCGGGCTATAAAAGGCTATAAAAGGGCTATAAAAGGAAAGACATTCCGATTGCCAGTTCTGCTCGACATGTGTCGTACGTACGACATAATGCATTATGTGTCAAGTATATAGGAATGGCCTTCAGTCTTCATTCCAATTCCTTCTCAACACATATTTCGTTGTTCCAATCTTTAAATGGAGTTGCATGGATATTGATTCATAACAATCCATTTGATTTCCATGATAACAGCCGTTTAATGTTAATAACATTCTATGCAATAGCTTAAGTTGATAATTTTGTTGCCATTCAGAAATATTTACCAGTAAAATAAGACTGGTAAAATAAGTCTTTGTCCAAAAAAGTATTTTTTATTAATTCTTACGAAGCTACAATTTTTGTCAGTCACCTGTAAACTAATAACAATGATGTTTTCTGATTCTGCTTCTAGCTTCAATCAATAGAAGCACCAGAATCTTGATCGAATAGATAATAACGATGCTCTCGTCCTTATTCTTTCCCAAGCAATTGGTAGAACCGAAAAGAATATTATGAATTATCATTATTAATATTAGTTTAAAGCGAAATGTTTTTTGACAAGGTTAGTTTTAATATAGCTAAAATCGAATGCAACATTCTTGTTCGTAGAAGAACTGAGATTTTCCAGTAAACCAGGGTGACAAATTGACTTTGAAAGAAGCTCGATGAACAAATGAGACACTGGCCTAATTCATTTTGCTTTTTTTCTTCAACTGAACTGTTTTGATAAACATTTCCAACATTGATTTGCAAGTCTATAAACGTTTCCATAAACGTTTCCAACATTGACTAACAAAAAAAACCTAAAATAAAAGTTATCTAGTCTATAATGTCTTGTTGATAATTTAAAAAATAACACGTCACTATGATATCTTAAAGCACTCGAAACATATTTGTGGAATTATGAATCTCTCCAACAAGAACTTCAGAAACAAAGGAAAGAAAAAGAGAAGAAAATTTAAACGGTTGCTACACTTTCACATTAAGTGCTAAGGCAAAAAATACCAGAGAACGCCATAAAACAATTAAAGAAGAAGAATAAGACAATGAAATAAAAGACATTTAGTGGTCGAAAAAAATGTAGCAAATTCTCTAGTTAATGAAAGAGGCCTGTTAAATTAAAAATGTGGTACTTCGTCTTTACAACTTAAGACTGTGAAGGTTGAAAAAAATCAGAATCTAGATGTAGTTTGTTTTCAATATTGTCAAGAAGAACTATTCGATTTTTGCAAATTAAAATTTATAATGCTGACATCCTCAGTGATTTCCAAACAGCCTTTCTTTCTTTTCAAAGAGTAATGATTTTAAAAAGCTTTAACTTTATTCTGTCTGAAATCTTAAGAAAATCTCTCGGAATTTGTGTTTCTGAATTTAATATCAGGAAACTCAAAAACCGCATCAGATGCAATTGAACTTATTTAGATTTTTAGAAATAATCCCACGCTATTAATCAGTGCCGTGATAAAAGAATTCTCGTGTAATTCTTACATTCCATAACTAGGAAACTGAAAAGTGGGAGATTATTCATAGAAAATATTTAAATATCTCCATTCCATGTGAAAAATTCATTATATTAAGACGAAGTATAATTAAAAATCGAATTCATCAGAAACAAAGAACATGTTCATACATTGATCAGGATGAATACCAATCATGACTCACTAGCTGATATTGCTTTTGAAATTATATCAAAAAGGCAGTTTCACTATATTTGAATTCTTTTGCAAATAATTTTAACATTGAAAGTCCTTCAATATTCAGAAAAATAATTTCAGCTTTCTTTCATTCTCTGCGTCCTTTCTCTTATTTTGGTAGCTGGCTTATGTCTGATTCAAGTTTTTCTAATTAAAGATTAAGGTATTTAATTATTATCTTTATTGCTTTTATTGTTTGTATTACTTTTCAGTTCATATCGCCATAAACTTTTGTTCTATGGTTTACTGTTTATAACATCTTATTCTAAACTCATATGTTTTGATATTATTTGTGCTCTGAGTCATTGCTCATTCTGATGAATTCGGTATCGATCTTGCAAAGAGTCCAATTGAGTCATCACACTGTTATCAGTCAGTGGTGTATGTCCCGTATCACTGAATCCTCCAAGTAAATATAAATGTTAACTCATTTACCACTTTCCCCAATTTAATGTCCGAAATAAAAAATTCTAATTATTATTATTTAAGTTAATTAATGCCTTTGTCAGGATAATGTTGGAAATATCAAATTTAACATACATCTACATCTTTTTACTTCTTGGCATTTTGAAAATTATTTGGTATTAAATTTAGACCAATATATTGTTTTGATGTAGATTTACCAAAACGCCAAACTGTGTAGTAATCAAAATAACTAAAGAGAATTTTGAATAACTAAAGAAAATAATATATAAACAGTAATACGAATAAATTTCCGTATTCTTCTATCAATTCCTTCCTTTTCATATTACTATTTTACACAAAAACTCCATACACTCCATATCTTAGTATTTAAAATTATTTATTCAAATACTATGCGAATTTTCGGAACGAAATTGTATCGTCATCCCTTCTTCAAGCGAAAAATTAAAATATTCTTTGGAATTAATACAACAAAATAGTAATGAACATGAAAACACGTTGAAGCGATATATAATTATTTATAACAAATATAAATAACAACAATTGTACATTGCTTCAACGTGTTTTTAATTGGTTTCATGTTCATTACTATTTTGTTGTATTTATTCCAAAGAATATTTTAATTTTTCGCTTGAAGAAGGGATGACGATACAATTTCGTCCCGAAATATCGCGTATTATTTGAATAAACAATTTTAAATACTAAGATATGGAGTGTATGGAGTTTTAGTTTAAAATAGTAATATCAATAGATTGTATCAAACTTAAATTGTTTGGTATGAATAGTAAATTCATTAAAGAAATGAATCAATTGCAAAAGTAAACAATTTTGTTTCGTTTTCTGCTTTAAAAAGGAGTTACTTCAATAAGCGCGTACCAGCTACCACTATGTTGTTTCATTGTAATGGTATTATTCAGAAATCTACGCCCCAAAAATCTTACGTATTGCTTGTGAATAATAATAATCTTGAATAATAATTCATGTGTGTAATATTAATTAACATAAAAGCTTATAAAATTGAGGGGCCCAGTGGAAAAGGGGCACATGCCACCTCTATAAGGATTTTGATTTTTTGCTATTGTTGAGTAGATCCTGCCGTCTAGTATCTATTCTATTAACCATCATCATCAATCGCCATCTACTTTCACTATAAGTTTAAATATTTATAAGTACATACCAACTCTCCACAGGCAATTACTTTTTCTAAAACTTGCTTTCCTGCAAAATTTTCATTTGGTAGCATGTGCTTCTTTTCCACTGAGCCCCTCAATTTTTTATAGAAATTCAAATTTATTTGGAAAGAAAGATCATAAAGATTTGTGGATCAGACACTTTCCTATTTCTTTAAATTTAGCTTAATTAAATTTGATTTATCTTTCTTAAGCTGTAGGGATAAACGAAAGAATGACAAATCAATTAACATTTTTTCAAAAGAGAAATCTAAAAAAATCAATAGCTCACCTGTTATTATTATTTTCTAATATTAATCTGCTATTTTTTTCATTTTATAAAAGATTAATAATAGGTTTTGTAATAAAATTCAATCAATTCACTAGTTTAACTTAACGTTCAATGTAAATATAACATTTAACATCTATTTTAATTATAAGTATTTACTTCTCAGCATAAATGACGAACTACTCGTACTAATTTCTCGACAAACAACCACTTCGAAATGATTACAAATATAAAAGTTATATCGTCTCCAGTTCTTAAATATATACACCAAATGTTAAAATGATCCTTCCAGTACAGCGATTCGATAGCTGTTACGAGAGGAAATACATACAATTTACTAATTCAAATAGGCTAAAATCAAATTAATTTCATTTTCAACACCAATAACTCCTAAAAATTTATTTAATTTGAAAACCGTTTTTTGTTTGTACGATAATGGAACAAATCAATGAAATTTGATGTGCAAAAGTTATAATATCAGCAAAAGTTTCAAGAACTATATTCTCATTACTTTAATTTAATAGTTACTTTCAATCAAGAATGGAATGTAAAATAAGACCCTCTAAAAAAGATTGGTTTTAAAATAAAAATCTTTTTTCTTGACGTTGAACTGCTGATTTAAATACCACAGAAGAAGACAGGAAAAATGAATTACGAAGCGATTCAAACTGAAATCCGTACGTCCTCAAATTCTGTCTCGCATTGTGTTCAGAAGCAATGAGATAGAATAAAAGCGATCGCTAAGAAAACAGGTGCACCTGACGAGTCAAAGCAGACCCCTGACTAGGCAAGAAATTGAAGAGTCCAGTGAAGATGGAGATAATAACCTAGATGTAATTGTACTAGAATCCTAAAACTAGTGATTTTATTTCTGTCAATTTGATCGTATTTAAAAAAAAATAGAAGCATATTAAAGACAAACTATTAATTATTTCATAAGGTTTCATGATTCTTTTTTACAAAATAGTTTACAAAATTATTAAAGCAATTTTCATGGAATTTTAAAAATTCAGATATCAAAATGAACTGGATTAGTTCTATCTTTTCCTTTGGAAGACTAAAAAAAAATTGTTTTTTAGTTACATTAAAAAATAATATCGCTACAAGTCGATAAAACTGAGATTTTCTAATACCGTATTGTTCATAATAAAGTAGAAAATTAAAATTCAGAACAATGATATTGCAGTAAGCTAAAAGTAACAATCTGTTTAAATGGAGAAAAGATTAGCAAAGATTATAATAACTAAGCTAAAATGTTTCAATGAATATGGAATTCTTTGATCTAAAAAAAGATACTGATAATTAGAGGTTATCTTTCTCTAGTGTTCAATGTTCAGAGATAAATTATAGTTACACATAATCTAAAACCAAATATACATATATTTCGTAAATTTTATAATAGAACGTTTGTTTCTTCTATCTATTCCTTCTATCTTCGTTACAATTGCAATATTTCTCATAGTAAATTACTCTGCTTATGATTCGACATTAAGGAATATTTCAAGACATCAAGAATAATAAATAAATAAAAAATAAATGATAAACATAAATAATAAATAAGCTACAGCATGATGAGTCACGAATCTTCCTCCAATCAGATAAAGGCAATAATTCATTGATAATGGACAGACAAAATTATGAAGTAAGGAAACGGTAAACAAAGAAGAATTTTAAGCATTAGAAAAGGATCCGACCTACAAATTTTATATAATAATTAAAAAAAGGAAATACAAGTTTTAAAAAATGCAGTAACAATCGACTTCAAGATATATAAAATAACATCTGGAATGGGAACAGCACCAATATTTAAAACCAAGGCCAAAAGAACACAGAGAAAACACCTCTACGAACCTTTCTATTGACTTTTTCGATGAATACCTACAGAAAATTTAGCAAGATTCCTCAATGAAATATAAAAAGAACTGCCATTATTTAATAAAAATGTCATATAGTTTGGTCCTGAAGGAAGAGTAAGACATGATACTATTCAGATCCTTTTTTTTTGAGGGATTTCCTCAAGAACTGTCTTTCAGTGTGTGGCCAGACGATGAAAGTATCATCAACGTACCTAATGTACAATTTTGGTTTGTGTGTCAGGAAATCCCTAAAAAAAAAAAGGATCTATATGAAAATGTCATAATTAAAGATACAGAAGCCTAATGGACCACTTGAGAGTAGGCGGGGCTTCGCAGTTACAAAATACCCCACCAGGCTACTGCTTGGCTTGTGGGATAAACAAAGCCACCTGCATCGTTTCAACCCGTGTAGATATTGAGGATGAACTAAAAGATTTGATTTCAATAAAACGATTGTAAGCCTTCCACAATTTTCATATTGGATGTAGGGTTCATTATAACCTATTGAAGAATACGACAGGAATATATTATCAAAGGATGATAGAATTTAATTGTTTTAAAATATTACAAAGACGACTGGAAGGCATCGACAACGCGATTGCTTTTGTAAAGACTTATTCTATCAAGACGACAAAAAAAATAACTGAAGCAGTAAGACTTCTATATTTTAAAAAAAGAAATCGATAGCAGATTCCAAGCCACGGCAACATTCTGTGACTGTACAACAAGTTTAGCAATTTCATAATAGTGACGTACAATTTCGAACTCATAACTGCCCTTATGTAAAGAGATGGAGATATGGCACTACGTGGTTTCTTACTTACTCTGTCAAAATATGTCTTTCATTCCAAGGAAATGATTTGTAAATTTTTATATCTTAACTGTTATTTTTTAAGTATATTTTTGCATAAATAATATCACATTCCTTGCGATTATTTTTCCATTTCTCTCTTAATAGTATTCCTTAATTCTCGAGAATTTGTAACTGTCGATTTTTTAATTAAATTTCAGAAAGCAAAAAAAATTAATTTAGAAAATTATCGTTTTTATATACAGGGTGATTATAATTAAAGTTCAACTTTCAACATGCGGTAAAAAAAAACCACTGCTCAGAATGACCTGAAATTTGAACTGAATATACTCGAAGAAAGAGGAAATGGTGTGGCATAAGAAAAAAATAGTTCCAAATGTTAGGAATAGATGGCACTTGAAGCGTCATAATGTGCAACTTGGGATACATGGCATTTTTCTCATATTGCTTCTGAGAAGCTCGCCATGACTCTCTCAATGAAGGATCGCACTCTGTGAAGCTTTTACAAGAACGGTGACTGTGCGCCAGTAGCTCTGAAGAAGTTGCGGATAGTAAAAGATATGAAAAAAGGCTGTGGTCCGATGTCTGCCAAGGATCTGGAGAAAATGATGAAGAAATTGAAAGAGACAGGTTCTTTTGAAGTGAAATCTGGCAGAGGGAGGAAAGCAATTGCTTCGACGTGAGTAGAAGATGTGAGTAGAAGATGTCCAGGAAGAGACGAGGAGGAGTGTGCAAACGTGCAGTGCACGGGGAATTGCCCGAACTTTGGACATGTCTGTGAGCACGATGCATTAAATTGTACGAAACATCCTGCATTGCTATCCGTACAAAATTACTCATGTACAGTAGTTGCTTCCTACTGACCTGCCAGTAAGAGAAAGGTTTGCTCTAGAATTTCTTGCTCGGATGGAACATTTTGTGGACAGACGAAGCCAATTTCCATCTGCAAGGACATATCAATACTCAGAATTGCAGAATATGGGCAACGGAAAATCCGTTCGCACATGAGCCAGTACCTCTTCATTCTGCAAAGGTAACTGCGTGGTGCGGGTTGACGCCAGCGTTTATTGTAGGGCCATGTTTTTTTCGAGGAGATAGGTCGTGCGAATCCTGTTACCTGTATCGTCAATGGCAAACGCTATGAGAGTCTTTTGCACAACCACGTCATTCCAACACTTCAACAGCGTGCATGTGTGGGTAGCATCAATTTTTATGCAAGATGGCGCTTCTCCGCACATTGCAAAGCCAGTGAAGCAGCTGCTCAAGAGACACTTCGGAAATGATAGAATTATCAGCCGTCATTTTCCAACAGCATAGCCGTCTACATTACCTGATCTTAATCCTTGTGACTTCTGGCTGTGGGGTTATCTAAAAAATGTTGTGTTTAGTGGTCCGATTGCAAACTTAGCTGAATTGAAGATACGCATTGCGCAACACATTCACAACGTGATCCCTGAGACACTCCGATCTGTTGGAATATGCTGTTTCTCGGTTTCAACTTGTGGCACAAAACGGTGGACAGCGTATTGAAGATGTCTTGCGCAAGTCTCGCGATAATTAACAACCGATTTCATTGTTGCTTTTTATACCGTTTTTCGCCTCAGGACAATTAAAAACCTATTTCATTGTTGCTTTTTATGCGGTTTTTGGCCTCAAGACAATTAAAAATCGATTTTTCCCATCCGATATGGTACGACCTTGCCGTGGTGAATGGGCTTTAAACTAACAGTGCCATAACTGTTGAATGATTCGGAAGTCATTTCTTCAGTAAAACCCGATACAGTCATGCACATTGAACAGTGCAGTTGGTTTAACATGCAGCTTACCATAAGTCGTCGTATTGCGATTCAAATGTCACTTGTAGCCGAACCTATTTACATTACGACGCTTAAAGCGCCATCTAATGCTAATATTTGGAACGATTTTTTTTCTTATGCCTTACTATTTCCCCTTTCTTCGAATATATTCAGTTCAAATTTCAGGTCATTCTGAGCAGTGGTTCTTTTTTTACAGCATGTTGAAAGTTGAACTTTAATTATAATCACCCTGTATATTTATTTATAACTTTGATTATCAAGCAGTTAATTAATTTGCCAACCTATCGAATTCATAACATTCGGGATAACAAAAATATGCTAAATATTTATACGAAATTCGATAATTTAGTTGCAAATAAATTATTAATTTTGTATTTTTAATTGTAATTGTATATTGCAATAGAATAAAAAACAAAAAATATCTAAACGTTATTGCTAATTTAGCTTTGTAATTTAGATTGAATAAAATTGTCATATTGTATAGAAATGGCAGTAACCATTATATTCTTAAAAAAAAATACCTAATTGCTGAAGTTATTATAATTGTACAGCAGTATTTCAATAAATCATTCGTTACTCAGAAAAAATTAACGTACTATGAAATTATAAAAAACAATTCTCAAGACCTAAACATTGTAGTGTTCTTCAGAGTTTTAAATTATCTTTACAAAATATAGAAATATTGCAACTGCTTTCTTATCTAGCTTTAAGTTTATGTCTTGGTGTCTTCATTTTCTTCAGTAAAACGAAGGAAAAAATCACTTGGCACAGCTTTATTCTTCAAAAATTTCCTGTTTCGACATTTTCACGCAACAATTAAATGGTAAAAACTGTTTTGAACAAACTCGCAAGACTTTCGTAATAGACTGTAAAAAAAACTGAAAAAAAAAAAATGATGGGAAATATAAGAATATGCTAAAGATTCAAGAAAACATAAAAGTAGACATAAATTTATCAATGAACTGTGTAGAAAAAATGATATTACCATAATAAGGACAAATGGTAAAAAGTTAATTTCACGAAATAAGAGTAGAAAAGATCAGAAAAATGACGTAAATTTGTAAGTCAGTGGGATTGTATATAAATTAAAGTGCATGGATTGTGGGGCGGTATATTTTGGAAATACGAACGTATTAAAAAACATATTAGAGCAAATAAAAATAATAAGAAAAATTTATCAGAATAGGCAGAACACTTCAGTATTAAAAACAATAACCCAGAACCATTAGTAAACAGAAATCATTAATAAACATTCTGTGTAAAAGAAAAGATGAAAAAGAACAGTTTTACTTGCATCAAAAGAAACAAGGGTATTCAGATTAATAATAAAGATTTCAATTGAAAAATTCTTATTAAGAATATCTGAATATAATCTTAAATTGTTATTAAAAATCTTTAATTGTAATCTGTATAACAAATGTGATTGGATATGAAGCCTTTCAAAAACTTCCCAAAAAATTCCCAAAAACTTTCATGGAACGATTAAAGCGGTTGATAAACATTGTATCATTTACTCTTTCTTGGATATGATATTTCAGCCAAAAAAAGGATTAATTTCTTAATATAATTAAGGCCTTTCTTTTTTAATTTTTTTCCTATCAAATAATGCCTTTTAACTTCTAATTTAATTAATCAAGAGATTTCTTTTATTGTGAATCTCAACACTATAATTAAACTTTCACTAAATAATCTAATATTTAGTACTTTGTAAGTTTATAATATTCTATCGCAGCTTACATAACTTCAAACCAGAAACCTTATCCAAACCACTAGAAAATCTGAAAATTCTGAGGATTTCCTCTCTAGGCTATTTAAATTGACAGGCAAACTAAGGAAAAGCCAGGCATTGTAGATCATAAAGTGGACAGTCTCAATGCTTGTCTGCGGTCTTTGCTTGGCGATAGCTGCCATGGAAGGATGCCACGCTTTGGGCAAATCATGATAGATTACCGGAAGTATGTGAGAAGCAGATAACGGTGATAACTGACCAAGTGATAAATGATAGTCCAGATAATGAAAGTCCAGAGGTGATTCAGCAGCCGGAATGGAATTGGCAGATTAAGAGGCTGAGTATATAAGCTTACTTTGGTTAGAATAAGAAGACTCAAGGAAATGAGAGAATCCTGACTTGCAACTCTCATTCTTCAAAAGAATTTTGAACAAAATCCTAAACACATTTTTTTTTTGTCTGTTCTCTCATGTATTGAAATTTTTAATAACTTAAAATTAAATAAAATAAAATAAAACTAGATTTCAGCAAAAAACATCCTCTCTACTTTAATGACTGGACTTTGCAATGCAATACAAAACAACGATTTAGTATAATGCTAGTAGTTTTTCTGGTTGGCAGAAGCAGCAACACTGAGGAGCAAAACTTAGTCAAGACAACATCTTAGATTATAACAGTACCAAAACAGCATATCAGTAAGGATGATAAGCAAAGCAGAGAGAAGGTAGGTAAAAAATAAAGGATTTTCATAAAAATAAAGTTTTTCTTTATTTTATTTTTAATTATTTCATATAGTATTTTTTTTTAATCATCTCATAAAGTTTAATCCGAATAAATGAACAAAATTTAAAAGATTCACAGTACTTTTGGAAAAAATTCGACATCATTTACTTTCACGTTTCATTTCTAAGGATTCTAAAAAAACTGGATTACCAAAGATTTACAACAAGAAATTTAAATCTAGAATTTCACGTATTGTGTCAGAAGTTAATAATGATGTATGCATTGCTTCTATTTCTTTTTGGTAGACAAGTTACTTATGGCATGTTATATTCTTTTATCTCTTACCTTCAACTTTTGTATATTTCAAGTTCTTATTTGGTCCGTTGTAGTTGTTTCACATTTTTATCATAAGTTATAAAATAAGCTTTTCTGACATTGGTCGAAATGATCACCTCTAAATCATCCGGTTTCGTCCAACTGACTGATGATGCCAATTCAAATTAGAACAAAAGGAAAGTAGTAAGTTGCAATTCAGCGGATTATTGCATAATAATTTCCTTAGCCTTTATGATCCTTCATTTATGTGAGAAATTGCAAATTATCGTCTTATACGCGGCGATTCCTAACAAAGCCAGCATTGTACAAGTTACAAGAGTTGAAATACGGTTGCCATCTCACATAAGAAACCTTCCTTAATAAACCACAAGGCTTCAGAAGTAAGACAGTTTTAATCTACTTTGCATTCGATAGAAGTTAGATGCGTTTTATCCCAAAAAGAAATCTTTCTGCTTCATAAAGTGATCTTCAAACAATCAGTAGCGAAGCATTCTTTCACGGAGTCAACCAGCAACGATTGGAGAGTAGGTTGTCCGCGACTAACATTCCACAATCACGCTTACCGACGACACGGCGTTAGTAATGATGGAAGGTTAGGAAAGAAATGAGAATACGGAGTAGTAGTCCTTATCATTATAGTAATAAATTAATCAATAAATTATTGAACTACAAAAAAAATTAAGATTCTTTCTATTCTTTAGAAAAATTAAAAAAAAGAAAATCAGCCGTTGTAAAATATTTAAAACATTCTTCATATCAAAATTTCTTCACTTAGTAATTGTCAGTTAATAAAAAAAAAATCAGATGAGTGATTATTTACCACACTATACCACACTATCATTCTTCAGAAGGATCCTAGGGCTTATTCTGCCATGGAAGAATGAGGAATCGGATTCTTTCACTTGTTGTGAAGGCGAAATTTGGGCTAACCACCTATTCTCTACTCGTTTAATGAAGTCTTTACAAACGAGAACATTTTTCTTTCAAAGTTCAGAAACAAAATTACTAAATAAGAAACGTCCAAGAAGCTTTCTTTGAATGTTATTCA
>JAFIDM010000001.1:142430768-142476933 GCA_023159025.1 Thereuonema tuberculata
AAAATATAATTTCAGATGTGATAGATGGAAAAATTAATACTTAATTTTTCCATCTATCACATCTGAAATTATATTTTGTTTTATTTGCTTAAAAGTTACATTATTTTTTTTATTAGGATCTATTTGCTTAAATATTTTATATTTTACATAATTATCTAATCTATATCCATAATTATTTTTAATTCTTTCTATTTTAAATATTTTATTCCAATTACATCTAGTCTTTAATACTCCTTGTTGGTAATTTATTTCTCTTTCCACATCAAAATAGTTTTTAATTATTGTTTTATATATAAATTTTTCGTTTATTTTTAATATTTTATATTTTTTTCTTATCCTTAATTGTTCATTTTTTGATTTGTATTTATAATTTTTATAAACATTATTAAATATTTTTAATGTTTTCTTATTGATATTTTCTATTTGTTGTTTGTTCATATTTATCCAACATTCCAACCCATAATCCAAGATTGAGTCTACAAGGGATTTATATACAATGATCTTTTGTTTAAACGGAATAGCATCTCTAATGTGATAAAAGAGAAAAGCATATGAGCTCAGCTTCCTTATCACATAACCATATTGTTCATTCCAGCAGAATTTGTTGTCTATATTAATTCCTAAATATTTATAAGTCGAGACAATTTCTATTCTTTTGCAGTTACAATCTTTCATTAAGATATTATTATTCTGTTCTATATTTGGACAATCTATTTTATGTAGATTAATAATTACATTGTTATTTATTTTCTTATTTTTGTTTTTGATTATCATTATTTTTGTTTTTTCTCCACTTACTTTCATTTTATTTTTAAATGACCATTTATTTATATTATTTAGATCTTTTTGTATATTATCTTGGGCTTGAAGTTGGTTTTTGTCTGTTGTTATTAATATTACGTCATCAGCGTATAGAAAGACCTCTGAATTTTTGATATTTTTGCATATTGAGTTTATGTAAATATTAAATAAGAGAGGACCTAAGTTTGAGCCTTGTGGAATTCCTCTTTTGGAGTTAAATAGTTTACTTACGTTATTGACAATTTTAATTCTAAATTTTCTATTTCTCAGATAATTTTCTATCATTTTATATATGTTCCCTCTTATTCCTATTTGTTTAATTTTTTGTAATAAAATTTTATGATCTATAGAATCAAATGCCCTTCTAAAGTCAATAAATGCTATGTATATTATTTCACCATTGTTTAATGATTTGTTTATATTTTCATTAACATGATTCAATAAATTTATTGTTCCTTTATTTCTTTGATAGGCATACTGATTTTGATTTAATAGCTTCCTTTTACTTACGTAGTCATAAATACTTTTTGCTAAATAACTTTCTAATATTTTAGAAATATTTGATATTAGTGAAATAGGTCTGTAGTTATTTAGATTACTGGAACTTACTCCCTTATATATTGGTATTGTATATGTTATTTTCCATGCATTTGGGTATGTACCTGATTTATAAATTTTTTGAAAAAGTATTTCGAGAAAGATAGATATTGTTTCTTTTATACTGTTTATATCAAATAATTTTATTCCATCTGGACCATATGAATGATTTTTTTTTTGATTGTTTATTATTTCGATTATATCTTTTCTATTTGGCAACATTAAAACCATTGAGTTTTTTTCTGATTCCTGTTCTTCATTTTCCATTTTTCTTATCTTCTCTAATTTTTCATTACTTTCATAAACATTTTGAGTAAAAATTTTACTCATTTTACAAAATAATTTTTTGATATCATAATTTTCTAACAATACTTTCAATTCATTTGTTTCATTATTTTTTTTCTGTTTTTTTATTATATCATTATTTATAATTTTCCACACATTTATATTGACGTTAGGATCATCTTTAATCAATTTTCTAAAGTATTTATTTTTTTGCTTTTTAATTTGATTTTTTAACCAATTTCTTTTTTTCTTATATTCTATTTCTAATTTTGTGTTGTTTTTATTTTTTAAGTATCTCTTATATAAGTTATTTTTTTCTTGAATCTGTTTCATCAACTGTGGGTTCATCCAATTTTTTTTGTATTCTGTATTATCTGTCTCATATATATCCTTTCTACTATTTTCTTTTATTGTTTCTCTTTTTATTTTATATTTTGCTTTCTTTATTATTTTATTTAACTTATTTATTATTTTATTTGGATCTTCTTCATTTTTTTTTATTATTTCTTCTATTAAAGTTTTCAGTTCTTTGTTTAGTTTCTCTATATCTATTTTTACATTATTTTTCTCTTTATTGTTTTTTTTTTCCGTTTGTTTTATTTGCAATTCTTTCTTTTCTATTTCAAGTAGGATTCCATAGTGGTCAGATATGTCCCATTGTATTATATTTGCGTTGATATCAATATCTTCTGCCTTCGAGAAGCAGTGATCAATACATGTGTTAGTACTTGATTTAGTGGTTTTTACAGATCTTGTTGTTTTGTATACATGATTTAAATATCCAAGATTATAAAACATGTTTTTATATTCTATACTTATTTTGTTATTAATTTTTTCATCTATATTTATGTTTGTATCACCTATACATATTAGATTTTTTTTTCCATTTTCTTGTATGAGATTTATTTTTTCTTTTATTTCTTTTATAAATTTATTTTTGTTCGTTAGTGGAGGTTTGTATATTATATATATTATTAATTCTTTTGATAGTAGTGAATTTTTTTTGAAAGTGCAAATTAAATTTTCGTGTATTATACTTTCTTCATTTTTTGTTAGGATATTATATTTTTCCCTATACCATATCATTATGCCTCCTCCTCTAGAATTTATTCTTAATTTTTGTTCTTTTTTAAACCCTTTTATATTGTATAAAAAGGCTTCCTCCTCCTTTATATTCACCTCTACCAATATTATTATATCTATATATGTTATTTTTTTATCTATATTAGCCATTAGATATGCAAAGTTGGACCTTAAACTTCTTATATTTAAGAAGAGAATATTATTATTATTATGTTTAGGGTTCCATGTGCTTATCTTCTCTATAATATTTAGTTTACCTAATTCTATTTGGTTATAACTATCCATCATCATTGTTTGTTTGTTTGTTTGTTTTTTTGTTTTTTTTTTTTACATTCTTTCAAAATCCTCTTCACATTTAATATTTATAATTCTTGTGTTTTCGCTTTTTCTTATTAGGATTTTGTGATTCTTTATCCAAACAAATTTGTAATTTCTTGATTTAGCTTCCATTTTTGTTTTCCATAACAGGTTTTTTAGATTTTGAGTTAAGTTTTCATTTATGTATATTTTGTTCTTATTATTGTTGTTAAAGATTTTCATATTTGTTAAATTTCTATTTTGTTTGTACTGCGTAAGCCAGAAGTCTCTATCTTTTCTGTTAATGAATTTTACTATGATTGGTCTGGATTTGTTAGCATTTGTTTTGCCATATCTATGAGCTACATCTATTTTGTCTGAGGGGTTTCGTATGTTAAGTGCTTCTCCAATGACTTGTATTAATTCATTTAAATTTTCGTTTTCTTTTTCTTCTACTCCAACAATTTCTATGTTATTTTTCCTTTGTTGTAATTCCAATTTTTGAACTGTTTCTTGTAATTGCAATATTTTTTCATTTTGACGGTTTTTATCATTTTCAATAACTTTTATGTTTTCCATTATGCTCTTTTGGCTATCTTGATAATTTTGTAATTTGCTTAAGATGTCTTCATACTGCTTACTTACGAAATCAATTGATTTCCTAATTTCCACAATTTCATTCAAAATTGTCTGACTCAAATTCTGGTCTTGAAATGTGTTGGGTAGGTCTATTTTGTCTATAGGGAGAGCTGGTGTTTTTTGACTTGAAGCATGATTCGACTGTATTTTTTCTTCTTCTAATTTGGAGCCGTTTTCTATTTTTTTGTTTCTCACAGTTATTTTATTGCATTTCGCGCACTTCCATTGTTTTCTTTTTGATGGAGTTCCATAGTCTGATAATTCACTTTCTGTGGCGCAGTTCACGTGTTGTTCGGCGCCGCAACCCAGACATCTTAATTCTTCTAATTTTAATAGCTTGTTACAAATTATACATTTGATTTTTAATTTAGCGTACTCACTCATTTGTTACTTGCTTTATTGTAGAATGTAGTGGAATCTATGTTGAAATTGAGTGGTGGATGGAATGTTAAACCATGAAGGATTATAATAAAATTTCGATATGGCCAATAAGATAAGATATTCATCCAAACAATTTCTTTTTCGAAATGATGCTTTATATTTTTCATGATTAAGCCGCTTCAGCAGAAAAAGAACTGAAATTCATTGATTACTGCTGTCATCACAAGCGTTATATTTGAAAAAGCATTTTATAGCTTAATATATTATAATAATCTATTGTTATTTTTATCTGATTTTTGTTTTCTTTCAAGAGTTGTTAAAGAAATGTGTAAAGTTAAAAGCCATACTTAAGTAATTACTTTCGATTAAATTTTTAATTTAGTCAGCTTTCTGCAAAAAAATACTTTGTAAATGAATTGCTGAAAGTTTATTTTATTTTAGTAATTTACATTTAGAAAATCTTCTAACATTTTTCTGTGTGTAATATTGTCTTCGCTATTTCATTAACATTGTATTTTCGCAGTTAAAGTAACAGTAGGTATTACATTATAATACAGAAGTAATATACAGGATGATTCAAAATTCCCTATACAAACTTTAAAGGTAGGTCAGAAATACAAAAACAAACCATATTTATAGTGGTACGTATGTCTGCAAACGCTACCCGAATGTGCTAGAGGGCTCAGTTTGGCAGCACATTAGTTGGGCAATGTGAGCCAACATTACTTGAGATGTGGACTTCATAAGAGTTGGATTATCGCTTCACTGATGACGAGGTGGCAGATACACACCTAGCCTATGGAAAAGCGAATGTAACACAATAGTTGTGCACATATATTGTTTGAAAATAAATGTTTATTTTAATATACCCTATCATCCCCTTAAAGTTTGTTCTATGAATTCAGAATCACTTTGAATAAGAATTCAATCACCGTTTTTTAAAAAATCTGAAATCTCTATAAGTGATTTTGAAGATCTCGATTCCTTACATCAATAATTCGTTATTTTTAACATTTGAGAAGTACACGTTACATGATTTCAATTTTATGTGATTTTTATTTGAATTTCTCAGTTGAATTTTATAAATAATACGATAATGATTTCAGAAAAGATTTATATATTTGTAAGTTTCATTTCCAAAAAAAACTTTATTGGAACTAATTATTATTTGCAGCATTTTTAATATCTAAGGTAACTATATTTCTTAATAAGAAAGATCTCCAAGAAAATCACATTTCACATTGGTAAAACTGTGCTTCAAGAAAAGGATTTTTTTTTGAGAATAGAAAAACTGTAGAAATGCTGTTCAATATATAGGGTGGCGCACATAAAACCGGCCCCAAAATAATAATATAATACAAAAAATGTCTATTGGAGGGCTAGTTTAATGTGCGCCACTCTGTGGTTTAATAGTTTTGGAAATTCATATTTTTTTTTTTAATACATGAAATTAATCATAGATAAAATAAAACACCAGTATTGTACATTAAATACATTAAATCGATAAATGAACTTTTGAAAGTAAAAAACGATTAAGAGCCGATCCTACCTGAGATACCGTCGTAAGTCCACCATTCCTCCCAACTACTCCAGGAACCTACAAAGAAAAGATGTTGAATAATTGTGCATCAATTGAAAAGAATCGAAAGGAATAGTTTTTGAAAGCAAATTGAATGATAAAGTAATCTTATAAAAGATCGATTAAGTAATAATGAAATAAAAAAATAAAGTAGTTTGAAAGAAGTAGAATTTCTTAACAGTAGTAGAAATTTTTAACATTGTTATTATTATTGCCAATTATATTCAGTTTCACTTGATGAAAACAGTCCAATGAAAAATTTTACGAAATATTTACCGAAACTATATCACATCTGAAAATTAGTTTATCAGAGACATGTATGTGGTAAAACCTCTCAAATCCAGCCCTCGGTAATCCGGCCCCCACGGTAATCCGGCGTGGTACTTAGTAAACTTTTTTTTTTTTTTAATAACTAAATTCGTTTCCCTATTTTGTTTCCCTATCCGCGCGTGAGTGAAAAAAGAAAGAAAAACTTTGACACTATGGAACAGAAGCTTAAAGAGTTAAGGAGATTGGATGCAGGGGAATCTGTAAAACAAATATCACGAGATTGGATGCAGGGGAATCTGTAAAACAAATATCACTAGAGCTTGGTGTCGGAAAAAGCACATTTTTATTGTTTTTAATAAACATTTGAGTGCAAAATTATGAAAATGTGGTTAAATTAGTTAAACCTGGCATTATGTCTTCACAAAAATTGAGCTATTGAGTTATTTTAAGAACACTCTCCGTAGTCCGGCTTTCTGTAATCCGCCTACATTAGGCCGGATTTGAGAGGTTTTACTGTACATATAAGAATTGCCATAGAAGAATATTCTCTAGCTCAATTAGGCCTTTATATTGAGATGTGAAGGAAAGAAGCAGAAACGATAATCTTATAAGCCTGCTTATTGTAAATAATTGTAAATATAATTGTAAATCATAAAAATGTAAATGGGATTTAAAAAAGAGACTGAATACAATATTATTCCTAATCCCTATATCTCGACAGAATCATATACTCTTTTTTTAAATTTTTTTAAAATTTAATGTTTCTTTTTATGCTGAAAATTAATTAATGAGTTCTCAGAAACACTAAACAAAGTTGAAATAACTTTTATTAAAAAAATACCTTTTTTTTCTTTCTGAGTAAATCTTTACAAAGCGTTATGTTATGTCTTGATATTTTAATTATTGAAAATAATGTAAGCATTAACTCAAACTTAGAAATTAAAGAATGAAAATCAATTAAAATAAGATAATTCTAAAAATTATATCACATAGACTAAAATGAATAATAATATTGTGGTAAACAGAAGCATTGTACTATCAAAAAGAATTTTATGTTAATTAATTACTTTCTGAGCGATGGAAATCGATTTTGATATAATTTGAAAATTCCGAGATTTGTTTGCATGAAACATCTGTTTTAAATTTTAAAAAAAATTAACACACAGGACTAGATTAAAAAACAGTTTTACATGTTAAAATTATGTAAAATACGACCGGGTTTCGGCTCTGGATGAGACTTTGACAAGAGGCATCCATAGGCGAAACCGTTATATTTTATGTAATTTTCACTCTTATGTGTTTTTAATCTAGTCCTGTGTGTCGGCCTTAATTTTTAACCTAAGAAGCACACGTTAAATATTGTTATTTTTCTGTTTTATATCTGTAATTATTTTCTTGAAATTCTTAAATGTTATAATATAACATTATACAAACTGAAATCTCATGAAAAATTTCATATTCAACTTTGTTTAGTATTTCTGAGAACTCATTAATTAATTTTCAGCATAAAAAGAAACATTAAATTTTAAAAAAATTAAAAAAATGAGTATATGATTCTGTCGAGATATAGGGATTAGGAATAATATTGTATTCAGTCTCTTTTTAAAATCACATTTACATTTTTATGATTTACAATTGTATTTACAATTATTTACAATAAGCAGGCTTATAAGATTTGGGGTTATGTCTTTGAAGATGAGATTTGTCTATTCGCAGTCAAACAAATTTATGAGTCCGAATGAATTCAGTAGTTGTTCAGGATATCGTATCGTCTACTCTTCACACTGATACTTTTATCAGAGAGAATATGACGTAACTATCAACACCTACTATTATGGAATTGTTACTTGGCTCTTTATGTAGTTATTGTCTTTAGGTTGAAAATACAACTAAAAAGGAGGGAAGATCAAAACAGAAATAGAATAAACGAAAATAGGAAAAAAGTCAAGGAACTGTCTACACTTTTGCGTTTTCTGCGGAAAATCTCTCTTGAGTAATTCGCTAGTCGGAAAACATTTACCATCCATTTTAAGAATTATGGAAAACCTATTATTTCTATTTTTATTTTTAAAAGAAATTCTCTCCCAGAATTGAAAAAGATCAGTTCAAATGAAGTAAAGTTACATAATGACAAAAAAATACATAAAATAATAAAAACTAGTTATTGTGAAGAGATCTAGAAAATATCTTTCAAAGCAAAAATTGATTTAAAATATTAAAACACGAAAGTTTGTTTCTTTTCTATTTAAAGACTGAAATTAAGATTGGCTTTGATAACTTTAAAAGGATAGAAAAGTAGCATTTTGTTGCAGTAGAACAATAATTGATTTTATTTCCCTAAAATTGCATTCCATTGTAATAAATATGTTAGTAACTGATAATAATACTAACGTAATAAATATTATAATCTTTATTATGATTCTTAGCAATGATCTGAAATTCATTTAGCGATTCCAGTTTTAATATTTATACTGAAGCTTAGAGATCATTGGTGTAATTCCCAATTGACAGATTTACTGACAATTCCAATTTTCTTCTTCTGTTTCTTCTGTCTGTTCCTGCGGGTACCACTTGATGCTGCCTTCTATGACGTACCCTGGGCAACGATTCGTCGGTTAAAGGAATCATATCTCGCCCCTAGTCGTGGCATAAAGAAAGCTGATCAAGCTACGAGCCCGGGCATTTGTAAAAAAAAAAAAAAAAAAATTCCCATTTATCTATTATCCCGTTTATAAATCACTACTTGTGGATTTGTAAATGATTATTGTAAATCGTCGTCTTCGCATGAGAACTTTTCGCAATTAAAAAAAAAAATCACTATGTGATCAACAATATCCCGAGACTTATCCGAAACCATAGTCATACTTTCCCCGTGAAACATTCTATAGTAGTTGACATTAGTGTGGGATGGAGCCGTGACTCTTCAGGGAAGACTTTCGAGAAGTACCTGAAAATCTGGAGGAATGGCAGCCCATTCTTCCTGAAGAGCTGAAGAGCAGCAGTTATGATGACCTGAAGAAGAGCTGAAGAACCAGAGCAGTTATGATATGGAACATTTGCGTCTGGAGTGAATTCATGATACAGAAAATACATGAACTTGGCTACGAAGTTCTCCCTCACATACTAAACTTTTCAAATTTTTCGGCAACAGACTACCATTTCTTTAAACGTCTGCATCACTTTCTGGACAGAAAACACTTGATGACCGACGAGGTGAAAACTGCATTTAGGTAGTTGGTTGCTTCGCGGTCCCCTAATGTCTACCAACAAGGGTTAGGTGTCCTTAACAGTCATTGGTAGAAGTGTGTCGATGAATGTGGAGCGCACTTTGATTGAAAACTTGTAAAAATAACGCTGCACAAGCTGAAAAGCCATAATCAGCAATCTGACATTTCATTTTGAACAACCTGATAGTAATATTCCTTTCCAATTTAGATGAATAATTTCCTGTCTTACAGATCCGATTAGTTCAAATTAAACTGTTGCAATTACCTTTTAACACTCCCAAATGGTTTGTTCCTAAATACTAAATATAATTTATTGCTTGTTAAAGGATATTGCTTCATCATAATTTAATGTTTGCCTCAGAACAGTTGCAGCGAACTGTTAAGCCAATTTTCTTCCTAAATAACTGGTATCTACAATTCTTAGGAATGACTAAGTTCATATTTACAAAGATTGAATTATGCACAATTTGGCTGTTCCTTTTTTTTTAATGTCAAATTTAATGTTGATTACTTTTGGTCTTTAACAATGTTTAGAATAGATTATTTCTGCAAAGTTATCTCAAAATTTTACGTGCAAATTTGAAATAGAGAGATAAATGCAATACACAAATAATAAAAATTAACTATTTTTAATATTAGACCTTGTTTTCCATAAATTCCTTAAAAGCTTCATAACATCATACATCATACATCATAACAGAATTAAACAAATTTGATTTTACTATCTAAGGAATGATTTCAGTCTAAGATTTCATTTGAAAACTTAAAACTTTCCTTTAACAAGTTAAGCTTTTTTATGTTGTTTTAATAATATTTTCAATATTGATGAAATATGGGAAAACCCCACTGAGCTCTCTGGAATCCTTTTTTTTTTCTGTTTAGTTTGTGAATCGAAGTAATCATGTTGGAATGATGAAGATGACGACGAAGATCGGGTTAGGTATAGAATACGTGGGAGATAAATAGTGGACCAGAGAAGAAAGAAAAGGATAAATCATTTATCCTCAGCTGGAGATCATTAGATTAGATGACCCTCTTGCTGAGTGCTAGAAGTTTCTTTTCAAATAGTTTTGGTGGCTTGCTTCTTTATGGCAACTTAGTTATAACGAAATTGTTACAAAAAGAAGACTCCTCTTGAATTTCTTATAATATAAAAGATTATTAATTTTAAAGTTGGAAGATAAATTAAAGTTCAAGGTTTAAAAGTTTTTGTGTGTGAAAGCTTTGGGAAAGAAATGCAATTAAATACGTAAGAGATATTTCTAAAAATAATGTAAAGTTAATCTATGTATTCTGTATATTAAAAAAAGAACAAACAATCCATCAGTAGTATATTACAAACCTTTTAGGAAACCTTACATCATTTATGTTCGCAGTGTCCGAAAACAGTTTTGTTTCAGATATGCAGTATTTTATTGTTTTCGAAAAAGCTCCTTGATTTTTTCCGAATTGACTATTATTACTGCAACGACTAATTCAATCCTAATTCAATTGTAATTTATTATAAATAAAGAAGACAATTTAAAATATATACAAAATTTGTTGCAAAACTTCAGGTGTTTTAAGTGTTTAGACTAAACATCTAAAAAAATTGACCTTAGCAAATAATAAGATTAAAAAAACCTTAAAGAAAACTTTAAAAAAAATTAAATAGTAAGTGGTGTAACTTCCTACAGATTAGTTTCATTATTGTTGTTTTGATATAAAAAATTTATATTAAGTTTCTATGTTAACTTATATTATCGATTTAATCACTTTTAATTGCTAATGTAAATGCTTTGGAATAAATCATTCCTTGTTTATGGAATGTTAATAAATTTTATAACATTATAAGTTAATGTGCGATTTGAAATTGTTGAATTATGTAGAGTATTTTCAAATTCAATCATATTTCCTGGAAATTAATGAAACTGTGGTCGATTAAATAAATGTTCTTGAATGCAGAGTAAATATCAACAGTAATAACTTAAATTAACTTTAATAACAACGATTGAATATATTTATATAAGATTGGTTCATTTATCAATAATTCTCGGTTCACTTGAAAAAATATCATACTCTTTAAATAATTCAATTAGAATGATCATTTCAGTCTTTGCTTTAGAACAGTGCCTTCATCTTTTCGGAATAACAGGACAAATAAAATAAATACCTTTTTCGATTCTATGCGACGACTCTTGACTTTACATCTTATTCGAATCTACTTGTAGGCTATTAGTCTATAGTAATTTTATGTTCATTCTATTTAGCTATCTTGATGCACAAAAGCCTGTTTTCCTCCTTCGTTTATATTGAAATCAATAGGATTTATTATTTCACTTTAGACAGTGGATACGTAGCTTTCCCGTGTGTCTGGAAGTATTACATTATTTGCTTCTTATTGCACAGACATAACACATTGGAACATCTTGGATTTCATTCACCTTTCAAAAATATTTAAAGAGAAACTTACATGTTGTCCACTTAACTTTCTCATCATGATCTCCCAAACATTTTTTTATACTTCTTTCTTTCTTTATCATCGTGAAGCAAAATACAAGAACATTCGCTACGACAACCGCTCCACAACAAAAAATGAATGCTTTCACGTTTTCACTTGTAAATGCGTGACAATCTGATTCGTTGTTGTTTATTGTCATTGCGCATCAATCACTTATTTATTGTTTAACTAATCACGCAGGAAATAAAATGCATTTATTAAACATTTGCTTTCAATGAATCTTAAAACTGCAGAGAAACTCAAATTTAAGTGTACTTAATAAAAATGTATGGATTTCGGTGCTCTGGATGAAGTCAATAATTTTAATCAAATTTTTTGCTGTTTTATGGCCTTAGCAGTTCCCCTAATTTCATATCAGAGTATGTATTATATTTAATGAAAATTATAAACCAAGTATTTTTGAAACAACAGTACAGTAAGAATGTATTTAATCTTAGTAATTAAATACCATACTATAAATACTATAACTTTGAAAACAAATATAGACAATTCACGACTTATCATAGAAACTATTTGAATTCAGTTGATTATAACAAATCTTATTTAGGAGATGTTGATCAAAAGCCGATTGCCCCAAGGATTACAGCTAGATGGTATTGCATTAAAAAACAACACAAACTTGTTGGTTATTACATTAGTAAGAAGATCTCAATGATTCTGCTTAAGCATCGAAGAGATCTTACTGTATTACATTCGCTTTATCGTAAGGAATAGCACCTAGTACAATATTCCAGGCCACGATATTTGCATCATTCAAAAATAATGTCGACATTTTTCCAGTTCCACCTCTTCCCACCCTGTCCTTTGCTTAAGAATAACGCAATTCTTTGCTAGAAGACAACAGTTAGAGTCATTCTGAAATTGATCAGTACAACGAAATCCTACTGTGATGTACAATTAGAGGAAAATATCGTATTGATAAAGTGTCTGAGTACAGTATGCATCTCTGAGAGTATATATAATATGATACACATCACACTTCTTTAAGTAAATAGTCCTTTTTGAGAAATCCCTTCACTTACTTAGCCCTTCTGGATTACAGCTCTATTTCATAGGATTGCACTTCTTCGGCCATCGTAATCTGGTCCATACGCAGAAACGATTTTTGTCTTGGCTACGAATTCCTGACTTCAGTTTCTTTGGACCTTCTGCTTCGCATCTCTTTAATGTGAACATATCCAGGGAAAAAAACAAGTCGATCATTTGACCAAAATTCTTTATATTATAAAGATGGTAAAAAGCTATCAGTTGCAATTATGTTGTACTCCGATCTTACAAAATTTAGGAACACCCCGGGCTATGAAATGAACCGGTCTTACAGACGAACAGCGGAACATGTCCAGATTATCGAGCGGGTATATAAGAGCTCACATCGAGATTGCACGAGCAGTATTTGTTACAGTGCGCAAATGGATAAAGTAGTGGCTTCATCCAACTTTGACAAAGATGAAATTGTGATGGCGAGGCGCCTTCGTCAGAGCATCTTCCAAACAGCGAGGCTAGTGTCTCAAAAACGGCCCAAAAATAATGAAACAGCATTCATTCACATTTTTTAAATAACAAATTTAGGTCAAGATATAAATATGTCAAATGGCTTCCCCTTCTCAATAATTTTTGAGCGACTGAGCTGATTTTAAAACTTGGTAAATCAATAAATCCTTTAAAATAATTAAAATTTAAAATTTTCTTTAGAAATGAAAACTAAAGTTGTTGACTTTTGAAATTAAGTTATCAATTACAAGAAAAGCTAATAAAAATGAAAGTGAGATTATTACATGACTTTAAAATTCAGCGACGGAAATGAAGCCCAGCGTCTCCAATTCATCTGAATAGATGCCAGTTGCTGTATACATCACACCACATTAGTCTCTAGTACGCATGTTCAAAACTTAAAGATTATAGCGTAGAATCCGACAAACAGCTTGTGGCGATTTGCATAACTGTAGATGTTCAGTAGAAAACAGATTCACCTGCAAATTTCCGAATCGCGCGCAAAGGGATTTCGTGGTATCTCGAAAGCAGATAGAAAGGAAATTGGCAGGACTGGGGAATTGCCTTTGTCTGAACTTTTGGACGTGAAGGACTAACTCTATAAACATGAATTTTTTTGTCATGTCTCGAAGACATCATCTCGATTATTTCAATCTGGCAAGGATTATCGGAAAATTGGAAGAAGGCCGAACAATCACCGATATTTCCAGGGAGTTTGGAATCGCGCATAGTGTTGTCTTCAGGCTCTGAGCAGCATTTCTAACGACTGGAATGTGTTTCACTGAAGGAAGTCGTCTTTGCTTTACAACTGCACATGAAAATTGAGATTTAGCTGTAACAGCTAAACGCACTCGACGTCAGTCAGCTTGCAAGTCGCCTCCATTCCAGCACTGGAACCAGGATATCCCGCCAAAGTGTGGCTCGACGGCTGAGGCATGTAGGGCTGTATGCTCGAAGGCCAGTCATCTGTGTGCCTATATCCAGAGAGCACCGTAGAAGGCGTTGTAATGGTGTCAGATCCACCGAAGTTGGACTGAGGATCAATGACCAATAAGTTGTTCTCTGACTAGAGTCGATTCAGTCTACAATTGGATTTCAGATGTCAGTTCATCTAGCGTGAAAGAGGTTTGGTGTACCAGCATGAAAATGTGCAGGAAAGTGTTTGAGTTGCCCTCATGAAACATCGATTCCAGCAGTTTCGTACAGAAACAGTACCACAACTCAGATGGTGAGCGATTCGTCTGTATGACCGTTTCAGTCCAACGATATGCCTTCCTCGAAGTTCTACAATTGCTCGTAGTGTCTTCGAGCTCATCGTCATTGCTTTTTTATAGTATACTGATGGGAATGCAACATTTCTACCTCTTCTTATTAGCTTGTGTCTAATAAGATTCTGAGGGCCTTTATATGGATCATAAGACGAGTACTGCTACATAAGGTGATGCTGACGTTTCTTCTCAACTAAACTTTAATCATTTTCATAGCTAATTAACAGGAAGTTGCTGAAGGAGTTTCATTCATATTGGACGCTTCTTTCATTATGCTTCATTTTTTTTTATCACAAACTGTATACATTCTTCTAAATATGAAGAATCTTATTTACATTCCGTACCCTCGTTTCATTATTTTCCATTCCCAAAAAAATTTGAAAATCAAAATTGACTTGCAATCTGTCTGACCGCCAGCTTGAAATGTTCATTGTTCAGTTTCTGTTGGTATTTGACAATCGTGGAAGATATATTCGTATTATCTTTATGTTATACCTTTGCGACATATAAAAACTCATTTTTGTTTTAAGCAGTTCTGTTTTACTATGTGATTTGTTTTTTGTTTTGTATTTTTATAAATAATTGGATTTCCAAATTGTAAGTGCTGCTTTCACTAATGATTTGTAAGTTTGATTCTAATCGGATCAGTTTTGTTTGTTTTTTTATTTCTTTACATAATTTTACAAAATTATTTTTAAAAACGAAACTCAAAGAATCAACCATGTGGAGATCATATATAAATTGGAGAATAAGCTCAAATTAGATCTTCGCTTCAAGTGAGACATTTCAAAGATCAAATGAGGAATCCATTGTTTAATCACTGCCAAAAAAAAGTATTTGAATTACTGAACTAAGATGACGATATACCTGAAAGTTATTTTTCTGAAAAAAAATTATTGTGCAATTACAATATACTAATATTTTTTAGGGTGAATCTAAAATTAATTGCTTTGAATTGTTTTGAATTTTTATATTTTTCTTTTTTAATTTAAAATGAACTTTTTCTAAAATACAAATTTATTTCCATATGATAGAAATAGAAAGTGAAACAACGACAAACAAACACAAAATATTTTTTTTTCTAATACAACACATGTAATCCGATTAACTTGTTCAAACTTAAATATAAAACAGCACATTATTGTGCTAAATATCCATGTCCTGATTTAAACTGAAATTCACTTAATTTCCTCCCCAGAACAATTTTAGAAAGGTTTTTTGAGTCTTGTCTATGTGTGTATGTGAGAGAGACAGATAGAGAGGGAAAATCTGATATTAAGTGATGGCGAGGTAAAAAATTAACCTTTACAATAAGAAATCTGTAGGTCGATGCTAAGGGTCACTTATTATACATGGGAAAATCTATCGAAGTGTTAGTTACATAAAAATATGTAAAAATTAAATGAATAAACTACAACCCTTTCTTAATAGAAACATTCAAAGTGCTGTGAATAATTAATAAATGGAAACAAGTGCAGCCCCTGACCAAAATAAAAGAAAAGAAAATTGCCTTTCTGATTGGATTATGAGGAAGGAATTGGGAACGGTCGTTTTGTCCTTCTGCGGATTCATCCGCCTTCTCCGATAACGCCTTTTTGCCTACTCGTTGTAGGAAAAGGCTTTGGGCTAGCGTCTAGCGACCAGCCTTTAATTTTCTTGCTCTTTCTTGTTTATGGGGTCACTGCCAAGATGGCGGTGGCCTTCACTAATAGGATCTTGTCTTTCTGATTCCTTTATCGGGGAAGGCGGGGATTGGGCTGATGAGTCCGCAGAAGGACGAAACGGCCGTTTCCAATTCCTTCCCCATAATCGAATCAGAAAGGAAATTTTCTTTTGCTTTATTTTGGTCAGGTGCTGTACTTGTTTCCTTTTTTATTATTATTTACAACTCTTTCTTCTTCCAGAATAATTACTCAGAAATAATTAACCGATCTACTTCAAACTACAATATCGACATCTGTTTAGATTTTGAGTATGAATTTCTGTTCTAAACCCCACTTCAAATAAAAGCCCAAACACAAACTTTAATAACTTAATGATGAGCAGTGCATTTTAAGATCAGATTTGTATTTCAGATACATGCTATTGTTAAACTGTGATTTTCTTGTTTATAGACACTGTTTATAAATACTTCACAATACGGATCAAATACTGACTCTTCCTTAACTCGCTAATAAAGAAAGAATAATACCCTGTGTTAAGAAGAATATTAGGTTAAATGAAATTTCAGAATTAAAAATTATTGTATAATCTTAGTCAATTTTTGGTGCATTTACAAATCTTGCTGTATGGGCCCCTTTTCAACAAAGACGAAAATCCGATGATAATAAGTAATTAAAAAACTTACACCGTGATTTAAAGCATACAGCATTAAGATAATAAATTTTTATATTAAAAGAGATTATCTTTATTATATTATTAGATGTGTGTGATTAGACATCAAATATCACCGCTTATTACTATGATGTAGACATAGTTACAGTGATTTTACAATATATTTACAGTGTATATATTTGTGATTTTATTTTATGTTGCTGTTATGAGCTGATGCTATTATGTTAGGTTAGCCTAGACGCGCACATAAGGTTTGTCAACCCAAACTGCAAGACTTACAATAGAGTTCTCACCCTTTTCTTGACCCCTTGTGGTTTTCACATCGCCTCTGAAGAGACTTTTTCAAAATGGAACTGAATCCATCTGAGAATCGGAGAAAAAAATCCCACTGAGTAATTAGCGATAGCAATTGAAAAGTCTCTTCAGAGGGGATGTGAAAACCACAAGGGGTCAATAAAACCCATTTATGACTCTTGCGGTTTGGGTTGACAAACCTTACGTGCGCGTCTAGGCTTACTATTATGTTACATTTTATTTTCCGAAAGGATTTACAATTCTTTAGTGTGGAGAATCTCGTGCAACATTTCTTTTGCTATTTATTAAAATGGTAATCTATTCTCCCAAAAATAATTAATATGAATTCATAACGTGTAAAAATATCTTGCCCTTGGATAGAAAGAACAGGACAAACTCATATAATGGTTTATTGACAAATTCCATGAAATATCTGAAGCTTAAAAAATAAAGAAACCTAAAAATAGCTTACTCGATAAATAACAAGAAGGCACGTGATCATTTCTATGAAGACATCAACTTCTTATCATCTGGGGCATCTCGGTAACTGTCAGCAATCTCAAAATTAATTTTTTTAGCATGAATTTTTTATAAGAAGCAGAGAACAACATGCTGCAATATTTGTAAAACAAGAATCGCTGATAGATCATTTATAGTGAAGCTTAATCTCTATTATTAAAAATGCATAAAAACAAAGACTCACAACTCTATTTCTACTGAAACATCACGTGTTTCCTAATCCATTGTAGGGATTAATTTTAGTATTTTTCCTATTCTCCTTATTTTTCATTTCTGCTGTCTAAGAGAAGTTCCTTCATGTTACTCTTCTGAATTTGAATAGTCAAACACTTACAACAGGAAAGTAATTAACTTTTTTTCAGTTCCTTCTAATGGAACTGTGATTGAAAGCGAAACAGAAATTTGAGTAAGAATTGTAAAAGCCGGAATTTTTTTGTTTTTAATTTTAACTTACTTAAATTTACATAACTAAAAATAAATCAAATGTAAACTTCGCAATGTCTTTTTTTTCATTTAATTTTAAAATGAAAGGAATGAATTAAAAATGCAAAAAAGAAAAGCTCTTCCAAAAACAAATGTTATCGATGTCGCAATTTATTTTTTTATCCTACTGTTAAAATCCATGTTGAGTAACTTACAATAATAAATTGTGCTGATCTTGAGAAAACGTTGCTAAAGCTCGAACAGAAAACTTTGTATCTCCAAAGATATGACTTTTAAAACAGCTTTCATACCAAAACTTCTTTGCCTCAAACGGAATTCTTACAATGGTAGTTCTTTGTAATGTTCTTTACCTCATATTGTCTAAATTCTGATTACTGCTCCCGATTCCAACATTTCTACTGATTTTGTTTTTAAGATTATAAATATTTCCAAGATAGGAATTTGGAAAAGGAGAAAGGTAATTAATATTAAAATACATATTCTTCCAATCCAGAACGGTAGCATTGTTTAGAAAAACAATATGAATAAAAAATGACCATGAATATCTTAAGGTAGGCACAGAAATGGAATAGATTCTGTCTATTTCTAGCTATATAATTAAGTAAAGTCAGCAAAGAAATCTCTTTATAGATCTAATCTAAAATTGAATCACACTTTAATTCAGAAAAAAATGCATGATAATTTCCATTTGAGATGAATATCTACTTTGAATTTTTCCTTGTTTATGTCTTCCGATACTGTAATGTAATTGGATTCTGAATAGAGGCAATGAATGTTTTAGTAGCTAAAGTTACTGAACTTCGCAGGTACTGTCTCAAATTTCAAACCTAATCGTATAAAATCATTGTCTATATCGTTGCTGTTGTAAGTGTACACTGTAACAGGAATACGCTCAGCTATCCATTGTTTTGTGCATTCAGAGATGAAGGAGGCGATTTTGAGAGAAAAATACTTTGATGGAGCCCAGAATATCTGTGGTTTAATATAATATGTGGTTTACAAAATTAGTGATAATGGAAAGGGGCTTGGGATCAAACCATTATTTGAATAATTAAAGCTTTAGCGAAAAAAAAAATCATACAAGAACTTTTAGAACATAAGAAAAATATATGTTAATTATTAATCTTAGAAAAAACAAAATTAATGTTATCTTTTTAAGAGTACTTTCATCCGGAAGATTCTGAAATTCTGATCATTTGTTTATTAACTTAGATGCCGACCATAAAAGCACATTTACAGTTAAAATGATAAAATAGTACAACGTACGTTTCGAACCTCCGTCTGTATTGGGGTTCTTTATCAATATCCCCCTACTTAAAAAAAAAAAAAAAAAACAATTTAAAAATTTAAAATCGATTTGGCAACGATTTTAAACGATTAGGTTTGAAATTTTGTTTCAGTACATTTGTTTATTAATTTGCATAAATTAATTATATTACACAAAAGAGTGAATGGTATCTTTAAAAAAAATCATATCTTGTAAGTCAATATTATGGCAACTTCCAGGAAGAGCCAATGGCTATTATGAAAGACACCATCAGAGTAACTTTCCTTTGATTTTAGTACATTAAGTAGAGTAATTGCTGATCTACACTACTTTTTACTTCTAGTGATTGCCACTTGAAGATGCTACTATCTGAGGCAGAAAAGAAAATTTTTATTTTTGTTCTTCTTTTTTTGTATCATTTAACCCTAATTAAAGTATTCTCACAATACATGTAAAGACAAAAGAGAATTTTATTTAGTAGAGGAGCAAATTAGAGAGCCGACTTCCAAAAACCAAAAAACCTAAATCCGCCTGTAACTGTAAGGCAAATGGAGTTGTCCTTTAGCTCATTATGGCAAATAATTGTTGATGAAACTGTCCATATCGTAAAATACTTTTCTTGTTTTATTAAATATTTATACTTTTAAATATGTGTATTTTTTGTCATTTTCCATGATCTATTTTTAATTTAACTTTTAGAATTTTATTATCTATTTTTAAATTACAAAAATATTTTAGCTTCAATATCTTTTTAATTTTGGAATTGATCTAACGAAATATTCGGGAAAAAATTAACATTCTACCAATAGTTTACAAAAAAAGATAACATTGAAATTGTAAAGTTTCACTTCGTCAAATCTCACAGCTTTTGGACACTGTTTTATTAAAGCATTTATAGATTTATACGAGTATGTTAGTTTAAAAATCAGAAAAGCGAATCTCTGTAATCTGTTTCCTTCGCGAATATAACTTGATTTCCGAAACTTATATATACAAAAAATAAACAGGAAATAAGGAAGGGAAATATATACTGGATACTTCAAAGCGAATACAAACAAAAAACCTCAAATGATAGCAAATTAAAAAAAAAAAAAACTTTTCTTTCTTAAATAATCTTTTAGATAGTCATATTAGGAGTTTAGTATTCACTGTATCTCCGAAGATATATCTCGAAAAGACATTAAGATATTGAGAAAATGACGAAAAATGCATTCTTGAGTTTATGATTACTGTATGTATTATTTCTGCAATTTCTAAAAACTTTTTTTTTTAAAGCAATGTTTTCCTTAATTTTTGCGCTCATTTAATTCCTTTACGGCACATGAAATAGTTCTATTATTTCCTTATGAAATTTTCTTTTTTCTTCTTCCTTTTTTTTGGCTTCCCATTATTCTGCCTGCGTTTGAAGTCGTCGAAAGAAAATAAAAAGCAGTTGTTTTTCTTTCTTTTCCTAAGTTACTAAGCTTTTGCTTTCTTTTACCACTGGTAGAGCGAAATTCTTTTATTTTTACGAGTGAATCCATTTAAACATAAACTAACTTTTTCAACTTTAATTAAAAGCTCCAAAGAAAAAAAAACTCTCAGAAGATTTTTTTGGGGGGGTGAAACAAGGTGCATTTACGTAATTAAGCCTGACCCACAAAATTCGACAAATTTAACATTCAAGAGAATTCAAAGATTGAATGGAATCCATTATTCACAAGAAATAAGACAGTGAATCAGAGATCAGGTTAAACAAAGAAAACTTAAAAGTGAAATTGTAAGTAAAAAGAAGAATCAGTGCGGCTTAAAATCCCATTGAAGACAATAACGGAATAATAAGATCTGAACAAATTAAAACTTATTTTCCAAAAGTGTTATTCCTGAGAACTTTACATATTATGAAGTCATTAAATGAAGAAAAAGTAAAGCTACATTTATCATGAAACTGTAATAATTATTGAATACGAAAGGTGCAAATTAAGATCCTGAAAGAAATTAACTAAATTCTCTGCATTGAGAATAAATGTTCTCTGCATTGGATGAACGTTTAATTAGATGAAACTACCTGCAAATTAATGAATTATCTAAATGGATTCGTTGTTTAACGCCAATTCAAAAACCATTCATAAGATTCAACGTATTTCGTTTCCCTCATGCAGTGACTAAAGCCCATTACACATGGATCCGAAAATCGGATGATCGGATCCACGAATCGCACGTTTTCTCTTTCACATGGCCACGAAACGTCGCCTATATGAACGATTTGAATGTTACATGTCGTATAGACAACGTGGGAGAGAGTTTTGTGGCCATGTGAATGAGAATATGTCCGATTCGTGGATCCGACCGTCCGATTTTCGGATCCATGTGCAATGGGCTTAACTCCTCGATAAGGACTCGCTTAGAAAATATTTCACATATAAAATCTTCTGTAGATCTTCTGTGGTCCCTAAATATGCAAACCAAATTCCAAGAAGATCCACCGATTCAGATTTATTAGGATGCTTAAGAGGGGCTGGGGGCTGAATCAAAGAAAATAGAAACAGCTCTTTGACTTAATCTTACTTGACAAGATTTCCTAAACATTCGTCTGGGAAATATCTAAATGATGTATCGTAAAATGTTTTCACCCTTCAATGCAAAAAAAAAAAAAATGTTAAGATCTAAGATATAAATCCTCATTTGGTATTTTAGGTCACAATTAGGCGTCCTTAGATGACACTCATTGAAAATGAAACAACATGATTACCGGAATCACAAATATTAACTACCTTCAGTAAAGGAATAAGAGATTTGAAATTTTAGTCCTTAATGCTTTCATAAACTTTTCATAAAATTAATCATTTGATTTCGGTATTTACGAAAATTTTGTTTCTTAAAATGTTTCGGTATTTTACTGAAAATATTCCATTTTATTTCTTTTTTTCAATGAATCACTTTATTTTTCTAATTAAATAGAAATTTCATTTTCTCTTTCCTATAGATTTTTACTTACCAAAACTATTTTGTAAATAAATTAATTCCCTACATATAATTCTTTGATTATTACAAAAATTATTATTTCTTTTAATGTTTAATAACAGATAGAATATAACAAAGAAATGTACGTAGATTGAGAAAATGTTCTTGTGACTCAAAAAATCTATCTTTAAAGTTTTCGTACTTTGCACTTCAATCAAAGCCTTACTAATTGACGAAATCAAATTACTTTGAAAATCATTTCAAAGTACTTCATTATATACGATAGCTTAACTATAAATGATTAGATAATTATAAAAACTCTTTGCTTTACTTAGAGTGTTTTATTATTTTATCGCATCGAGGCAAATTTCTGAAAATTGTTTCCATACGGAAAAAGGAAAAATAGATCGTCCTTTGTCCAAAAATATGAAGACCTAATTTCAAGAACCTGTCTTCACTGGTTCATTCATCACAAATTGTAAATGATGACGATTATTTTGAGCCTACTTCTATCTCAGCGTTGATTAAGGTGTTTGTTAAATGAAACTGAAATTCTTTCTTTTTCCAGTACGGACTATGCTTTGTAAATAAAATGAATTTTCGAAAAGAGTCAAAACTTATTGTCAATGTCGCTATTAATAATACAGTAATTACTTTACAACAGTATGTTGACTGTTTTGTTCCTGAAGTTTTGTTCCTGAACTGATCATCGTAGGAACTTTACTTCCAAACTTGATGAAAAAGTAGCAGTGGTGCAACCCCACCCCAAAAATAAAGAAAGAAAAAGGAAAGATAGAAAGAGCGAGAAGGAAGTGTGCTGACGTGTCTGAATCTTACTATTTTAGAAGTGATCTTTAAATCAATTTATCTGTAAATAGGTCTACATCTGAATAGACTCTTTACAACATTCTTAGCCCCCCCCCCTCCCAAACCTTAATCATGGGTGCGCCTCTGGAAAACAATATCTTTGAAGCTTAATTGTCTTATTACTATAAAAGTGATAATGTTTTTATTGAATAGATTTACTTTAACAAAATGGCAACTACGGAAGGCACAAAGGAACTAAAGAGATTTCGCACTTCGAGCTGTCACCGGGGAGAGTCTGAACGACTGATGAGTCCTAAAAAGGATGAAACGGCCTTACCAGACTCCCGGTGACAGCCCGAGGTGCGAAATCTTTTTTTTTCTGTAGTTATTATTTTATTGCATTATTTACTTACTTTCTTTCATCTATTTGTAGTTACTAACAATTGGTTTTAATAGTAAGTGTTATCTTTGGAATTTGAAACAAATTGTTAGAAAGTGAAGAAGGGTGAAATGAATTAAATCTATTTTAATAAAACATTCCTACACTACAGCAGTATTTTGTTGATTTCTGTTGACTTTTGATGAATAGATTAGCAACTGAATTTTGCAAAACAAACTTATTTCAAATAAACACAATGGGTGAGACCAAATTATTCACAAGTGACATCTGGAACAGCTATTTCACGCTCGTTGGCGATTATCAGCCAGGAGAAGTCACAGTAAATAACAAGGTCTCCGTTATTTCAAATAACTTTAAAACTGGCGATATTTTGAGCAGTGAAATAATGATAAAAAAATTCTCAAATATTTCTTCAATTAAAACCAGTTACAAATTTATTTTCTTAACAGATATAGAAAGATATTATATTTATATTAAATTTGCGAAAATTGTAACTTGACTTTAAGTTTTAACTTTGCTGTAATGACATTCCACGTCTTATAATGTATTTGAGCACTGTCATTTCAGCATAGTTATTTCTGTTTTTATTTAAGTTTTTTTTTTCTACTCAATATTTTCAAAACAAAATAAAGACTTCATTCTACGATGTCTATTTTAAGTAAAAATAAAAAGAATATAACAATACATTTATTAGATAAGATATTGAACTAAAAATTACTTACAAACAGAATTACATTATTAAAAAATCAAATTTCAAAGCCCAAAACATAATTTTATTTTCATTAGGTCATATCCGAAATTTATTATTAATAAGTTGGTATTTTTATTATGTTTTATAATTAACAGGATGTCCTTGACTTACAATTTAATACGATGATTATGTAATATTGCATTGTTTTGTTTTGAGTAACTTCTGATGAATGATTAAATCACAAGATTTGTGGTTATTATTTTAATTAAATCTTGTTAACTAAATCTTGTGAGTTCTTTCATAACTGATTAAAGGCAATGAGGAATAGGACACTCTAACTAACCTGGAAGGTGCAGGAGGATCTGCAACAGAATAGAGAACCACAGTCTGTGTCTGTGTCTGACGAGGACACAGAGTGCCATGGTCCTAGTGAAAGGGGTAAATACAAAGTCCTATCATCGCCACTGGTAAAAGCCTACAGGTATTGACATCTCTGGCATGAAACACAATATCCACTTCCCCACTACATTTTGTTTTGTTTTCTAAGCTTGATGAAAAGTTTGTAATCCTGACAACGGTAATGCCGGTCACCTGAAGTGAGAGAAACGGACGCAGAAGAACTAAGCTGTTGAACTTACTCCTACAGTCGTTCTTGAGCTCTGGCGTTTGACGAATGAGAAGTAGACGCTCACACAGTTTGGACTGTTGCTGCACGCCATCCATTAGCCGTGCGATTGGTTGAAAGATCGATGCACGTGACAGTGAGCGCGTTCATTTCACGCAGAGGGATGTGGAATCAGAAGACTCAAACCTACATGAGTATCTCTCCTCCTAATCTCTTGGCTTAATCGACCAAAACATCTAGAACACCACAAATTTAATCATCTAAAAGTTTTTATGTGATTAAACATTTACTTATAAATGGTTTTATTCTTTATTTTATTTATTATTTATTGTGACTTATAATTATTTATTTTTGCTGTTTTTATTAATGTAGTCAACAGTTATTTATTAATTGTGAATTTTTTTATATTTTCCGTAATCAAGACGAAATAAACTTTTCAGTTTTTATTATTATTGATAATTGTTAATAAAATTTTTGAATGAAGGAAATTGAAAAGTAACATTAAATCTTTTTTCACTCAGGATAGTGGAGAATTTTGTATCTAAAAAATTGCTAATAAATATATATTAACTAAATATTGGTATAAATCATACATGTAAATTTAGAAATAAAGTAATTAGGCGAATTTTACCCTTGAAAACATTAATGATTTTCTGTCGCTTAATGAATAGTTTCAAAAGGTGATTTTATAGATTTTTGCCTTTTTTCAAAAATTTAATAAGTAATTCTTGACGAAAACTAAGGGCAAATTAGTTTTTTTATAAACAAAAATGTTTTTCTTTAAATGTAATACATTGTTTTCCTGTTCGAATAATCAATTAAATTGAGAACTTTAGGTTTGTTGAAATTTAATATATCTTTTTTATTTCATTTCTTAAATGATTCTGAATGTATGAAAACAAAACAATTTAGATAAAAACAAAAAAATTTATATTTTTCAGCTTGACGATACTTACAAACGTTGACCATTATAACCTTCAAACATAATTAATGAGTTAGGGAATTTCTTGATCCAAACGATTCGCATGGGAAGATAAAACAATAAATTAATAATCGTGAACCTTCGATTTACATTGCTTTGATTTTAATCTTTCAAATTTTGACATTTTTAAAATACTAAATATCATTTGTCATGTTCAGCAATGAAGCAGCACGTAATTCACGATCTTTTGATTGGCACTATTGTAGTTAGAAAAGATGGAATTGTTACTGGTACTATTACTATTCCATACTATTACCATAGTAAAATTAGCGATAGACATCTCAAAAACGTAAATAACTTCTACAAAATGTTTTTATTTTATCTTTTCTTTAAAACAATGCTGTATATAAACTTTCATAAACTTTTCGATAATTTCTCGGCAGAACATATGGGTTGTTTTACAGGAAAGCTCCTTTCGGGTTCAAGGTTGATTAGGACTGCTTTTAAATTTTGAGTCAGTATTAGATTTTTTTTATGACTTTTCAACTTTATGGCCGAAATTGGCACTATATCCTTACAGAAATATAGTAGCCTACTGTTTAAATTTGTAAGTAAGAAACTTACATTATCTTTTTAGCATTGTCCATGACTGAAAATCATTATATACCGACTCCCGCAAGAAAAGTAATACAAGTAAAAAAAAATGAATTTTTTCGTTTTTATGTGGATTATGTTCGTAGCATATAGGTCTTCACTCAAGAAAATGACACAAGTCAAATAGCAATAATTCTTCGGAAAATCTCACAAATGTCGCAGAAAATCACATCGATTTTAAAAAAGCTACAATTTTCAATTACTTCTGAAAAGTTTCGTTTTTTGACTTGTGTCACTTTTCTTGCAGGGGTGCGATATGTAGGCCTATGATGTTAAAACGGAGATGTAGCTTCGATAAAATAAAATCATTCTATTTTGTATTAATGTATTTCATAGCTAATTGAATTTTGTAAAGGAAATCTTGCAGCTAATTTTGAGAATTATTATTTTATAGAAAAAGATTGCTGTGGCTTCTCTTCCATAATGCAGACTGCCAGTTTATCAAAATCTTTTACAAATGTCCTTAGAACTGCCTTCTGTAAAGCAATTCATTTGACGATATTTTCTTTTATTTTTGAAGCTCTTATTTAATTTCAAGTATAAATTAAATAATTAAATAGTATATTAGAAGCTTCAAGCGAAAATTGAAAAGTTATTTTGAATATGATTTGAATATTTAAATTTGGATGACGTAATCGAGAGATGAGATGAAAGCTCGTGGCAGCCTCGATTCCAGTCAGTTATCAGATCAGTTCGTTCAGTAAGGTCTCAGTAGTGTTGAACAATGGAATGTTCCAGTAGTCAGCATCAGAGCGTGTTGAATGAGAGAGTGTCAAAAAATAAAAATAAGAACGCTCTCCAGACAGAACGTTAAGAAGTCCGAACTGAGAAGTCAAATCGTAAAATTCAGAAGCAAAGACGTTCAGAAGTCAGAAGTTAGAAACGAGAACTTCGAACTGAAGAAATGAAAATACTAAGACGAATTAGAAGTGTCAGTCAGTCAATCAATTGGAAGAAAGAAAATGTAAAAGTCAATGCAATGAGAAGACAACACATTTTCGTATCACAAGTTTCTAATGAGAAGAGACCGAACCCATTATTAAGTAAGCGTAACGGAAAAGTTCAAGTCCCCTATTATTGAGAAGTGGAAATTCTATTTGAAGATTGAAGACAAACTGACCGAATTAGCGACACGGCGGAATTACAAAAGAAGCGTAATTATTTGTGAAGCCACGATACTTGAAAAGACTGAATTAAAACACGCCAATGCAATTCTGAACATAACCCGGTTCTCAATCATAGTCAGCGAAGACTATTGCGTCAGAAACCTAACCAATGATGTCACACCGAGATATCCTGGAAAGAAGCCAACTCGAAGCAGCGAAAGTCACCTGTTATAGAAGAACGGCAGGATACGTTGTGCCGTAGATTTAATGACAAGTTTGAAAGAAGCCGCGGGAACTTTGAAAGGAAATTCAGTGCAACAGAAGGAAGCAAGATAATTGTGAATTATATCAACGCAGTCAGAAAACTGTAAGTTGTGAACTTTAATTATATTATTAGAAATAGAAGAATTGAAGAAGCGGAAGAAGCCATTAAGTTGAGAGGGGCATCGCAGTCAATTCTACGAACAGTGAATAACTATTGTGTTAGAATTAATAAGTGAATTAAGCTTCGTTATTAGTACGATATTTAAAGTGCTTAGTGCAGTGCAATTATTAAGAAATAATATAATTAATCTTATAGTAAAAGTGCTACTATATTTAAGAGTGAAGAATTATTTGTGTGAGATAGTTGAACTATTAAATATTACTCACCTTAGTGAATTTTATTATTCAAGTAATAATCAAGTGGATTATATTGGAACTTATCTGAACATAAGTCAGAGTGACGCAGTGTTATTATTTAGACTCAGTTTTTAACTTTGTACAATTCAAAGTATAATGTAAATATTACTTTGACGCATTAAAAAAAAAAAAAATTCTATATTAGTGGACCTTAAGCGTTCAACTTTCAATCCAATTACCAAGGAAAAAAATTCAATTAAACTGAATTGAAATGAAATTTTAAACTTACTTAGTCTCAATAGAAAGAGAACCAATGAATTAAGTATTAGTTTCAGCTTTTAATTCGACGATTAATTGAAAAGCCAAATTATTTATTAAAATAACAAAGAAACGAGTAAGAATAATTAAAATGTAATTTAAATCACTCTAATCGATATCATAATTATTCTCAAATAATTTCTTTTCTACAATAAATAAAAATTAATAATACAAATTTTAATTATATTAGAATTTAAATATTTATATTTATTGAAATTATAATGTCTTAAGAAAAATGGAAATTTTATTTTTATGGAATTTAATTATAAGTTCCAAATTTCGTTGTTCGCAGTGACGGAGTATTTATGAAAGGTTGTGTATTAAATTTTGCATGAATCTACTTTACAATTTACAGTTTGCAGAAAATTTGTTAAATAGCGTTATAAAGAAATGTAGTGTAGATATTTCATTGAAAGAAAAATGCGGCTGATCTTTAGGCTAAGATTTTACAAAAATTTCTAATGGAAAATTCTTTAAAATCAGCGTTTTGGAAAAGTCTACACAGGCTTGCAATATTTTTTCTTTGATTAGGTTTTAAAAACTGAATATCAAATATTTTTAGAAAATTTTTATTTTTAGCAAAGTCTGGAAGTTTTTACAGTGACATTCATATAACATATTGTAATGATTTTTATTCACTATATACAGCCTAGATGGAATGACTGGGTTCTGGCCACCACACACAGTTCTAATAAAATACATAAATATAAATACAATAAATGCTTTTATTGTATTTATATTTATGTATTTTATTAGAACTGTGTGTGGTGGCCAGAACCCAGTCATTCCATGTTAACGTAAAACACACGTAAAAACCTTCCATTATATATAGCCTATTTTCATTTATCTGTTTATAATAGTCCTATTTATTCATTGTATATTCTTAGTTATCTTACGTTTATAAATTGTAATTATCCTTAATCAGCATTTATTTTATTATCGATTCTATATTCTGATTTTTATTGTTTCCTATTAATTATATTATTTTATTCAAATTTCCCGTTGACCGCCCTTCTTATCTCTTCATTCGTTATTATTTAAAAAGACAGTTAAACATTAGTTAAAACCTACGTGTAATTTAAATCCTCCAATCAATTTCTAAAGCACGGTAACCAATCACGGCCTTTGTACATAGCCTATTTAAACCCCTGCATCGTATGAATAAACAGAGCGAGTTGTTGCCAGATCTTATTTCTAGTAGACTCGTCTAATTTTGGAAGAAGTGGCCACAAACATTCATCACAAATATTGGCGCCGAGATCCGGGATTGCTCCAGCGTACCTTCACCACAATACGTTTCAGGATCACTGTAGATGGATGCTAAGAATTATATTATGTTTGCTTTTTGTTTCTAGTAAATGTCATATTATTCTTTGACATTTACTAGAATAAGATTGAATTATAACTCTTCATTGCATATAAAGAAATCTTTATAAGGACTTTTTAATGACTTCTTTCTATTACTATTTTTCTTATTGATAAGATATCAATTATTATTTATTAATCATCGATTACAATCATTTATTAATTTTTTTACGCTCGTATTTCAGAAGTAGACGATAGTCATGCTGTTGGTTGTTTATTGAAAAATAGAAAATTACTATTTGAGTAAAAGATGAGGGAAATGCTACTTTTAACTTACAAGAAAAGGACACACCCTGTATCTTTCAAATGTCAATACCCTTTGTGAGATGAAAATATTCATAGATACTTTGGTTTAATATATTTGGGTCGAGAGCCAATTCTCAAGCATTTTCGAGATATTTGACATTGTTTTAATCGATTTTCGAGGATTAGCTTATTACCTTCCTGTTCGATTTCAAAGCAATTGTTCTTGTTCTGTGATCAGTAAGTTATCGGGCTGCGGATTTGAAATCAAGAATTGAAAAATAAGAAAATTTTAATTATACAGAAATTAGAACAAGGCGTTAGCGTAAGAGAGTATGAAAAACGGAAACTAACTAATATAAAGAAATGAATTCTTTATACTGTGTAGAAGTAATGCGTTTACCAACGCCTTCGGACGGCCTCTTAGAGAACGAGGATACAATGAACGTTGAAAAAAAGCATTGATTTCAATTTGAAATGTCATTCTGCATTGCTTCCAAAAAATACTGTTAAACTATCCTTAGCCACTTTGTATTCCGGTTGACTTTTTTTGCTGTTTTGAAATATATATTCTGGAAGGTATTCTTTTCGAATCATATTTAAATTTTGGTGATCTGCTTATCCACCGTAACCCATTATTTTCTATAGATTATCGGGATATTTAGCTGCAGCTTCTTTATCTGCACTGATATACTCACCATAAATTTTAACATTACACAACTGAATTCGATTTATAAAACGGTCAACTATTCTACGACATCAAATTTTTGTTCTACTGTAATAACAAGCCTCTACTTTCTTTTCAACATTGTGTTTATCCATATTGGCTAAGGCATTTTATAAATAATTGTATGTACAGTACAATATTTATATGCTTATTTAGTATAAGCATATAATAATATATGATGTGTATAATAGACGGAAGTGTAATCTGCAGGACCACATGAGACAGTGACGGTTGATAAATGAGCACTAGTGTTATATTGTTGTGAAGATAATTAGTAATTTTTAATTTTTGGCGCACAGTTTTAAATTAAAACTCGTACGAACCTAATTCCTAATACGAACCTGGCTCCTGTAAATGAGTTCTGTTATCATTTCGTAATTCGTATTAAATAGGATTTCGTATTATTCAAATTCGTAATAATTGGGGCTGTTGCTTTTATAAGTTTCATAACTATAATTTAACTATAATTTAAAACTATAAATCATGATGTTTTCGTTAGTTTTTTAATTCTCTTTATTTGATTTGGCATTTCAATTTATTATTCAAAAATATGGGCAAGTACTCAAGTGCTCAAAAATAATGGGCAATGATGGTAGCTTTTGTACGAGATAATTTGAGATTAAATAGTCATAGTCGAATAAATATTCTTTTACGAATGAAAATGGACGGGAGTCTCATTGTTTTCAATTGTTTTCAAGCCGAAATCCATCGTGAGATTAAAAAGACAGCAAATTCTGCTCCAGTTATGGAATAGAAGTCATGGTACTTTTGCAATGGGTGGAGTTACACAGTTATTCTAATAAAAGCAGCCACTCTTTCTTTGTTGTGACCGCTTTCCTGTCCACGGTAGAATTTCAGCGGACACGGATATTAGAGGCCTCTTGGAATTCAAAGCCATTCATGAATATTATAAATGACAGCATGAAAGCAGCAATAAGGAAGAAAGTAATTTTCATTTCTGTTAAACGAAATAGGAGTGGTACTAAATGTTTCAGTTTCGCAAAGAAAGAGAGAAGCTTTTAAATTCTTGCTGAATAAATAATCATTATAAAAGTCAACACAATAACAATTGTAGGGAAGATTGTGGAACGTAATCAATTCCATTAGCAACAACAATGACTCCCTCACTTATTCCGTAATTATAAGACATGAAAAAACACACATACACACCTAGACTTGGTTTGATTCAAGTGATTTAATTTGTTTCTCTTTGATGTAAAAGGACGAAACTTTGTTGATGAGAGAAGCAAACTTTTCTTATTTTACAGGTGATATAATATTGAAATTGAATGCTAATATATTTTCTAGTCCATTATATTCTAAAACCTCTTCGACACCACTTCAGGTTTTCATGGATATGGCTTCAAATTGCATTGTGAAACACTTTTTGTCCCCAACACTATTTGGTTGGTAGATACTATGTAGATATAAAATTATGAAAGGAGTTTTTAATAGCATTGAGTAATGTAAAGTTTAATGTTTTAGTTCAAATTAACACTTTTTATATTTTTAACTGATTTCCTAAAAATATTGTATTTCTAGCATATCTTCATTGTTACATAGACATGCATATCAATACATCCCCATTAATGAAAGAACAAGGAGAAACAACGTTAAGTTTATTAGTGATGGACAAAGTGATCCCTCGAAAATATTATGAGTTAATGCAGCTAATAAGGCTAATAATTAATAATTAGCTAATATAATGAGCTAATATAATATAATATAATATAATATAAAGCTAATTATTCATACACAAAATTAAAACTAACAATATTCGGCCTATTTCCGTTGAGTCCTCAAATTTCTACGACTGATTAACATGTAAACTCTACTCCACTACTGATAAGTCAAATATTAATTATATATAACGTAAACAAATTAACATGGAAACTTAAAAAAAGAATTATAAAAGACTGCCCATTACAAAAAAAATCAATTTAATTATAAAAAATAAAATTCAGTTGTCTTCAAAGTAATTATATTATATGCAATAAACTTGAATAAACTAAAATCGAAGTTGAACATAACTAGTTTATAATTTTTCTGAAATCCTCAGCAGTGCTCATACAGGCACTTATTATCCTACACACAGCAATGTAAACAAGTTCTAAGGATCGGAATATATATGTCTGTTAAATTCTGAAATGCATATCACGGTATTACTGGATAATTATAAAATATTAAACAGCAAATATCTTATTTTTCTTCTATTTTAGTTTTATTAATTTCCGTATTATTTTTCTGCATGAATCTTCGACTTTCTTTAAAGTAGTTGTATAACGAAAGTTTCAGAAACGCAATAAAAAAAGGTAGATACAAAATATAAGTAAAAACGGTCCGTCCCGGTCTCTTCCCGATGACAACTCGAAGTGCGAATCCTAACTTTAGCTTTGTGCCTTTCGATTGATATTTTTCTTAAAGGAATACTAGAAAGTTAAAACGGCTTATTTTATTCACTTAATGTAACATTTCTACACTGTTAAATTTCTGTAATTTTGTACAGAAAACCTTCGACTGATGTTGGAATTCAACATCGTATATCAATTCATTATCTGAAATAAAACCTCAAACTATTTTTGAATAACTTAATTAAAAATGGCTTTCTTTAAACACAATTAAAAAAAACTAAAGCAAAGTCTCTCTTTATTGAATGACAAATAACAACCATCGAAGCTTTCTCAGAATGTTTTCGTTAAAGTTCGAACTTAACAACAGTTTTTGAATTAATTTTTTATTAAACTTCCAATAAACTAGTACAACTAAATTTGTTTACTATAAATTTCGTATTTTTCCAATCTTTTTTTTTATATTACTTCAAGTAAGTTAAACTATAAATATTTTAAGTACAAAAACAATGCTGCTTATCTTTTTATTTTGTATTTATCTAATATAAAGATATTAAAAAAATATTTTTCTTATCTTCCTCCCAACTTATAATCTTTTGAGAATTTAAATAAACAATCTTCTTCCTAAAATAAAACATATCTGAGCTTTCATCGGTGAGAGTCAGTTTATTTTCTGTGTCATTTCTTTATTCTTTTCTAGTTCTTTGTGGCACGTTTTGTTTAAATCCTCTTTCCTCTTTTAATCGATGTAAGTTTTTACAGCCAATTGTATCAGTTTATTATCCCAACGAACAATTTCACACTAAAGAAAACGGAAAAAGATTGTTTTTTTTTTTTTTTGAACGAAGGAGATATAATTCGCTAAAACCATTTCTTCTCGTGTTAGAGATGGTTCCCCATCCTCTTCTAAAAGCTATTAGATCTTTTAGGAGACCCGGAATAATAAAACAGACGCCCCTTCTAAATATCTTCCTCATCGGTACTCTTGAGTAATTCCCATGTTTACTTCCTTACAAATTGCATGATAATCTATCATCCCAAGGATTATCACAGAAAATTGATCCTTCAATATTTACCAATAATATATTTAGATGAAATACTGACAACGTTCGTTTTGTAGGAGGAAGACGAATTCAAAATTCCCCTTCACACACATCTCTTGTGTTTACAGATTGAAAATTTTTTACATATGTAATTTGTAAATTTCAGAAACTCTTCAAAACACTTCAAAATAACCATTTAACTACCAACCATTTAACTAATAACCATTTTCCAATTCGCCTACGGTCAGTAAAATTCAAGTTTAAACTTTTATTCACTTACTTGGATAATAAACTTAGAATTAGACATGAGGTAGAATGTTAGATAGAAGATACTGTATAATGGGAATTATTTATCTTGAAGTCACACTTTCATTTTGAAACTTCTAATAAAGTGTTATGCTGCAGAAATATCCTTTCATTTAATTTATTTGATATTATTGATTCTAACTCTAACCCTACATTAGGAAAAAGTAAGAAACAAAGGTTAGTTAAACAGACAATCAAGGAAGAAACATGTTTAAATGGAATAATAAAACATGTTACATGTTGTTATAACCCTTCGAATAATAATTAATACTAGTTTTCAAACTATTATTACAAAAATTTAATAGTGATGAGAAGGATACTCTGATGTTTATATCTTATTTGTTGGTTATATGTTGTATTTATTTATTTTGTAGATGTAGATTATTAATTATTTTTAATTATATAAAATAATTATACAGTAAAATTATAATTCATGTAAAAATAAACTTCTATCTTTCATGTAAATAATTAATATGCACTAGCAAGGTACTTGGTGGAAAGATGGACTTTTCATTGAAATACAGCGGCGGACAAAAAGCTGCATTACTTAAAAAAATAATATAAACAGCGCGAAAGCGGTAAAACGAGTGATTGTTGTCTTGTTTCAATGGTAACAACATGGCTCCGTACGTTCAGTGGACACCAAGGAAAAAACGTGTGGTGGTTTCACTAACTCAGGAAGGGTTTTTACGCATGTTGTTGCAAATAAAATAAGATGCCATCAGTCTACAGTTTCGAGGATGATTAAATTGAAGCCTGAAAAGGGTGATTTTTCAGAGAAGAGCTGGATCAGGCCGGAAGAGAGTGACTACACCTTCTGAAGATCGATTGTTGAAACGGTTATGTCAACGAGAACGCCATGCAAGTGCTCCGGAAGAACGCCCGCGGTGTTCATAAAGGTGCACGAACTGTTGAGATACGCCATATTAAAAATGGTCTCCATGCCTATGGGCCAAAGAAGATACCGTTACTGATAAAAAAACGATGCGGAAGCGACTTGCTTGGACAAAAAGCATGTTTCATAAACAAAAGATCAGTGTGGCACTGTAATCTTTTCGGTTGAATTAAAATTCAACGTCCATCGATCGAACGGTAAGCGGTAAGTTCGAAGACGAAAATATAAAGCTTATCATCCTGCCTGAATATCCAACTGGGAAGTTCCAAGTTAGTCAAATGTGTTGGGGAAGTATATCCAGCAAAGGGGTTGAGTGACTTAAATTTATTATGGGAACTGTGAATGCATCAGCTTATCCTGAAATCTTGGGAGTGTTTGAAACCAGTTATTAGGGATCATTATATAAAAGCCACAAAATGCATTTTCCAACAGGCCTCAGCACCCTGTCACACTGCGAAGAAGAAGAATCTAACTTATTAATACATGATTTTATTGTTCCATTGATGTTTTGGTCTCAAAAGAATGAAACCACATTGCAAAAGTAATTTCCCCCCAAATTCGTAACTCAAAAATTCTGGTATCAAAGTTTTGGTCTGGCCTGAGAATAGTCCTAATTTCAATCCCATTGAAAATTGTTGGAATATAATGAGTGCTAAAATTGCTGCAAAGAAGCCAGATAGCAAGAACAAACTGCAGGAAACCATTATTAGGGTTTGATTCCATGAACTTAGTCAGGATTACATTCAGAAATTGATTTCTTCCATGGCTGATCGATGCAAGGCTGTTATCATAGCTCGTGGAAGACCTACAAAGTATTGAAGAGTTCCTTTTGTGTGTAATCGCATATACTGTCATGTCACGTGACTCCACTTAAGTAAAATCGATTATTGACTAATGATTTTGTGTCTCCATTACTGTGTCACGTTTCCAATTTGTCCAGTAATTATTGCATTTTTCACTTTCCGAACTTATTCACAAAAATGAGGAACAGATTACTTCCACACTTTTCCATTTTTCACAGGTGATGCAGTTTTTTTGTCCGCCGCTGTATTTAGAAAGTGGAGATCACAAATTTCTCCTTAACGGGACATTCAGTAGAAGATTTAAAAAGCTTACAAATTGGAAGTCAAAACAAAGATTGACCAAAATCACTTGAATGACTTAAATAAATTAAATTTCATTCAAGTTATATCGGTCAATCATTTTTTTTTATTTATTTTATTAACTTTTGATAATAATTATAAACATCGCGGCTATTATTAAATTGGTAATATTGGAGGCCCTTTAACGAAAAATAATCCAGAAAAGACTGAAGAAATTTCATCAAAACAAATGAATTCAAATGTAATAAACATATCAATTGATTTATTTTGGTTGATTCCCTTTCTGTAAATGTCTCCACGGGTTTACATTTTTTGTGATAAAGGAGAATGGGCAGATCTGCCCCACCACTGTATAGCGATACGATATATACCTGTAGAAAGATCTGCTTAAATAGAACATTTTTTATTATTACGACTTGTCTCAATTATTAGTCCGTTCGGAGTTATATACTTCTAGATATGATTTATCTAGTTGACATCTTAATTCCCGGATTTATTATTTAATTAACATGTAATAATTATTTCAGTAACAGTAAATATTATTTTCATTTATTATATGAAAATAATTATTATTTGAAAATACTTGAAATAAATGATAATATTAATTATTGATTATGTATAATAATTATTAAAAGTTAATTAAATAATAAATTCGAGAATTACGATGTCAACTAGCTAGTCACATCTAGAATTATATAACACCGAACGGACTAATAATTGAGACTATTTTCAGACTAAACCTACAAGTTGACAAACTCTAAACGATAATAAAAGTATGAGTTTTATTGAAATGTAAAGTATTTCAAGATGTGAATCAAAAAGGAAAGCCACCACAGATAAGATTGTTTTTCTCTGCAAAAGAACGGGCGTTTGAAGTAGTCCCCAAGTGAGACTTCGCTGCAATATATTAACGTGTTACACTAAAGCAGTACTTAATTATTCTGCGATTCGCTGGCATATTTTAACTTACACCTCCAGAATTATACAACTCCGGACGGCCTTATAATTGAGATGAGTCATCATAATAAAATATGTTCTATTTAAGGAGATCTTTCTATAGGTATATATCTTATCGTTATACAGGGTTGGGGCAACTTCCCATACATTTTTTGCCCATTGTCCTTTCAGCAAAACTATTGGGAAATGAATCTTGACTTTTTATTTTGACTGCTCATTCATGGAAAATAAAAATCGATCCTATTAGGTAAATTTTGATTTGATAATTTTCTAACTACCGCTAACCAACAGATTTGAAGTGCTATTGCAAGTAATTCGGGATAAGCCGTGACGTGTTCATTCTGCTATGACTAAATGTTAAATTCTACAATTCATCTTGTTCTTGATTGTCCATTCGCTTTCTAGTTTCTCGTCAGTTCCTTCGATTTCTCTTAAATAAAATTTGTTTTCATCCGAAGGATCTCCTTCAGCTGCTAGTTGTTATCTTTCAAATCATTCTCATTAATGTTTGAAGCAGGCGTATTAAAGCCTAAGAGAATAGTAGTTTGGGAAACGGTAGAACAGGTACACCTGTAGGACTTATAGCACGTTTGAAGTCACCAAAACGTGCATATCCTTCAAAGGCTGTTATTATAGTAATAAGAAATAAAACTACTCCTACTTATCATGTTTAATGTAAATTAAATGAACCATAATAAATACCACGGCCAATATGGAGATAAAGACAAATAAAAAAGAAAGAGGCCCCATTAGCAGGAATGAATCGGAGAATTCGACCATTATTGACGTGGTCAAAAGCTAAGTTGATATCACTTTTGTAATGTATTGCTAGAAATAAACCTGTAACTAATTGAGTCCCAAAGAAGTGTTTCCCAGAAGTGTTCTTTCACTTCTGGGAAATTAGTCGAACTTTAATAGTAAAGGATTTATCTTACGGCATCATTTCGTGATACTTGACGCAATGTCGAAACAAAAGAGGGAATAGTAATTGTTATACACAAAATAAAACAATTATACAGTATATACTTATAAGTAAATAATCCATAAGAATTTTTGATGTACACTTTGCTATTTAGTGAATGAGTTCTATTTTAAATTTACAAGATTGATTACCATATAAAGAAATTTAGAAGGACGTAAAGATTACTTCTAGGGCAACCAATTTTTCAACAACGTGAACGAGCTGTTTCCAATTCAAACAAGTCGATGTGTGAATGATCCATCTTCCCTAAGACTCTGCTGATGCATGGGTTTTAATGATCTATGTGGAATTCGGTTCCATCTTTCAACACTGGTTTGCAAATAAGGGTTAGCAGCTAACAGCTGTGTCAAGAGTTTTGACATGGAAGAAGAAAACCTTACGGATGACGAATTCCTTAAACGCAGGATTTCAAAGCAAACAAAGGTATATTTCAATTATGAATTTGAATCACGAAAGATGGATGGGAATTAGAAGTGCGAAACTTCTGACAAGACGAGAAAAAAGTAGTGCAATTTAAAAACTCTTTTACAACTACGAATTTACTCATTACAGTAATTGTATATTTATTCGACAATAATTGGATGGAACAACATTACTCCTTGGAACAAATCCTTAAAGAAGGCGTTTCAATAGACTTTAATGATCTATTGATGTTTTCCGGGTAACAGATATTTGAAACACTTATTTTTCAAATTAGAATACAAATCAGTACTTTAGGAACTTTAGATTCTAAGTTAATCATTAAATTAATTATTTGTTTCAATGTTGCTTTAAATTTTTTCGACTCCTTTATTTCTGAATATTTTCCCATTTGTTTTTGCAAAATTCGATTCTCACAAATGTTTGTTAATATTCCTTGAATTTATCTTGATGCTACCTATTTATGCTTCTTTTTCCACTTCTCTTCTCAAATCATTTTCTTTTTTTATTCTGAAGTATCTTAAATAATTATTTATTTATTTATTTATTTATTTATTTAAATAATAAGAAATTACAGTCCTGCTAGGTTCTTCTTCGAGATCCTGTAAGTTACATGTAATTAAATTACATTAACACAAATAATTAAATTAAATTACAATAAAATAGTTGTGATAAATCAAAATTTTAAATATCAAACAAATATAGCACAATAAAGTTATCCATTCTATATTACAGTAGAAATAGAAATTAATAATACTAAAAAAAAATAACATGTGAATATATAAACAACTAAAAAAATTTTAAACGAACAAACAAACATAATGATATCAAAATTAATGGTACAAATGACAAACATTTACCAGAAATTAATGTCAACCGTAAATCAAACTGAAATATTCAATGCATTAAATATCTGTTAGTACAAGGCAGTTATAACATTTGAATAAAATAACAAAACATTTATTAAAAACATTTTATTAAAAACATCTATTTTATATTATTTCAATTTATTTTCATTGATTTGAAAACAATGAAGAATTCATTTATAAATCTATTCATTCATAGGTAGATGTGAAGCATAAATGAATCACATTAATTTTGTATTATTAAAATCTTTTATGAAATCTTTCTGTTATAAGTCAAAATTTCGGATCCCAACTTCATTCCTCTATACACAATAAAAATTGATATTTATTTTTATTTTTAATTTGCATCAAAAAGAAAAAAAAAATTAGTAAAATAAAAATAGAGAAACATAAAATCAAGCAGTTCATTGAAAATCTTAAACATGCTGGAATGTATTATCCAAAACTTATAATATGCGAATTTACTCGTCTGCGTACTCGTAACAGAAACAGTTTAAAAAATGACTTAAATTAAGATTGAGGTTAAAAATAAATAGTATAGTATGAACTACAAAATCCAGGGTTTTTGTTTATAAGGGGTAGACCTAAAGCTGCTACGTATTGACAAAACATGAATATATCTCTGAAAAATATTAGCATGGCAGCAGAGACTCAACTGTTTCGCTTACGTGAAACAGAGTGACAGCGCTGCTATTTCATGAAATAGTTTCAGAGTTCTTCGAGAATCTTCCTGCCTCTCCCATCTATCGAGTAAAACTCGTATTCACGTAGATATGAGGGGTTGTAAAGTTTGGATCCTATATCTAGGATAAATTGAAGGCATTCGTAGAAAAATTTACTAATACCTAAATCCTAATTTTAATAAAAGTAATTTGTTTTAAGGAATTTAAACTTATTTCTGATTTATATACAAAACCGATTTTTTTTTTTATATTTTACAGTTGTTCAGTTAGAATTCAATAATAAATATATATTTTAAATTTCAAAAGTAACAATTTCTTTAATTATTACAATTCATGGTTTTTAACAAATGCTTTTCATCTAAATTGAAATAAATCTTCAAACAAATGAAATGAATTAAGTATTTCCTAAATCTCTTATTTAAGCGTTTATTCATTAATTAAAGCCGTAAGTTAATTTAGCTGATGAGATGTTAGGTTGGTTTTCTTAATGTAATTAATGAAAATTTTTGTGTCGCATCCACTGCTTGTATTCTACTAACTACTACATCATGCATTGTTTAGATGCAGGAAATACGAAGTTGAACACTTACATGTCTGCAATATGACTCTGCAAACAACTTACGTTTACCACGGTGACACTTAATTTTAAAAACATTTCTGTGAAGTGGATTAAAGTTTAAAAAATACTGAAATTATAAAGATAAAATTAAAATGCAGACTTGTGTATGTATTGTTGCGTGTGACAAAAGATTTCGCTCACTCGATTATTCCGTTAAAACAGAACTATTTATGTAAATTCACATAGGCAGTGGACGCATCGAATTAAATGCTCAATGGATGCTTCGAGAACGCTAATAATTAATGTAATAAACATAAAAAAAATCTCGAAGCAATGAAAAATTTCAGGCCGAGTCGTGGTTTCCATAATTCACTGAAGCTATGCCAGCGATGATGAAAAATGACACAATTTAAAATCAGAATTTTAATATTAGTCATTAAATATTCCATTTGGGTTTTTCTTAATTTTATTATTAGATTGGTTTCCAGAATATAAGTCTCAAATTTACGAGAGGCTCAAATAATGGTGGAGGGAAAAAAATTTCCCACATTTTCCCCTTATTCAATCGATAAAATATTAAGGGAGACACTTTTTCGAGGGAAATCAATTGCAGGAAGAAGGGGAAAAAAATCCCCTCGTTTTTCCCCTGCAGTCGATAAGATATTGAGGGGAGACTATATTATGTGCAAGTTAATCTCGAAGCTCCGAAGCCCGCCTTGAAGTTAACGACACTGTGGGAAGGTTACTTTCAATGGAGAAAATTAGGGGAAATATTCCAATTTGCGATGAATTTCTGACTTTTGACGAAAGTTCCTTTCGCAAGTTATTCAGTCTCATTAAGTTACGACCACGCAGCTATGCTATGAAAAAGTCTCATAACCAGTCTCCACCCTTTCTTTAATATTATTTCTTTTTTCTTATAATTCTTCTTATTGAATCGAATTTTTAAAAAATACAAAAAAAAAAAAAAAGGTTAACAGTGTTCCTCAAACACAGTGTTCCTAGTTGTTTAGGTTCTAATGATTTTCTGTGGGTTTTCTCGTTTAATCAATCGACAAGTTTCAAATTGCAAAAGATTTCAAATATTAGCATTACTCGTCTCTTAGTCTTTCAAAATATATACCAAGTTTCAAGGATATCTTTCCACATTCAAAGGTTATTAGACAAGACAAGTAGAGAATATTGGTAGAATGAGCCTCACTTTCTAAAGTAAAATAAAGCTAAAAAAAGACTTAAAATAGCTTTGTGCCGAGAACATAGTGTGGAAGGAACAAATCTTTCTAGGGGTTTATAAAGAGATCTATTTCTTCTTCTTACGAGTTTGGCCTACTATGGACCGCGGGAAACAATTGACTAGATGAATAGTCTTTTCCTCTCCTCCCAGTATTTCTTCATTCTCTCACTCTGCTTCCGCCTTCTATCATCTGACCAGATTACCTTGGTCCTCGTAGTTTGTTTATCCTGGAACCCTCTGAATCCATTAACTCTCTTTCTAAACACTTTCCTATTCCAGATCTCTTCTGAATTAATCCCAACTTGTTCCATGTAAAGAGATCTATTTGTAATATACGTCTGAAATTGAGATGTATATTATAAACGTATATTGAAATTGAGATTCAAAAGATGGATTTTTAGGAATAATCTGGGACATCTATTTATTTTCCATATTAGGATTTGTAGCAATTTTTAAGTGTCACGGTGGACTAACGGTATGGCACTGGCGTGCCAATCCAAGGGTCCGAAGTTCAAATCCAATTCAAATCCCATGTGTAGTAATATTTACCCAGTTGATCAACAGTTTAAAAGGTGTCGAAAGTTTTTTATTTTACTTTTGATCTCGCTAATGGGACGCAACAACAAGCAAGAATAAGAAATTTTCACAAGCAATTTAAATTCGAAACATTGCGTAACTAAGGGCTTCTCACAAAAGGCAATTAAAATCGATCACGAGGTCGGTGGGTAACTGAAGGGTAGGTATCTGCATATTTTATTTATAAGCAATTATTTGTAATTGGAAAGTCTATAAAAATCGGCAGTAATTTCATCCGCATTAACTTAATAAAGGGTTTTAGTTTTAGCTTATGTTTTCGTGCTTTGAGTTAATGGAAAATTATTTTTTTTTTTTTTATTTTTCAATTAAAGAGGCTTTGACATTGCTATTTCTATGAATTCATGCTGTCTCTTCCCTTTTAATGAGATAACATGCTTTAAACTATTGATGGAATAAAAGTTCAGCCTATGTACTTACTAAAAAAATAAAATAAAATGGAAAAAAAAAATAAATACAAAAAAAAATACAAAAAAAAAAAAAAGTCACGATCGATTTCGTTAGCGCTCAGACTAACATCATCTGGTGAAGAAAATAACAGAAGATCCAGTCTTTATAGGCGAAGATACAGTTCTAAACCAATGAATATTCAGATGTAGATGAGGTAAACTGATATTTGCAGTAGGGATGTAGGAAGTGAAGAACCAATCCATTTTTAGAACGGTTCAATATTGTCTATAGAGTTATCGGCTATTAACTGATGAATGTTGAAGTAAAGACTGGCATTTAACATATAAAATACGGCTTATCTTGAACGAAGAATATAAGTTTAACGTGCGTGAAATATAATTGATGGAATAAAAGTTCAGCCTACGCACATACTAAGAAAATAAAATAAAATGCAAAAAATTAAATAAATAAATAAATAAAAAAATAAATAAATAAATAAATAAAAATAAAATTAAAAAAAAAACGTCACGATCGATTTCGTTAGCGCTCAGACTAACATCATCTGGTGAAGAAAAATAACAGAAGATCCAGTCTTTATAGGCGAAGATACAGTTCTAAACCAATGAATATTCAGATGTAGATGAGGTAAACTGATAATGCCAATCCTTACTTCAACATTCATCAGTTAATAGCCGAGAACTCTATAGACAATATTGAACCATTCTAAAAATGGATTGGTTCTTCACTTCCTACATCCCTACTGCAAATATCAGTACTACTGTACTGAGGTACCTACTGTACCTCATCTACATCTGAATATTCATTGGTTTAGAACTGTGTCTTCGCCTATAAAGACTGGATCTTCTGTTATTTTTCTTCAACAGATGATGTTAGTCTGAGCGCTAACGAAATCGATCGTGAAGTGTTTTTTTTTTATTTATTTATTTTATTTTTTTTTCTATTCTTTTCTTAGTTTGTGCTTAGGCTAAACTTTTATTCCATCAATTATATTTCATGCACGTTAAACTTATATTCTATGCATTATATAAAATTAAAGGAAGATTCCTTTATTAAAAATTAAAAAAAAAATACTTAAAAAACTTATTAATTTTAATTGTGTGATAACGAATTTTTAAAGATCATCGATTTAAATATGAGGAAATGTCACACGTTAAATTGATTCGCAATCCGTTTTTATGATAAAATTATCACAGCTATCGCAATTCCCAATTAAACATTAAGTTGTAATGGATTTCAAATACTAATAAAAATCTACAAATTTCATCTTCTGTAGATATATAAAAACTTATCACTGAACTATATATCAAATGAATTAAAATAATATTTTATTAATAAAAAGGAAATATAAGCAGAATTGAAATAAAATCTTCTTTGACACATTGCAACGTATTTCTTGAATTTCACTTTTATATATTTCCCTTACTTGGATAATACAATTTGTAAATATGATATTTAGATTTTAAAGTTGCAAGAATTCTTAAAACAAGTTCCTATTTGTTTTAAGCAGAAAAACAGAGGAAAAGAAAAGAATTCCTTCAGATTTTTTAAGTTGCTGCTACAGGAATGTTGAGGTGAAATATTTTAGGAACTATTTTGAACATTCCGGAAGAATGTTGAAAAGCAAAAACAAATCTCATCTAAAAGAGAAGATTGTGGAAAGAAAGTGGACTTTCTGCTGTAAACTGGCATTTCCTCTTTTTAATTTACAAGCCTTTGAAATAAAATGATTTAGAGGTAAGAAAATTACGAAGTAAAGACGAGGAAGCTTTATTTTGTAAAACAACTGAGGACATTGCGCTTCAGAGAATATGAGGAAAAATAATCAAGGATTGACGAATGAAAATTAAAACTTCAAAATGGGTTTTATAAAGTCTCAATTTTCATTGGCTTATTTCCGTAGATTTATTTCTACAGTCGAGCAAAGAACAGTAGCTTCTTTCTCTACGAGAAGATATTTAGGAAAAACTGACGTTTGTTTTACAGAAATACTACATTGTTACCTTTTCTCCAATTTCCTTAGGCTCTTGCTTAGTTCTTCAATATAATAAGTTTAAAATGAATTTTCGGAACATTACACGCCATCATTGGATTGTAGTTGCCAATTCCTTGTTTTTTTGATGACGAAAAACTCTGAAGATGACGACGCGTTAAGTGTTGTGTTACAAGCCAAATAAAATTCCAAAGACCAAAAAAACAAATCATTGGCAACTACAAGCCAACGGTCTTTGGATTTTTATTTGGCTTGTAACACAACACTTGACGCGTCGTCATCTTCAGATTCTTTTTTTTTATTAAGCGAATGTTTCCCTCACACTTCATGCCTCAGCTTTATGGTATTTCTTAAAATTTCGCTGTAAATGACAATGTGCTATTAATTCTTCTCATAGACATAGTAAAGAGAAGAAACTAAACATACTAAAGAGAAAATCATAGAAGTTCAAGAATGCAATATAAAAAAAATCATTATAAAAATCATTATTTTCATTATAAACATATTTTATATTAAGATGATAATTGACAGTTTTGAAAGATACTCCACAGTTCTTTAACCAAAACATAAATCAAAATTACTTCATATCTATATTTGGTTGGGTCCGGATTATGGTTATTTTCAATGGCATGACAACCTAAATTATCGGACTGGGCATGTCATGTCATTGAAAATAACCATAATCCGGACCCAATAGCCAAAATCATATACAAATGCAATGATAAAAGAGTTAGAATTCTATTAGAATCATGTTTCATAAATTCAAATGAATGTATAAATAAGGATAGATCTCTTAAAGTTTCATACTATTCATTAAGAATCTTCAAAAAATTTATAAATAAGAAGAAGAGAGAAAATTATTAAAATATGTTTGTAACAATTTATCAATTTTTTAAAATTGAAGTGATTTAGCAATTAGTGCTGTATCATTATTTATTACAATTAATATTTTAAATTTAAAGTGATTTAACAATTAGTGATGTATCATTGTTTATTAGAATTACTGATGTAAAGAATTAGTAGTGTATCATTATTCATTGAATAATTGTAATTATTTTAGTATGACCTCAATTAAT
>JAFIDM010000001.1:142491294-142522681 GCA_023159025.1 Thereuonema tuberculata
TATACTTTGGAGGCTTGTAGACCAACTCTTACTAGTCCCTTAGGTATCAAAGATTTGATGTATAAAATCCTTTTAAGCCTTCTATTAAAGATTTAAGTTTTTTAAGGATAGTTAATTTTTGTTATAACGCTTATAAAATGATGGACAGGCGTGTTTTAAATTAAAATTTCATTCTGTAACTATTCTCTCCTATCTACACAGCATTACAAGGTTAATCTAAACTTGTGAAATCATAGGATTGCTAAATTTCGATAAACGAAATAAAAGAATGGCGAGATTTGAAGAAAGAAATTTTTCTTTCATTTCGAGTATTCCTGTAATAACGTTTTCACATACGATAGGAATTTCTTTCTTTAATTTCGTGTAATCTTTTAAGAATTTTTTCATATACAATAGGAATTTCTTTCTTTAAAAAAGAATTTTTTCCAGAAGAACACAGCTTACTTTTCAAAAATTGCCTTCAACAAAATCATCTTATGAAATGTTCTAAATGTAAGTATAATAGCCACTAATTGACAATACCACATCAATGCAGTTGCTGGGTTTCTTATTATTGCACATTATATTCTGCTGCCTACTACTTTTATTTAAGTTTCTACTTTTATTTTTTAAAACTGATTTCATAGTTAGTCGAATTTGAAAGCATTTTCAAAAACTCATAGGATTACCCTAGAATATTAAAGCTTTGGTCTAATGGTCCTAAGATCCTTTGCCATATACCATTGCTTGTGAAAGTTCGAAGTATTCTTAACAAAACTTCTTCTACGATAACAAAAACGTTAATCATAGTTACATCTGGAAACAAAATCCTTTTTGTTTATTTCAAAGACGCTCAGTACTTTGGAGGAAAGGCCGAACTGTGATTGAAATATCACAACTACTAAAATATAATATAAGAAGCGTAATAAATAAAAACGTTATTTCTCTTATTCATACACACGGCTTTTTAAAATTTAAAATAATTAGTCATAACTTATAAATTAGCAAACAAAATAGTGAGATGAGTTTTTTGATTATTTTATTATAATATTACAAAAGATAGTTTGATAACATAAATTAGACATTTTGGAAATAAGTTTCTTAAGAATTAAATTCTTATAGATTTACAAAAATTTCTTTATAATTTCTTCATACTGTGGTGATATTTTTCTTTAATTAAATTAAATTTTATTTATTTATTTTAAAAATAATAATTAGAAATTTCAGAATTTTCTTATTTTTGTTTCTTTTTCTTCAGTGACAGATTTTCGATTCTTCCAAACAGATAACACGAAAGACTTTATTATCAGGACCGATGGGGAAATCGAATTTGATAGTCATATTTTTGTTCTGTACACTTTCACTTAATGCTAATCAGTAGATAAGGAAATTCTCGCCATTACTTAGTTCTCGATGTCGATATTAATATCAATAAAACGACTCCACTACTCGTCAGTTAACCTCAAAGGAGTTTATGGATGATTAATAATAATTTCATAATAGCTATTTTCATAATTGCATTTCTGGAGCAATTTAATGTTGAAATTGTAGAAAAACAGTGAACAAAGAATGAAGATTAACCACGTCATTTATCTCTTTTAGCTATGTGTTCCAGATAGAATAATATAAATAATGTTTATACAATTGTAAAAACCTATTCATTCTGTCACGAACATCATCACTGCTCAACATAAAAGGCCACCAAAGTGTTATTTCTATAATTAAAGTATAAATATTTGATAATGTAGGTGCGAGGAAGATGCAGTGCTGTTACGAGGGCAAAGAGAAAGCTGTCTGAAGTGGATATTTGAAAAAGTAAACCAAAATCCAATTGAACATTTTCAGAAAGCAGCAGACTTTTAGTTCCGAACTTTATTTATAATGGTAAATCTTCTCCAAACAGGGATTAATGCAGTTACTGGTTATTCATTTCCGACAAAAAAAAAATGCCGTCTACGAATTAAGCAGAAGAAAAACCCCTCAACAACATTATTAAGTTTTAATTGAACCAGATTAATTGTAAGTCTTTCTGAAATAGCTGTAGTATTGCAGGAAAAAGTGGACTCAAAAATATATCCATTAATTACTGTAGGTATATGTTTTAATTCAGAATTAAATTATTTTAGACAATGAAGATGTACAGAAATAAAATCAGTTTTGAAATATTAGTAAAAATAAAGAAGTGTACTTCACTTCTTTTAATGTCTTAAGAAAAAATTTAGGATTTACATCGTAGTTTCTTTAGATAATGTTAAGAAAAACTTTAGATAATGTTTATTAAGGGAAAAGTTTCAAATTAATTAGTAGACAAGAAGAGAAATTTAAACTTTGCTGTACATCTAAATGCTTCGTATCTAATTTATTATAAATTGAACATTTTGAGAATTAAAGATTTACTATTATTACTATTTTAAAAATTATTTTAATTTTCATGAGGTATTTTCAGGTAGAACTATTTTTAACTTATGTTTTCAAAAAAAAGTTACTGAAAGAATTTGAAATCTATTTTCAAATAAAGTAATTATTAAGCTAAATCCCTAAAGAAAGTTTCAAAATATAAATATCTGTATGTAACCCCCCACCCCGTCCCTCCGCTTTCGATAACGTTTCAATTAGCAGATGTATCTTCAGCAAACATTAGGATATGAGACAATCTTCTATCATATATTTGTAATTTATCCTCTGAGACAGTGTGAGAAATTTCCTCAGGAAATATTCTCATAAATAAGCATAAACATAAGTGAATACTACTCTATGTATAATCCACTTTCATTTGCCTTGTTTTGATATTTTTAAAATTAGATTTAGGTAACTTAGGAAAAACTTACTGATTAATATTTAAGAAATTTCGAGATCATGTTTATTCTATTAGAGCTATATAACACAAAGAAAAATAAAAGAATGCCAAAAAAGTGGATTTAAAAATGTTTCAGGAACCCCTAATTTATTTCATGTTCTGATAATAAGTTAACATTCATGTCGAAAGGAATCAAACCACATCTATTACAAATTTAAAAAAGTCATAAATCTTTATAAGGAAGTATTTTTTATGTATAAAAAACTGAAACTTCCTTGAATTGTACTTCAGAGTTATTATCTAACGATTAAATATTTTTTTTAGAGAAAACTATTAAATTATATTTTTAAACAAAACTATTAAATTATGTTTTTAGATACTATTAACAATACTCATTATTAAATCCTGTTTAAAATATTACATTTATAGATGAATGGATTATTTTTTTCTTCTTTTCATAGAAATATAGAAGCTGCATGTTTTATAGGTCAACCAAAGAAAGAGGAAATGCATAATCGTAAATGTCATAAGCAACAGCACATTGATGTTGTTTGTCATTGTTTCTTGCGATATCACTTCCAATGGGTTTTTTCAAATGGACTTTGATATGCCTTTTACTACATGAATCCATCTACACTGACTTCCTGAATAGGTTTTTATTCCTTCCGTCTAATCAGAAAACTTTTCTTTCTTGTTGTTAAGAAAGTCCAAACTGCAATCAAGCAAAAACAATAGTAACTGTCTTAGTGAAAATGAAGAAAAGAGTGTTAGTGTTAGTGAAACGAAAATGATAATATTTTTATTACTCACTTATTTTAGCATAATCTAATATAATCTAATATTTTCTGTTAGAGATTTTAAAAATGCTTATAAATTATTTTTACATTTTTTTTCTAAATGTTTCTTGAAACTCATATATTACGATGTTTAACGTGTGTGAAAATATAATTAATAGGAGTGTTGGATAATAAAAATGACAGACAAACTTTAGGGAAGAAATGATGTATTAAAACATTTATAAAATATATAAAAAATAAACTATAAAAATAGGTCAAGGAGGAGGTTTTTTTGAGTCGTCCTACCATCTGGGTGAACTCCACGGTAAACAAAGTCTTATGGTTGTTTTCCAAAAAAAAAAAAAATCTACAAAGACATTGTTATAGTGTTGGTAGTTATCTTTTTTCTCTCATCCTTAGTAGATAACCAACAACACTATATCAACATCTTTGTAGGCTTTTTTTTTTTGGAAAATAAGCACAAGACAGCCGTAACGGTGGGGTCGCGCGGTCTCAGGCGTCGGTCTGCCGTGAGGCCAGTAAGCCGGTACCCGGGTTCAAATCCCGGTTGTGAGCATGGATGTTTCAATTTCCTGTCCTGTGTGTCAGTCTCTTCTTCACTTTCTCTTCGGTCTGACATCATTCCTTAATGGCGTCCTGGGGCAGGCAATGGGAAACCACCCCAGTATCTTTCCTGAGTCCGTCTATGGCTTCTTCTAGGGGTTCGCCGTTGTGCGACACTAGAAATCCATCGACCGCGTACCTCCGGATCGGGGATCGCACTTAGTAAAAAAAAAAAAAGCATAAGACTTTGTTTAACGTGGAGTTCACCCATCTAACACCAGATGTTAGGACGACTCAAAAAAAAAAAAAACCTCCGACGATGAAATCCCGATTGGCTGTCTTCTAATTCTACCAAAATTTATTCATATAAGTTCCTTTCCTTGTCACTTGTAACTTAGCTCAGGAAGTCCTGAGCAATCCACTACCGGACGAGCTGTCCTGATTTTGTAATGTATTCTTAATATTTTTTATAAATGCTTAATATATCATTTCTCCCTAAAGTATGAGTGTCGTTTTTATTATCCAATACTCATATTAAACTAATATGTAAACGAAAAATAGTAATTACAAAGAAGAAAGATGGGAAACCTCATCAAGGAAAAACGCTATTATAAAAGTAAAATAAGACATAATTTATAATTTAGGTGGGGTTTTTTTTTTGGTATAAAACTATTAAATAACTACACTTACATAATAATTTCTTTTTTATTTAGTGTTTTTTTTTTAGATAAAAAAAATGAAAGTTAAATGGAATTGAAATACAATGGTAATTGTAAAGATGTAATAATATACAATTTAGATTATTTTTAAAATTTTTGAAGCCTTTGTCATTTTTTTATGGAATGGCTTTGCTTTAACAGTATTCTAGAAGTGGATCGTTATATGCAGCGCAAATCGTTCTCAATTATATTTTTTATTGTTATATTTTTATATGTTTTCATTCCATTCTGTTATTTCTGTTATTTAAATTTAACTGATTTTAAAAATTCGGGCTTTATTTTAAAGAAGTTCTTTTCTTTTCCTCCAAAAGAAAAACCATAATATCAAAATGGTACAAGGCTGTAGATTCAAAAATTGTATTTCTGAAATACTAAAATCAACTTAGGAATCAAAGGCCTCATCATGTTATAAAAAAACAAGTTTCTTCTTTTTGAAACAATGCTTTCAGAAGAGACACTATTGTATTATAAAAAAATAATGTCAATACAGGTTCTGGCTCAGTAACATGATGACGCAGTTTTCATTTCTGTTCAAATTGAAGAAAATTGTAAACATCATTAAAGGAAATAAAGGGAATCGAAAAATGTTTAAAGATTTAAATTTTGTTAAACTCGTAATTGTTTAAATATTTTGTTTTTAAAGAAAATGTGTATTAAGTAAAAATGTTGTGAGATTGAATTATAAATTATAATTTAATTAATTATAGTAAATATTATAAGCAAAATTTTTGCTTGAAAAGATTTTTTTTTTTCCCGTTGAAAGTGTCAACCGGAAAATTTGAATATGTAAATTAGTTCGTCTACGTAACGAGAGGTTATGTTAGAAAAGGTTAAGTGGAGCCTCATTCTAAAGAAAGATGGAAACGGAGAACTGACACAGTGGCAAACAGTAAGAGCCAGTAAGTGAGTGTAAGAATCAGTAAAGATTCAGAAATGAAGTAGGAAATAAGGAGACAAAAGAAGTGGACCGTCTCATTCAGTAAAAGCGGACAGACCCAATCAGAAAGTGAGCGACGACGAAGACAGTCGGACGAAAGCACATGCAGGGAGAAATCCAATGGTTGTTTTAATAACGAGAAGTGTGCAATTAGGAAAGCTCCGAGATTGGACAGCTGAGAAGTACCGGATTATTTGTACTCGTTATTAGTACTGAAGACTAAGGGAGCTACAGATACATTGAATCCTAAAGATTTATTATTCTCAAAGTGATGCCCACTTTATTCTCCAAGCTATTCTCCAGCAAGTCTAAAACCTGGAAATAGGGAAGACAAGAAGTAAAAAGGACTATAGCGATTCTTACCGAGGATTCCGGAACTTGAACGATTTCAAGACAGCAAACTACAGAAAGAAATCTGAATAATTCGGATGATAGAAAAGAACTATTATTTATTGGAAGAAACCATTCCATAAATTTAATTCACAAGAAGTGAAAGCCTTCGGCAAACCCGATTCAATAGCGCCGTTAGAAATCCAGGAGAGACCCCGTTCCATTGCATCCTGGGTAGGAGAAATCATCTGATTAAAAGTAGAGCGCCATTTTCAAACCGGTTGGTGAAGGTGGATTCGGAGATACCGTTGAGTTGGAACAACGAAGACTGGCAGATGGACGAATTACTTCAACTAGATTTACTATGCCTAGGTGAAAAGCCATATAAAAACAACTAACTGTGAGTAGTAAATTTGTATTCCATTTTGGAGGGAACCCCGCGTTCGTAAACGCAGTCAATTATGAAGATACAGTGTCTAAGATTGTTTCATCGGCAAAGAACTGTGTGTGTGATACCGAAGTTAGAATTATTATATCACCCTGGTATTAGAGAAGCCATTGAAAGTAAAATGATTGAAGTGATCTTTAGAGCGCATAAAGATATTATATTATTCACACAGGTGAAAGTGCTAAAGCCATTATAATTCGTAGATAGGATTATTCACACAGGTGAATTGATTAGCCATTAGTCCGTTTCAATTAGTCACACAGGTGAATAAGTTAAAAGCCATTGGTAGATTAGTTAGTGCATTATTATTAAAGAAATTAACTCTCGTATATGATGAATGGGAAATTAATCATAAAGATGCATTTGATTGAAAGAGAGATTCAACCATTACTATTAAGCAGTGCTAATGAATTATTATGAGCGTGCTACAATTATTATTATTATTAGAAATATTAGAAATTGTTAATCACACTAATTGTGAAAGATAAGATAAGAACTAAGAAATATCAAGAGGATATTTTGCAAGGAAGAACTGAACTTAATTGTGCTATATTTGCATTTTATTTTGAACACTGTACATACGTTTGAGTATTATTTTTAATGACCACTTCAATAAATCTTTTAAAGATTTTAATTTTGCTAAGACTAATTTTCTTGTTGTCTCTCGCTAACCAACTATGCATTCTGCAAAATATCGCAGCATAAAAATTCAATATTAATAGTAAAAATTTAAGTTTTGCTCGATATTGATGTTGTTTTGCTAATCAAAATATAAATTGTAATAATAATAATATTTTTATTATAATTATAATTTGACTGATCAATTAAATTAAAATTAAGAATAAAAAGAGCAATAAAAGATTCGGGATTTATTTTAAAGAAGTTCTTTTCTTTTCCTACAAAATAAAACCATATTAAGATAATATAGAAATAGTACACGGCTGTAGATTCAAAAATTGTGTTTCTGAATTACTAAAATCAACTTTGGAATTACAGGCCTCTTCGTGTGAAATGATAAAGACGTGAAAAATGTAGAAGAGACAAAAAATGACTTAAATATTTTTAGACATTCCTTTTGGCTATGATGATTAATCATTACTTCTGTTTCTATTATTATAATCTAGCGCGAATTTTATGTTTTTGCTTTCACTGGAGGAGTGGCGATGATTAGGGTAACGAGTGACAATAGAAAGGAGACGATAAAATGAGTCTGCTCTTATTACGGATGGAAGACCTCAAATCATTGCTTCATTCGCTCATGGCACTGAAAGCCTCGCTACGATCTTGTTAGCCAAAAAACAATATTCACTTAGGAACCCTATCTTCTGTCAACGACATATTAGAACTAAGAATTTGCAGAATTTTAATTAAGGCTTGTAAGACGTCATTAACATACATGTAGATTAAATAAATTAGGTAAGACACAATGTTGCTTTTAATCCTTAAGAAAGAGCTGATTGTTTTTACAGGTTAAAGGAATAACAACTGTTTTTTTTTTTTTTTTAATTTTTACTTTCTTAATCTTCAGGATTTACTTCGTGACGATCGCTTTAAAAATCCATTGTAATATCATTTTTATATCTATTTTTTTAATATTTTTTTTTGCATATAAATTTATATCTTGACGTCCACAAACCTCAATTAATGTCTTTAGTGCCCGATGTAAGTAGGTGCTGAGATGATTTTCCATTTCAATCTTTTTTTAGCACTTGATGGATTACTAATCGATAGATTAATTTTTCTTTCTCTAATCACTGCGATTCTCGGAGGCCGGAACGGATGTTTTATCACTTGAGAATCTGACAAATGTGAATTAAATTTTATAAAGGAATTCAGTAATTGATTACATGTTCCGTTCCCACGGAACAAAACACGAAGTCAGATTCTTGAAAACAAGATATTTCAATACTGAATCATCACATTAATCACTAATGATATTATTAATGAAAATGCTGAAGCGATTAATAAATGAAGCAAATCTAACATTATGATATCGGGCATATCAGTCACTTGATTATATAGATCACTGCTATTAGATATGTAGTAATTATTTCATTTAGTAGTTTAATTAGTATCGCATTAATATTATAACTAACATACCATAATTCACGATAATTAAAAAAACCCACAAAATATCAATGCAGAACTACACTGCTCACAAAATTTAGCGGATATTGCGAAATGAATATAATACACCCAAAAACAGAAGCATTTGAGTCTATTTATTAAAGAACATCATCAGAGAAGCAAATGACATGAAAATGGAAGTTTGTCTAAATATGCTAATGAGGTGCAGAGTCCATTTAACGGGATTGAGCAGGATGTGATTTTTTTTTGTTCATATTTTTTGAATTATTTTTGGATATGATTTTGTCATTCTGATTTGTATTGGAGTACCACGATTTCTTTCTTTGTGCCGACGTTCTTTTTTACTTTTAATCCTATTTTTTTCAAATAAATCTGGGAAGGGTAGTCTTTCTTATGCTTATATATTCCTCACTGAGTTCATTACCTATTATTCATGTATGTATATACTCTAGTTATTAATATCCTTTTTATTTTATTACCTGTGTTTAAGAAAACTATTTCGTACGCCTTTTATTGTTTATCTTACGTCTAACTTATACAATCATGTGAGCGAGTGCATTGTTTATTGATTTTATCATTTGTTTATCTGAGGAAAATTAACTATTTGGCTACTATGGTGAAAAATAGTGTTTTCTAGATGATTGATCTGAAATGAAATACAGCGCCATTTTATTACAGATGTTGTCTTCTCCAACTCGTCTAAAGATGACGTAATGGGATTTTCCGCGCACCGTTCCAAAACCCAACCTTTATTGGTCGGAGATCTTTTACGACAAGCTGCCTATAAATAGCATAAGCAAGATCTGGGGGAGGAGTTGTCAGTTTGGATCTGATGGTGGACAGTTAAATCAATCGCGATCCGAAGGGACAATTTGGTGTTTCGGTCTCGCATTTCCATTACAGGGCAGCCATACCTTGAATTATAGACACGTCGTTCTATGTGCATTGACCAAGATTGAAAAAGCTTCATCGCTGTGAAACTTAAAATTCTTGAAGTGTGTGAGAGACTCAGGATACTGGAGCCAGTTAGTTATTATTGTGCTTCTGAGTGAGAGAGAAAGAAAAGTGGAAGAACCAGTGTTGTTTTCTCGTGTAGTTAAATGTTAGAAAGGACCCTCTGTAAACGGACTTTGCTGAACGACGCGACGGCTCCAATTCTAGCTTCCCCGAGAGAAAACCCCAGCGAAATGCAGTGTGGCTTCCCTGTGAAACAAGTGAGGGTGATCTAGTTTATAGAATATGGCGGGTTGTTTGGTTTAACCCACTATCTAATTTTAACGTCCCGATCGAATGCATGAATGTACTGTATCGGTCACAACTCAAGAATCATACTGATATTTTACAGCACTTTTGTAGCTGCATTTTATAACTTTTAGCACAGGAATTTCTGCTTTTACGACGCCTTCGGACTCTCATTATAGACGACTCATTGACAATTAACTTCAGAAAGGGCGTTTGTTGCACATTGTATTTTCAATAATTTTTCCCTTATCGCCAGCATTTTACTACAAATTAAAAGAAAATTTAGATTTGTTGAAAAGGCTGAACTTCCATTTTTCTTACAAGTCAGATTTTTATTTTTGTAACAGTTTGTTTCTAAAAGATCGAGCCTTTTATTTTGATTTATTATAGAAAAAGAAAATTTGTATTAAATTTTTATAATTATAGAATTTTGAAAAATTGTGATCTATCTTATTAAAATTATACTATGTTTCAGTGGCGTACCAACGCCTTTGGGGGCCCGGGGCGGGAGTTCCATTATTCCACAACCAAAAAAAAAAAAGGTAATACTTGGATGGATGGGGCCCCCTAGGCTGACTGGTGGGGCCCCTCCCAGACGGGGGCCCGGGGTGAACCGCCCCCCTTGGTACGCTACTGCTATGTTTTCAGAGTTGATATAATATGAATATTCTTGTTGTCTTTAGCTGTATCAGTACCTTTTAACTTTCCGGCCACAAGAGTTCAGTCTTTTGGGAATAAATGTATTTTTTTTTAATAACAGTGGGTGAGACCAAATTATTCATAAGTGACATTCTGGAACAGCTGTTTCACGCTCGTTGGCGATCATCAGCCAGGAGAAGTCACAGTAAATAACAAGGTCTCCGTATTGAGGCTAGTATGAACAATACATCGGAATACATTTGCAAGAAATCCATACTTTACTTCAATATATTGCTAATTTATAATTTTCCTTCTAATAGACAGTATTATAAATTAAAATCCTATTCTTCAGTTTCATTTGTTTTAAGATTTTTATCGAAATAATTACGGTGCTACATTTGAAATTCATTTTTGTCGAACCATTAATATTCATTTTTTAATTTAATTTCTTGTGAATCTGAAAAATAGCTAATTATGAAACGAGAGTGAAACAACCTGCAACTGAATTAATCCTTCTAAGAAATGAAGTACATAGGAATAGTTTTGGGCCGCTTTGGCTTGTAGCTTTTGTTTTTCGGGATATAAGACCAAAGCACAAAAGCAGTCTAATCTAATCCATTTACAGAATAGGTTTAACGTATCCATCTAACAGAGAGAAAGGGACTAGATTGAAAAACGTAAAACCACATAATTGTAAATCTTATTCAGTTGTTCATATCATCGATAACCTTGGAATCTCAAATTTTGTAGGTACATTGTAGATTATTAGAAGGAAGGGATTTATTGATTGCTTTTATATCCGATCATAGATGGGTAATAAGATAGGAACTAATGTAGGTTGCCGTTAAAATCGAATCATCAAGATAATCAGAAATGACTTATTTAGAAAATATTGTGATGATAGACCAACATTATCAACTATATTCTCTTTTCATTTTTATAGAAATTTGATCTACAGAGATCAATGTTCGTAATATAAAACTATATTAGGAAGATAATAAAATATTTGTCACATAGAAAACCTTATATTTAAGTTTAGACATGTTGGCGATTATTTTGAGTTGCCTTGCAGATATTAAAATGTTGACTTACCAATTTTTTCTTGTTTCTATTTTAAATTTTGTCAATAGCATCACAATTAATAATGAGTTATTAATTATTTAGAGAACAGTAATAAGACATATTTTGAATCTAGTTTATTCTGTATGGTAATTTCTAAATTTAACAAAACCTAATGCAGACAATCCGTAACAGTCAGTCCTAATAGATTAACGAAGAATCCAAAGGGATTACCCTAAGGTTTCAATTTGCATATTTCCCATCAGTTTGGAAAACCTCTAGGGTTATTTTTTATTCTGATGAATGACTCTTCGAACGGAACGAAAAGAAGATGTTAGAGTTAAAAAAATAAAATCCACCGACTTCAGGCTTGTCACCGAAAAAATAGAATTCTACTCCACAGCAAATTAAAAAATTAAATGCTTAAAAATATTTTTTTTGCTGTTCACTAGTGTTCTACGATGAAATAATGTTTCTGTACAAGTTAAAATGTTTCAATAGACAATATTGTAATTTATTAAAGCTGCTTTCTTTATTTGGGCGCTGCGGTAGATAAAATTACCGGATAATTTCTTATTCACAAAGAGATCACGCTCTCCCTCGACTAAACATCACTTATATGTGGAAAATTTAGTATCAAACAACGCCGACTGGTCAGTGGTGGTGGCGCCCTTTGAATCAATTACATTTTATAGAATACAAAAGTTGCTATGAAAGGTAACAAGTTTTGGAGTAAAATGTAATGTTCATGATATAGGATTCTTTCAACCATTTACTTATAATGACAGTAATAAGATAAAAGATAGCGATTAGTAAACCAATCACAATGCTTCGCAACGTCTTCTGATATGTGTAGGAAAATATAATTGATATTGCCTTAATTTCCTTATTATTATAAATGTGATTGTTGCGAATGCAAAAGGCGCAATTGTTGCAATTATTATATTGTTGTGGTTGTTGTAGAGCGGCAATATAAATGTGATTCTTTTGCGCATGCAAAAGACGCAATTGTTGCGATTGTTGTGATTGTTGTGCTTAATGATAATTTACTGAGATTTTAATGATACTAGTCCTCAAAAACGGGATTATAAGTCTTCTGATACTTGTACCAGAAGACTAAAAAAAGAATGATTTTTCTTTCATTTAATTACTGTTTTGTGTTTTGATCAAAGTTATTTCTGAAAAGGAATCCTTGACATCTCCGAACCAGCTTTTTGCAGAGTTTTGGATTCTAAATTCTTCGTTCAGATGAAATTTTATAAATATTCTTATTTGTAAGATTTTTTTTTAGGGTGAAGCATAATTATTATTGAATCTTCAAATCAATATCATTGAGTTCAAGAAAGATTAAAAGTTTTTGATAATTTACGTTCTCTTGTCTTTGGACCATTTGATTAAATTCTGGATGATTATTCTATCTCCGATATTATCAAGCAAAAGAGAGCCATTCTAATAACACGATAAATTATCTCTGATTTCTGTCATAAGGAATAAATGGAAGATTAGCTCTAAAAGTCAAGTTTTCCTATCATTTTTGGAGTTTAGATAACTCTCCTAATTCTGCCCATTATTCTGTACATAGGAAGAAACACATCCAATAATTAAAAAGAAAAGTCACTCTGTTTTGAGCATTAGGTATTAATTTTCTTTTCTAAATGCACAATTCGAAAAAAAAATTGAATATTAAAGATTAAAGATCTTAATCTTTAAGTCTAAAAGTTTGAAAGTTTTCCTAATAGATATTTAAAATTTCGTAAATTGAAACTGCTGTTGTATTAGCTTCTTTTAAGTAATAGAATCTGTTCTTCAAATTCCATGGTACAGGATTTAAAGTACATATTTCTTATTTTTAAAAGCAATATCACTTACATAAGCTTGTAGACCATTTGCATATAGTTTATATTTCCATATGCATATGGACTATAACCCAAAATTCGGCAGTTCGTCATATGTTGGTTTAGGTTAAATTACTTAATTAATTTTTTCTTTATTATTTTCTTTCCCTTAATATGAAATGACTCGTTGAAGGTGGCTTAATACCAGTGTTCTCTTCCCTGTTTAAAATGGATCCGCCGTTGTTATATCGGTGAATATGTCTGACAAGTCCTGTTGGATGCCATGCGTGTTTCCATAATGCCTGAAGATGATTTACCTATAAAGCAATTGAAACTAGTCACATCTTTTTTAACGTTTTAATGGTAATGTGTGTGTTAGGGCTAATGAAGATTTTTTTTAAATAAACAAACTTTTCTTTTGAGAGAGACTTTTAAAAATGATGAATTTTTAATCGTCTTGAAATTAGTAGAATGTAGAAAGCATTCACTTTTCTCATTTCCTCTTCATTTTAGAAGGTCTTAACACTTAAATTTTATTTTATTTTTAAATCTGTTTTGTTTGTGACAGTGTGTAGGTCGACTAAAAAAAAACACAAACCTCCAACCCAATACCAATATTTCGTCTTTATATCACTCTATAAATACTGGTATCGGATTGGAGGTTTGTGTTTTTTTCATGTAGTTAATAGTTTTATTGAGATCGATTAGAAGTTTGATTTGAATAATAAATTTGAATTTTCATAAGTTTTAATTTTCTTGTCTTTTTTTTTTTTGTAAAGAGAAAGTAGTGTGAAAAGTGGCCAATAGATGGCGCCATCTATTCAAACACTGAATAGGCTATTACAGAAATGACATAAATATGGAATCCTGGAGATTTATTCAAATCAAATGAAAAAGGAAAATTGTTTTCGGTATGGATCAATTTTAAATTGGCCAATAAATTTGAATTAATAAATTCAATTCATTGTCGTAAATCTCACCATCGAAGCAACAGAAAAAAAAGTTTTGATTGAGTTGTACTGTGGAACCTCAACTTGTTACTTTGTAAGATAATTAATAAATATATGTTCCTAAAAAAAAAAAAAATCTTAAATCTTGCAGAGTTGATTTTTTTTTTTTTTTTAAATCCCTAAAATAATAAATCTTTTTTTTTAAGCCTATTTTCGTCCAAATATGATTTTACGAACGTCTTTCCCACCTTCCCTTACAAGTTCGATAGATCTTCTTGAAACATAGTAAGCACATTTAAGGGCTAATGACGGTTTACCTTTTATATTTAAAATATATTCGTAATGGGTCCATGTCAATAAATAAGGGGAGTGAAAGTGACAAAAGTTCCTATTGAAAAGCATTGGTAAGTATTCCATGGAATTCTATCGATTTATTTTTTATTTATTTTATTGTATATCATTGTCATAAAAAGCTGAATTGTAATTCTTAGTTAATCCATTACCTTGCTCATGGTGCAATTCGATTAAAATTAATCCTAGTTCTACAACATACGTAAGTAATGAGAACTTAATTAGTTCTTAAAATGGAAAATACGTTGTTTCATATCTTACAATATAAAATGAAAGGAACAAAATAATGAAAGGAATAACATTCATGCGAGGGATTAAGAGGACAAGGGATTAAGAGGATTAGCTAAGCATCCTAGGTTGGCGTCTGTTCCTGGAATTCACATCTCCTCTGATTGGCTTGTTAAGTCTCCTCTGATTGTCTTTTCCATACAGACATTGGCGGACAGGCTGGGAATCCGTTGTCTATATATAAGTCCCTGTTATTGTATATAAAGTCAGATGTGTTAACTGTTTAATTGTGTCTTTGCCTGTTATTTACGACCCAACGAACAAACATCTGGCTAAATTATATTCTCTGTTGAAGAGAAAAGATTAACGAATGTAAAATAACTGAGAAGCAAATAAAAAGCAAACACACAAATAAGATAAAAAAACATTTACCACTTTGAAATCTGACACGTTTCGTGAACACTGAAGTTTGACATTTACAAAGTAATCAAACCCCAGGATAGTAGGCGATTAAATGCAATAAATTGTAACAGTGAACCAATGAGATGAGGATCACGGGAGCAGTGGCGCCGTCTGTTGACTGCGGGAGGTAACATCCTTCACCCAATGAACGGTATAAGGTGATTCGATGGAACACCCTCTAAAACCGAATGACGTAAACACGGCATCCGAATTATGAACCAGGAACGTCTGTGGGAATCGGAAGGAGTTACGAAAACGGAATCTGAAAAAATAACAAGAAAACAAACAAAAACAACCCAAAAAAAATAACTAAAAACAATCGCATTATGATGTGTGGGAAAAAAAAGGCAATGTGTGCTTATGTTTAGCTTTTCGGAGAAAAAGCATAGCCCTAATCATAAATGGATTGAACGGAGATAATAGGAAGGATTGGTTAATATGGCGAAATACTCTTTGCATTTATGCAGCAGGTGCTTAGACTCGTGTGTGTTAAAATAATAGCACTGTTAGTAAAATCAAGTAAATGACCGGCATCTCTGACATGACATACAGTTCAGTAGTTGAAATCATTAATATGGATTGCGTAATAATGAAGTAAAGGTATTTAATAGTAACTTGTTGAAATCAAGTTCTATTTTAATTCACAATTTGATTTTTAATGCACCATCCTTCACTATACTTTTTATAGTCTTCAAATAGTTTTAAAATGTTAAAAAAAAACAACCATATACTTATGATCATGATCGTAGGACTTTGTTGTGATCAGAAGGCTTTTCATTAAATCTGACTCCATATACTTAACTAACATGGGAAAGCACATTATAATTCTCTTACTTTTCACAAAGGCCAAAACTTAAACAAACAACTTTACTTTTCGCCCGCTGCTCAGCAACTTTAACAATCAAAGAGGCTCGCAGGCCCACACAGCACAAACAACAACGACAGCAATAACAAACCAAAGAAAACCTTGCAATATAATGCGACAAATTCACAACAGACTTCAAGAAATTACTAGTCATGCGATTGTAAAATTTACTCATTGTTAGGCCCTGTTTGATTCACTGACATTTAATTTGCACACTTGCAACATGTCTCCTTGTCTCTTTACATCGACCACCCGACTACTTGAACGTCGTTTGTCTGTCTCTGATCTCTTTCTCCTGTTTTCAATAATCCTCGGCTCTCCGTTATAAAGTTCTATGACGCAAGCATTTTGTGGATCACAAAATAAAGCTGGTGCAGTATACAAATCGGATTCTGATATCATATGTTGCGACTGTTCGTTATCATATTAACTCATCATCCGACATTTAGTTTATTACAAATCGTAGCCTATGTTTTGAGGCCAAATGATGTTTAAAATCCGGTATTTTCATTATGTCATATTATTTCATGAAAAATATCTCGTGTAATTTGTTCATTATTATTTTGTCTTAACTTTTGTTCTCTCTGAGTGCACAAGCATCTTTCATTTTTAGCAAGCAATACCTCACAAATTACAAGAAATACCAGCTGACTGTTCGTTTCCTAAAAATCCAGTTAATCCTTGTGAATCTTCCCCTCAGGAAAATTATAACACAATAAATTAAATACTGTCGTAGTAACAGGAATAAATAGTGTCATTCAAGATTTTTTCAATCATTTTTAGTAATAATTAATTCAAAGATGAACAATTATTTGCCTTTTTTTCTCAAATCTAATACCATGATACCATTTATCTTTTTACAAAAGCTCTAAAGACAAACATTCAAAAATTAAAGACTTCATTATTGTAGCATACGTTTAAATGCAGCGGTATTTTCAGGATCTCAGCTATCTTGGATGGAAATTTTCCGTTGGATTAAAGCTGCTAACCACGACTGAAACTGATTCCAGTATTGGAGTAAGGAGTTTTCATAAATCACTAGTCTCTAAGTTTTAGTGAGCAAAAGAATACCATGACGATGCTTTCAATATTATAGTAATAACTGGCTTCAATAAGATCTATAATTTAAGAACAAGCTCTAGTTGTGGTGGTATTATAATTTTCTATAAGGATTCATATTCAATTACTAATATAAACTCCTACACTACAACTTATGAAAGTATTATTTGTAAAATTGATAATAAATCCCCACTTTAAAAGAGTTAGTAATTTTTGCAATTTACAAACCACCTCACACTAACAAAATTGTTTTTAATAATGAATTAAAAAAAAAGTTTATCTGAAATAGGAAAGAATAATTTGTAGAATGGGATTTATTTAGAGGATTCGAATATCGATGTAGGAAAAACTAGTTTAAATAAAATAACCTGCAAATACCTATAAACTTTCTACAATATAGGTTTCACCAATCATATTTATGAAACTACAAGAAAAGCCACTACAAAAATTTCCTCCACTAATACTTGTATCGATCATTGCTTCTAGCATGACAAATAACGAAATTACTTCTAATATTATAGAATGGGATATCTCAGACCATTATAGTATATTAATTGAAATTACTAAAAAAGGTCAATTTACATCATTAAACCAATATAATAATTTGAAAAAGAAAAACCCTATGGATGAGGAATACTTTATCAATAAAATAAATCTTTTAACCACAGAAATCAAAAATAACTATAATCAAGATCCTAATAAATATGTTAATAAACTCTAAAAAATAATAAAGAAAGCTTGTTTCATCACTAAAAATAAAAATAAATTAGAAAACACACACAATAATTCTTGGAATTTTAATAATAATACATACAAACATCCCTGGATGACTCAGGAAATCATGAAACACATAGAGGATAAAAATAAGTTATTTAAAAAATTTAAAGGGAATAGAACTAATAAAAAGTATGAATTATTGTATAAAAGAAAGAGAAATTGGTTAAAAAATCTAATTTTTAAACGGAAAAATACCTATTACCGAAATTTAATTGAAAAAGATCATAATTCTAATACTACAGTATGGAAAATTATTAATAAAGAATTTTGTTATAAGCAGAAAACCTCGACAAAAAATGATTTGAACAAACTATTGGAAAAATATGATATCAGCGTCATTTTCAGGAACTTATATAAAAACTTCACACAAAGAAATGAACAAAATAAAAAGTCTAGAACTCACCATTCTTTACTTTATGAAAAAAAATCCTTCTATTGATTCTATTGCTATGCTTTTACCAAATGCACTGGATATTACAAATACAATAAATCAACAAAGGATACAATTTTATAGTGGCATAGAAAATATATCAGTTAATGAAATACAAAAATTAAAGGATGACATTTCCCCGTTAATTGTTGAACTTTTTCGTAATATTTTTTATACAGGTATTTACCTTAATCTTTGGAAAATAGCGTACATTATTCCATATATAAAGGTGGCAAAATTGACAATTTTGACAATTATAGACCTATTTCAATACTCTCAAATATTTCAAAAATATTTGAGAGCTATGTATCAAATGCTATTTATAATTTTATTAAAAAAAAGAATATATTAATGAAACATCAATATGCTTACCAACCCAAATAATAATAGGTAATAATAGATCAGTTGAAACTTTTAAAAAGGTTAAATCATCTCATAAATGAAAATTTAAATAATGGGAATATCTTATACATTACTTTCATTGACTTTAAAAAAGCCTTCGACAATGTAAATCATAATTTACTATTACAAAAACTTAATATTATTGGTATTAGAGGCAATCTTTATCAAGTCATAAAAAGTTATTTAGAAAACAGAAAATTTAAAATTAAAATAAACTCAATTAGCAAACTCTACAATATTAAGGCAGGTGTACCACAGGGATCCAATTTAGGACCTTTATTATTTAATTTGTACATTAATTCTGTAAGTAATTGTATTAAATTTACTAAAATATATATATATGCGGATGATGTTATCCTAATTTCTAGTAATAAAGATCAATATATTGCTTTTAATTCTCTTCAGAAAGATTTAAATAATGTACTAAAGTGGGCAAATAATAATATTATGACCATTAATTATAAAAAAACAAAGGCAATGGTAATTAAAAATAAAAATAAAATATTAAATAAAGAATTATTTCTCACACTTCACTATCATAATTGTAAAGAAAGGACTTCCAGTGTATATACTAATAGTAATTGTACATTTAAAAAAATTGAATTTGTAACAAAAATACTTGGGAATATATTTAGATGAGAAATTTAACTGGGATACACAATATGATTTTATCATAAAAAAATTACATACTTACACTTATCTCTTTTATCATATTAATTTACTTATTCCATTTAAACAAAAAGTAATAATTTTCAAATCTTTAGTGGATTCGGTTTTGGATTATTGTCTAGAGTGTTGGATTTTTATGAATCAACAAAAAATTAAATATATTAATAAATTAATTCTTAAAATTTTCAATAATACATATATCAATTTCAGCAATTTTACCCATTTTGGAAAAAAACAAGATAAGGAAAAAATTTAAAATACTTACCATTAAAGAAAAATTTATCTATAAAATAATTATGAATAACATTTACAATGTCAACATGGAAAAAAATAATAATAATAATGAAAAAATAACTAGATACAATTGGTTAACAATCTTTCAAATCAATAAAATAAATAATAATTTTGGTCTAAGATTGGAAAACTATATAAAATATAAATTATTCAGTCAAATTAATTGGGAGAAATATAATTCTAAAACACTAAAAAGTATTAATAATGTAAAAACTTTATTAATCCTGATGTAATTGATGAGAATATTACTCTAAATTTTTAACTATTAACTTTTGTTAAGTTTCTTTTCGTTTGTATTAGATTATTAACAAAGTTAATTAATCTACTGTAATAATTACATATTAATTTATCAGCACTTACATTACAGGTATTCTTTATTTTTGAATACCTTGTAGGACTGGCAAACATTAAAAAAAAAAAAAAAATAGTTGTTTTCAATTTCAAAATGTATTGGGAATGTTTGTTATTTAGTTTACTCTCATTTCAGTTTAAACTCAAATATAGGTCAAAATTATACTACGGCATCGTTTATGTACAGTGAGGCCTACTGTTTAACGTTTGTACCATTTACGTTTTAATTTGTTGTGTTACAAGTTCATATGATCTAACCTTTTCTTTCTAATAAGATTTTCAGAATCATCGTGAAATTGCCCAGTGACTTACGCCAGACCTTACCTCCGAGGATATCTTAGGCTCCCTCTATTATTGGTTTACTTTCGGACTGATTGGAACACAAAAAAGAAGAACGAATATCATGGGAGTAGTGAAAATGAAATAAGTAAATCTTCCCCAAAAAATACAGATATGTTAAGATGCAATGTATGACGTTCGAAGGTTGTGCCACGGAGACTTTGATTGAGAATTGGAAAGCAGTTACTTATTCACAATGTCTAGGTCAGTGTTTCTCAAACCTTGCCCGCCAGAGGCTCAGCAAAAGAACTTTTGATTCCTTCCCGGACCACCAAACATTCTACAACAACAAAAAACAGTCTTCTCCCAAACTACTTCTACAATCAAAAAAGAAAATAAATAATAACCCGCGAATCACGTAATGAATAGGCCTATGTATCAAATACCGCTGAATATGTATCAAATACCGCTGAGGACCATACTTTGAGAAACACTGGTTTATATGATTCCCTCTACTAGAGGTTTTATTTTTGTTATCAGTATATCATTTGAAATGTCTTGTTTTACAAATTATTCTGTATATTATTAGGATATTTTATAAATATTGTGGAATGATATTAGAATACCAGGTTTAATTTTTTTAATAATTATAAAAGAGATTTTCAAGTTTAAGAATTTAACAATACTAATTCAATTTGTGGAACTATTGTATTCAAATAAGATTACCATTATTATTTCATCGACCAGGAACTTGTGATCTTACAAGCAATTGCAGGACTTCGATAAAAGATTACCTGAATGGTCTCGTATAGCATTACGAATAAGAATTGACCTTCTCCTTTTCATCAAATGGTCATCGCGTGCGTGTCTACAGTGGGCAGCACTATTAGAAATTGAAATATTATTAATGTCTATCTATCTATTACTATTAAACGAGACAATCTTGTCAATTTTATCTTGTAAACGAGCCTAAGAATTTTCATGAAATTGGTAAGGTCTACCTTTTTCGGATGCGATAAATCGATTTAGCTGGGTCTGGACTTCCGAAAAATTCATTTAAGGGTAAATTTAGGGGCTGCGACCTTAGTTCCAGCTTCCGCAAGCCTTGGACACTTTACCGGAAGTACTCTGATGTCAGTCTCCATTTCGTCCACGGATGTTTGAATGGAAGTTCTGACACATGTTTGTGTCGTTTATTAAAAAAAAAATTGGCTCAAAAATGTATTTAACCACTCATTTATTTGGTAAATTTGGGGTTGTTATCATAGTTCCAGGTTACGCAGCCTTTTCATACATGAGCACTCTGCCTTTTAATTAAAAAAAAAACCACGTGTTTGTGCCTTTTATTTTAAAAAAAGGATGTTTCAAAAGTGTATTGTAATATTTTGTAGAGGTAGTTATGACAATGGTCCAAAAGTCTCAGTCTTGAGTTTTACACGTGATGCTGTTTTAAAGCAAGAATGGTTGAGAGCAATCCCCCCAAAAAAGACTTATAACCTACTAAGAAGTAAGTTAATCATAAACTGATTGTTTCATCTTCACATTTAATTTTGTATTTGCTGTAATTTAATCAAACAGAAGGCAATCTTACTTAATTTTTAATGTAAATGATGAGCATTTTTATATTAAGAACTAATTTTATTATGAAATATGGACCATACATATAAAAATCTAAACAGAAATAAGTTTAAAAATGACATGTTTCGGTGATACAATCCTCATCCTCAGATTACAAACAACAAAACGGAACTTACAACGTCCCAAACTAAATACAAACTGAATAAGAACATCATTACATCATAAGTATTGTAACAGTGTTAAAGTGTGACAGATAAACCAATAATATAATAATACCCCTAACAATTGTCAAGTTACAAACCACAAGTATCAATTTCAATAATAACTGTATCTAATAATCATAATAATTAAAATAGCCATTTTCTTATTCCAAGGCATTTTGTATGGATACATCTGTATTGTTACATGGACGTGACCTAATAATAACCGATTCACAAAATTTTCTGAGATAATTATCATTTTCAGTGGCATAAATAATCGGTTTATTTGTTAGAATTTTGTGACCTATATTTATTCGATGAGTATTACGTTAAGTTGGGTTTCTTTGGTGTATAGCTCTCATGCTCTTTTATGCGGGTACGTACCCTTCTTTTAGTCTCTTCTACAATACCTATACCTTTCATCACCTTTCTCGCATTCTAATTCATAAACCGCTGCAATTTTATCCAAATTATCCGTTTTTTATTCTAATAGAACATAAAATGCTACCTACAGTGTTGTTAGCCTTATGAGCTAATTTTATTTTAACATTTCCTAATTTCCTGTTCAAATTATCATCAAATGGTAATGAAACATATCTTTCAATGCCTTTATCTTTTTTATGAATACCCTTTATCATCTGGTTCCTTTCTGCTTTTAAGATACTAGAAATGTATTTATTAATAAAACTTACAGAAACCCCAAGACTCAGATGACATGGATCAAGGAGGTCAGAAAAGACATGGAAGAAATGAAAATAGATGGAGAAGAGGTGGAGAGAAGAGAAGAATTCAGAAAAAAGATCAGGGGATTCAAGGGTTTCAAGAAAAGGCAAAGAAGAAGACGGGAGCAAAATGGACGGAAGAAAGAAGGAAACAACATAGTGAAAGAATGAAAGAATACTGGAAGAGAAGAAAGAAAGTAGAAAAATAATCATGAGTTATTTCACGTGGTCCATAGTCGGCCAAATTCGAAGAAAGAAGAAAACTTATAGGATAACCATTACTTTGAAAGATATTTCTAATATCTTGTGACTCTTTTATCAATAATATCCCCTTACTACAAATTTTAACAGCTCTTTTTATTGCCAAACATAATGAATTAATTTTATATTTGATAAAAAAAAATGCATGCCTTCCTTAAAAGAGGCAAAGACAAAGAAGTATATACACTGATGACATCAAACGATACCATACAATCATCTTTCTTTAACTTTACTTTTTTAAGCTCTTCAATGAAACACATATTCTTATTTACACTGAATTTAGATTTATACACTAATTTCATTAAACCTTGAACTACAATTCTTGATAAACCCATTATAGCAGTGCTTGTGCATGCGACAATGGGCCTAATCTTGTAGATTCCATTATCCTTATCTTTGTGGATTTTAGGTAGTCCTCTAAACCTTGGAAGTACTTTAAGATTAATGATGTATTCCATGTCCTCCTTATCAATATTTCCTTCTTTACTTAACTTCTTTATTATTTTGCCCATCCTTAACACCGTTAACTGTTCAGTATTATTACTATGTTTTATACCTTTGGTATTGTTCAAGAAATGTAAGCATGTTTTTTCATAAGTGTCTGAATCCAGCGCTATTACCGCCCCTCCCCCCCTTTGTCTACACTCGTTATCGTAACATTCTGTTCCTTGGTAACTTTAACAATTTCTTTCAAGGCAATTGACTCTCTGAGATTCAGGACACAGTTGGTAAATTTCTTGTGTTTGATTTTATTTAATTCTATCCCCACCTTTTTTCTTATGTCTTTCTATGTCATCTATGAACTTTACTTGTGCCTCAATTCTTGTTGCCAAGTGATAAATGTTGAGTTTCTCTCTGCCTATATTAAATTTTAAGCCTTTACTTAATAACGTTGTCTGATCCATATTGAAATTAAACGAACTATCATTAATAAATCTTTGATTCTCTCCATAGTTCTGCTGTACGCCTATACCCCATTTCTTAATGCTTAATCTAGCTAATTTATTACAATGTTTATTTTTGATTCTATTGAAAGTTTCTTGTGCAAATCTAGCTGCCGTTTCAATGATCATAATGTATAGTTCCTTATTAACTATATTAGTAAGATCCTATTCGTTTCATATTTGATTTTAGATGTGCACCATTTGTATCTTGTGTTTTGCTTGATGAACCCTTTCTTCTAAAGTTAATCTTCTTATGGCATTCACTAGTCGATCTATTCTTTGATTAGAAGTAGCAACCTTAATACTGCAACTTACCGGAAATATATCGTTCTATGGCAAGCCAGGTTAAATGATTTAGCTGCTGTTGCCGCTGCCAACTTACTATGCAACTTGAAGAAATTATTGATAATTGTTCTGTTCCCATTAGTTGTTAAACGTAAAACTTCAGCAGTGGTCCTATATGCTTTATTATTAATAATATCAGTCATATCGATTATATCTGATTTGAAGCTGATCAATTAACAATTTGCTGCTTATTTTCCTATCGATATCTGCTTATTGTATCTGTCTCATCCTTATCTGAGGTTGCAGGCTACTTATAAGCCTCTTGCGGTGACTTAAAAGTGATTTCCTAAAGGCCACCATGTTAATTTTGACCACTCATAGCTCCTATACCCTTGGCTATCTGCCGCTACAATTTTGCTGGTTGACTTAGTTATGGAAGATCTTTCGACTGCACATGGTCTGAACCGGCAACTCCGGTGACGTTATCGTGACCTTTACTTGTAAGGATCTACGTGCTCAACGGTGCTGCGATCGACAGAGTCATCTCATTACACCTTTCGCGACCTATTTAATTCTATGATTTTGAGTTGAATAGAACTCAAAATGTGTTTTCCCCTGTGGAGGGGAAAAAAATGAGAAGAATGACAAATCTTGCCGCTATCTTCATACCTCCAATGCTTAGTTGCGTCAGGAGAGATACAGTAATTTGAAGTGTAATTATAAACTAATCTATTGATTAGAAATAATAATTTATTAGAAATATTGATTATAAATAATCTAGTGTGCGGCTTTAGTTGATTGAAAGATAATTCACGATAATCTTTCATGTCAAGAAACAGAAATACAGATGCTTCTATCCAACAATGAACTGCCTTTATAAAGAGAAAGCAATTAATTTTCAAGAAGCAAGAATTAAAAGGATAATATCATATTATCTGCTGTCCCTGTACTCTTGAATGTAGTTCAATATCTATCTAGCATGAACATTTGAAAATAGGATAATGATCTTGCTTTAAAGTCATTCTTTAATCCGGCTTCGCAAATCAAATAATATGAAAACTAGGGCCTTGTGTCTTTGCTGTCTACAAGATCAGCTGCTTCTCCTTGTAGTCTATTATTTGATGTAATGCATAAATAAATTCAAACATTCCTCACGAATTACCATCTGACCCTTTTTTGTTCGCACAGTAGTAGAGGCAATGAATTTTTATACGACGAAACATTATTAATAAGTGAGAACAATAGCCACTTATAACGATAAGCGTCACAGTAACTTTGAAGGAATTATAATTTAAAGTATTATTATTTAATGAGATTTATTTTATTTGTGGCTTCTAATGTAAATTAAAATTAAATAAATCCTAAAGAAAATAACAGAAGAAATGCTATTGAATAAAAAGACGAAAGGATGCAAAGCAGCTCCGTTCAGTTAGTCACCATTAAGTGATGACGTCGCTGATGTCAGTCCGAATCCGACGTCATGAACACGTATGCGAGGAGCGTCGCTTCCCGATTGGTTAGAGTGCTTTGCGCAGTGCAGAGAGAGGTTCTACCAGACAGAAGAGCGTGTCAAACGGAGTAGCGACAGAGAAGCGGGAAGTTTGAAGAATGACGGTCCGAAGAGAGTTGCCAATTCCCGGGTTCTACGAGGGGACGAACTTCAAGAAATGTGAGTGTTGTTTTTCATATTAAAGGGAACCGGGTTGGCGAAGATAGAACTTTCGAAATTTCTATGGTACAAGAGCAGAATTAAATTAGACGAATTAACATAAGAGAAGATTCAACGAAACATTAAATTGAGAACTGTGCAAGCTGAAGGTACCAAGTCAAGTGTGCTTCGATATCGCGAGTGAATTAGTGAAGAAGAATTAAAGTAAAATAAATCAATATATTAGTGCTTCAGACTAAGTGTGTTCAACGAAAGATCTAACTCAATAAGAAGTTATTCGAATGCTGTAAATAGTGATTTATTTATTAATTTAAAGTAAAAATTAGTGAATAAATTATAGTTACATTTATCTACTACTAGCCAATACTGATGACTTCAAGTCGAAGCTAAATTTTGGAACCGATATGTAAAGATTATTAGTGAACTTCAGTATTGCAGTATTACAGTGTTATAGTGCTCCAGGATATCAGTGTTATAATTATTCAGTGGACATTGAACGTGATAAAGAATTCCAGACGATTAGATGTTTCATGTGAGATTGAGATAAAGTGAATACACGATTAGCTCAGTGCTCCAGACGCCATTGTAAACTGCGAGAGACTAATTGAATATTCAGATGACGTTTCATTTAATGAACAATTAATAAACTTTAGATACTTACCTAATTTCCTAGTCGAATATATCGACATTTATGTTATTTCTCAATATGGAGTCCAAATAAAAAACAAAAAAACAACTACTAGTTTATCTACAAACTTAATTCCAAAAAGTAGTAGTTTTTTATTTCCTTTTAAAAATCCTCATGAGAAGACAAGCAATTTTTCATTTTATTTTATTTTGAAAAAAGGTGTATCAATTCAAATGTGTGATATTCTGATAAAAATGGACTACCTGTTCATTGAGAAAGTTGAATTTGCTTCTTAAACGTTACTTCCCTAATTTGACATCAGGTAGAAGCACATGCGCCCACACGTGCCCCCTCCCCAATATATTTTCTTTATATCTCTCTTACGTGACAAAAATAGATACAAAAAATTATTTAAATATTTTTTTTTATTTTACTTAAACTAGTTTACATAATTTTCGGTGTAAAGTACAGTTGTCTGTGATTACATTTTGAAAATAGTTTTTAATGGCCAATATTGTATAAATTGCAATACTCTATTAGACAAACACAAGAATTAATTATATACAGCTCAGTTTATTATTCATTACAGAAAGTTCTGAGTTCTTTATTTACACATCAATTTAATTTCTAACTGACAGTCTCATCAACATTATATTACCTTAAATTTCTATTGCCGCAAAATATGAGATAGTAAAATTCGAAGTATGTTAGTGATATTTCTTTACAGTATATATTTTTAAAGTATATTTTTTTTTTATAATATACATTTTTTTCAACTGTTATCGAAAAGTTGAATATTAAAAATGATTTTGTTGATTATTATGGCTCTGAATTACACATTTACTTCACAAACTCAAGATATCCTGATGTCTACGCTGAAAAGTAGAAATTAAAAATATTTTAATTCGATAACTTATTTTCCAATTAAAATTTCTCATCAAAAAATGCCTTATGAAACTAATTGAAAATCCGCCTATAAACTGTCGTTAATAAAAATTTATGGTTAAATTTAATATTTTGAGATTAGATTAATTCACTTTGAATAAGGAAATTTAATGTTTTAATATCTGTTCATTTTCCTTCTGGATATTGTCTTGATATAACCTTTTTAAATCAAAGTAAGTGAATAAAATTGCTAAAAAAAGAAATTATTCAGAAATGTGTAAGTATATAACAAGTTATATAATTGTATACCATTTTTACATATATACTGTACATGAGAGAAATTTTTGAAATAAATACCAACTTGAAAAAATATAAAAAGCAAGGACATTAAGATAAATAACAAATTGAAATATTGTTTTGTCTACATTGTTTTAAAACAGTCTCAAACTTTTAAAAGACATTACAATTTTCTGCTTGTAATAAACTTCACTGTTTCCTTCTTCATTTGGGGCATTTTCTTTTATGACTTACGATCCGGATGTTTCACATTTCAGTAACGTAGAAAAACTACTTATTTGTCGCACTCAGGACCACGAAGCACTTTCCCTTCATCAATTGTTCTTTCTGTTCCTCCTTGAAAGCCGACTGTAACAATATTTATTAAGTCGAATTTCCGCCATCTTCACTTCATCTTGTTCTTTTTCCACTATTTCGTTTTGTCCTTTGCTTAGTGAAAGCTTATCACATAAACCGTTCGTTTTCAGCAATCCTTAGAAACAGGTCCAATGAATCAAGTGCTCGTAGAATGGGGGGGGAGGAAATACAGTAAATTAAAATACTTAATTCGTAACTTTAAATCTCAATCTTTAAATCTAGATTGGGAGGGGAGGATTAAACAAATAAATTAGATAAACATTAGTTGTTTAAATAAAAATTGATTTAAATCTTCCTAAATAACTTCTTTACTGTGTGATTTCATGTAAATCTGCATTTAGTTTTAACAACGACACTAATTTTCACCCAAAATAAAAACAAATGCTTAATTAAGTGATTTACAGTATTAATTAAACGACAAGAAGTTTAATTAATAAAGATTTAATACAGAGACTTTTTTTTATAAATTTATTCTTTCTTTTGTATTGTCTTTCTTGATATAGTCTTTTTTAGATATGCTTGATAATAGAAGTGTAAAAACAGAATAGCATAAGTGAAACTAAGTATAAATATAATGTAGTTGGTTTCTGTTGGAATACGACAGTAGTTTCTGTGAGATGAATTCCAATAGTTGACTATTAGCAACATAGACATGTAAGTAAACATTTGACAAGTTTGCATTGCAGTGATGAGCATGCTGATTTGCTTCGGAATTTGGACTCTCATTACTTTTAGTCCAAAATACAAGTACATCACAAAATGAATAAAGCAATTGATCAAAGGCAGCCATCGTCCAAAACCTACATCTGTTGTCATAAAATAGAATACACCTAAAGAAACTGTGATGTGATGGTAGACATGTAGAAATGTGAGGGGATGTTTTCTGAAGATTATCACGAATGTATCTCCGAATTCTACAAACTTGGAGTAACAGAAGATCTTCATCCAAAATCCAAAAACTCGATTGTGTAAAATATAAGTAGAATCGCAGAGAGTGTATTTGAAACCATACTCCCGCAGGTCAAACCACAAGTCTGGTAACATCCGTAAAAACACGATCAAGCTGAAAACAGACAAACTGATATTCCACAGGAAAGCCAGGTATTTCAGCTGGAAGGATGGTTTGTCTTCCATATACGTTTTCAGAAGATAAACCACAGTGGCATATAAAGCAACCAGGTAGAAGCTGAGGTTTGAATTATCTTTAAACCAATTAACAGTTGCTTGATTGTCAAATTCATTTTCAAACCAGAAGGTGTAAGAATAATTAAAATGGGGAACTGAATCATTAAAGGTCTTCATGTAGGTGTCCATTCTAAATACAAGAAAGAATACCTAAAAAAAAATCAAAGAAAAAAACAATTAGATTTGTATTAAAAAAACACATACAGAACATAAAACCAAGATAATGTGTATTTCCATGTAACTATTTATTACCTTAATAAGTAACTCTAGTGAACATAACTAAATTAATTTAAATACAAAAAACTATTTGGGATTGTGAAAGAATTTTAAGCACACAAGTATTCTAAAAAGTTGAAAGTGGAAAAATTTCTGAATTTCCATTTTATAAGACAATCCTGTAATTTTTTGTTGTTAAAGTTCGATTGTTTTGTTGATTTATCCACCCACACGCAGTAAAATCTCAGATTTATCTCTAATGAAATATTCTCTTTGCAATCTGTAGGCAAATCAACATCGATATAATTTTTGCTAAAAGGTTTTATGCGAAATTGGACAGGTTTGAAATTTGTAGTATTCCCATCATTTCTGCTGTACGACAAAAACATTTGGATTTTCAATGCAGATTGATTATCCGTCAATCCTCATCCTACGATAGAGAATGAGGTAAAAATATTTCTCTTTCTATTATAACATTAAAGTTCTGACCAATACATTGCAAGAATATATTTTTGCTCGTAATAGTAGATTATTAGAATTTAAAGAAAATGAACAATTTATATTGAAGATTACTGTATTGTTTACAAACAGTCTAACTTATGAATGAAGATGCATATACTACTCTGATATTGCAATGTTTTGGATTTCACGGAAACTCCGTAAAAAGCCGAACGTGGAAATACCACTGATGGACGGAAAGAGCGGATTTCAGCTGCAGTTTGTGACTTTCGACAACGAGAATATCACTAGGCCAGCGGATTAATATTCAGATTAGAAAAAGACGACCATTTCAATGGGAGAGATTGGCATAGGGAGAACTCTAGATGGCGCAAATGCGCTCTCAGTGTCATCGCTCCGAAAGCGTATATGACAGAAACTTACAGGTTTAAAGTCATCTCATCAATATCTCCTTTTGTAATTTTGTTTATGGAAAAAAAAAATTGCAATATGGAGATACATTATTTAATGACTTCAGAGGTTTTCTGTCATTTTGGCATTCTGTAGTTATTGACAATTTCAAAATTTTGCGAAACATTATTTACAGTCCTTGATTTATTTATTAAAAGGTTATAACAATTAAAAAGAACCTATCAATTCCCAAATGCCTATGAACAGCATCAAGGCCTGACTTTTTTTTATCTTAAGAAAGTTTTTATGATTTAAATTGATAACGCTTTCGGTAGACATTCGTATCTCTTCAATTTGAGTTGCTTAGGGATTTTCTTTAGATGTAGATATATTGACATTTGGATTTCTTCTTTCAACAAAGATGAATTGTTATTACAAAGTTATTGCCACAGTAAAAAAATTATTTCAAGTACTAACTTTGTAAGGAATAATAATTTTTTTTCGTTTTATTATAAACAAGTTTTTTTTTTAATTTTTAATTTTGCCCCTCTACTCTTCAATAACGTACGCTTTATTATACTATTATTAAAGATTAATAAATTTCATATATTAATTAATTATAGCTCCTTCAAGTTCTTTTTTATACCTTTTTAACCCTCACTAGTTTTCTGTAATCATAAGTTTTCGCTCAAGATCATCACCCCCTCTCCCACAGAACAATTTGGGCTCAGGACAATTAAAAACCGATTTCATTGTTGCTTTTTATGCGGTTTTTGGCCTC
>JAFIDM010000001.1:142534439-142558920 GCA_023159025.1 Thereuonema tuberculata
TATTAATTCCATATTCATCCCTCAGTCTTTCTCTAGTGTTCATAATTCTTACAATAAAGCCTTCTTACCTTCTATTCATTATGAGATTATATAAAATAAATATATACAAATTTTCGGAAGAAAATCATCGTCCTTCCTTTTTCAAGTAATTCATTTTTAAAACTAATCATAATGGGTTAAAACAATAATTAAAAATCATCGGAAGGAAATCATCGTCCTTCCTTTTTCAAGTAATTCATTTTTAAAACTAATATTAATGGGTTAAAACAATAATTAAAAATCATCGGAAGGAAATCATCGTCCTTCCTTTTTCAAGTAATTCATTTTTAAAACTAATAATAATGGATTAAAACAATAATTAAAAATCATATTACACGATTCTATTATTAATATAACAAAGCTAAGTAATAAAGCTAGATCACGATGTTAATATAGTTGATGGTTAGTGTGCTAATTCTTTAAAAATTATTTTTCTTTTATATTGTTTTTGAGATATATTTATCAAATTACTCGCTAACTTTACAAAGCTTTCTTCTAATTCTACTCTGTCATTTCTGTTTATATTTTTTTTCTTTAGAATTCCTTATTATTAATTTTTCAATAATTTTCCTTTATTTAGTATTTTTTTCTGTACATAAGATTACAATTTTATTATCAATGCGATGTCTATATTTGAGGCTGTATTCAGCTAATTCAGATTTGTCTATCTGATTGTTTTTGATATTGCTCCTGTGCTCAAGGATATGTTATCGAACAGTTCTTTTAGTTTCTCCAATATAAAAATTTCCACACCTTCCACATTCTGTTTTGTATACTGCATCCATTTGGTTGGTTTTTTCACTTTAATTAAATTTTTGACGTAATACGTTTTTCAACTTGTTTTTATATTCAAAACCTACTTTAATTTTGTATTTTTTACAAATGAAATTGAAATCTTATGTATAGAAAAAAATACTAAATGAAGGAAAATTATTGAAAATTTAATAATAAGAAATTCTATTATTGTTTTATCCCATTATTATTAGTTTTAAAAATGAATTACTTGAAAAAGGAAGGACGATGATTTCCTTCCGAAAATTTGTATATATTTTATATAATCTCATAATAAATAGAAGGTAAGAAGACTTCTATATACATTGATAAGAACATCATAATTAATGTCTTCTGAAACACATGAAATACAGGGTGATCAAGAAACAGGTGTTCGGAGCCCTGTAGCGTGTTATGTACTGGACGAAATAGAACAAAATTTGGCCACTATACACATTAAAGTATGCGTTTTCGATTTGTCAAGAAAAAATAATAGTACCAAACAACGCCGATAGGGGAAATTCTGGCGCTGCAAGCGCATAATGTGGGGAAAAAGGAATACGTAACTGCCAATGGAAACAGTAAATAACAAAACACCAAATACCAGTTTATTATAGCAACCTACAAATTTGGGTCAAGGTGACCACCAGCCGTTATTTGATCTTTTAAGGTAGGAATGTCAGGAATATGTCCTTCACACACACAATGCTTTTCAGGTAGCCTCACAACCAGAAATCGCAAGGATTCAGATCAGGGGACCTCGGAGGCAATACATGGGAAATGCGCGACTAATTACTCTAGGGTCTGTGAAATGTTGACGCAGGATATCCTTCACCCGACGTCCGATGTGCGGTGGCGCACCATCTTGCATGAAAATGGTAGAATCGATACAATTTCTTTGCTGCAGTTGAGGTATCACAGAGTTCTCGAGCATAGCGGCATACCTGTCGGAATTGACAGAACAAGTCATTAGTCCATTTCTACCAACTTCTTCATAAAAGTACGGGCCGATAATAAAAGAAACAGTGAACCCACACCAAACTATGACTTTCGGCGAATATAAGGGGATCTCTAGACCAACGGTTGGATTTGTATCAGCCCAAATACGGCAGTTGTGTGTGTTGATATCACCGTGCACATGGAAGTGAGCTTCATCGCTCCATAATATCCGCCACGGCCACTCGTCATCCACTTCCAATCGAGCCAAAAATCTCAAAGCAAACTCTAATCGGGTATTTCCGTCCCCTGGGAGCAATTCTTGAATCGGTGTTATGTTATACGGAAAAAAATTTCAGGATCTTATGCAAAATTTTCTGGGATCGACAACAGGATATCTGTTTGTTGTGATATTAAACGTGCACTGCTAGTACCCTGCTTATTAGCTATCGCCTGATCCTGAACGGCAGTTGCAACTTCTTCAACTTGTTCCTGCTCGATACGTTTACGTCCTCGGCCTGGTTGCACACCAAGAATTCCTGTTCTTTCATATTTTTCAACTATTCTTCGTAAGTTAGTTATGTCATCGGTCCTCTACGTAACTGTTTTAACTGCCGGTATTCACGAAGAGCAGCATTGGCATTTTCATCCCGCTGATAAAACAGCTTGACTAATAAGGCACGATCACGTAGTGACAATGCCATTGACGGGCGACTTCTTGCAGAATAACTAGAATTCCTGCAACCCCTCCTTTTATCCTCGATATCGTGTCACAAAGTACCCGTATATGCAAATTTCATGCTGCATTTTTCGACCGCAGCGCCAGAATTTCCCCTATTGGCGTTGTTTGGTACTAATTTTTTTTTTCTTGACAAATCGAACCGCATACTTTAATGTGCATGGTGGCCAAATTTTGTTCTATTTCGTCCAGTATATAACACGCTACAGGGCTCCGAACAACTCCTGTTATTTCTTGATCACCCAGTACATCAAAATCTGTAAATCTGAATAAAGAAGTATTCAATTTCATTGAAATTGATCTGCTCATTGTAAGCTAAAATTCCAAATTTCAATTCCCCTTAAGAGATAAATTAAATTATTTAATCCCGGAAGAATTTTATAAGTCACACTGTCCCTTATCAAAAGTTTAAATCAACATAACATAATGCATCGGTGATCAAAGGTTTTAATTTTGTTTGGACTCATACTCCTGGATAATCAGATTAATTATTTGTTGTTAATAAATTTACTGTTTTTGTGGTTCTCTCTGGTTCTCTACCTGTGGATTTGGTTAATTTGGACAGAGCTGTTCTTTAAATAATTTCAATGTGGAAGTTAAATGATAAAAGAAAGTTTTGATAAGTAGGTGACCCCAATAAAATACACGATTCGAATGTTTAATTAAAATATTTTCAACAAATGTAAAAACCATAAATACAATAAAATATTTAAATTTAAGTCATTCTTAATATCAAATAATCAAATCTTCTTAAATCGTTAATTTCAGTTGTTCTCAGCATAAAAAGTTCTACTGATTAACTTGTTAACATTCTTCATATACCGAAACAAGCTTTAAAAGTTCTTATTATGCTATTAGTAATGCTTTAACTATTTTCTTAATAGTTAAAAACTATCAATCTGCAGCAGTTCTTTATTATCCTTCTTTAATACTAATACAGGAACAGTTCTTAAAGGAACAGTTCCGAATCTAAACTAAGATCCCATTCTTTTCCCTTCCTATCCTTATAATAATCTTCATAATCGGACCCAGGAGTTTTATAGTGACTACTCTCCACTGAAGATCGGCAATAGACCGCGAAACAGCTGTTTGGAAATATCACTTTTTGCACTTTTAAACACTAGGTCCACCTTTTAATGTGTTCAGATAAAACAATATTCTTAATAAAACAATAACAATCTTATTGAATCAAATGATTTTCTTTAAGTCTTTTGATTATTCTTTAAGACTTCTGTAATGCCGAATACGTTTTCCTTGAACTTTAACTTCAGCTGATGTCCCTTTAAATTTATTTCTCCTCATCACCTTTAAAAAACCTCAAATAACCACTTCCTACCTTAGTTCTCGTCTCATGAAAAGATGAACTATCCTTGTACTGGAAACACATTCCACGTAACTTTGATCCTCTCCCACATCCGTTGTGATGGTGGCATTCCACGTGGCAGGCCTATTTCTGCACCTATATTTTATTTCCAACTCATAAAAATAAAATTCGAAAATTGGCAGACTCGTATTTTTTTTAATGTCCACTCGATATCGGAAATAACATTCTTTTGGCGGCTTTTTTTATTCTTGCTTACTTATATATAAATCTGTATTATGATTTGCTTCGAATTCTGCTCACGTAACGGGATTCTACTAACAAGGAAAGTGCGTGACCTCGAACAATGAGAACCGCACGAAAATATGCTTAGAATATAAATCGCTCATGCCAAAAACACTTGTCATTCTCATTCATTCTCATGCAAAACTGTACGTCTTACCACGAGAGACCTTTGAATGATCACCTATTCGGCCGTGTTAAGGTAAAAGGAAGCAACTAGCAATTTGGAAACTGATTATTTGCTGCCTTTGATCGTAGATATAAGCATATTGTGAGTCAGTTGATACCTTTGACTATCGAAATAGGGAGCATACTTAACATCTAATCTCTACCAAATTGGATAGGAAGATGTGTAGATACTTCCTTACGTAGAAAATGCAAAAAAACGCAAAATCGGAAAATTTGTAGTTACTTCCTTTTACCTTAGGACGGCCGTATTGAAGGTCTAAGAGAGGAACTATGGTAACGCGAAGAAACAATATAGATATAATAGACCAAAAACACACTATTTCAATGTCATGACTATATTGCAATATTTCCCTTTGCTTAAAATAATTACGCTGAACAATAAACTTTTCCTACTAACCAGACAGTGTTGCACAGCTATTCAGTCTTCAAAATGCAGGTGTGGGATTTCAATGGAGTGGTCAAAGCAAAGTGGAACAGAACAATATGCACATCTGACTAAAGCCACTTTTTCACATTCAACATCACTTCCGCATTCAAGAAGTCGAATATCAAAAGCCACACTAATTACTTTTTCAAACGATGATATTCCAATGTCACAACCTGTCTTTCGCCAAGCATATTGTATCATAAGCTTGTACTTCAGTGCAGAGAGTTGATTGTATAGCAGAGTGAAGTCTGACGATGAGATGACGATCGTATAACTTCACTTATGGTTTTTCACATTGTAGTCTTACAAAATCAACGATCCTTCTCATATAGAGCTTATATTGCCTAAAGAAGTACACATCATGAGGTTGGCAATATCATGAGGTTGCCAATACCAACAATATCTAAAGTTTGTCCTTGTATAATAAAATTTACTGAAAGTAAGAATGGAATAATTATTATTTTTGACTCATAACGCCGAAAGGCATTTAAAAATCACCTTTGTAATTTAATACTGCGCTAACTTGTGAACGAAGCTTCTACGGCAAAAATGGTTTTGAGTTTCAAAATCAGTGTAAAAAACTGAGTAAGTAGGCCAAATTTCATTAGAATGGGTATAGTGATTACAAAATTATTTGGTTTTGAACGTATGTTTTGTTAGAATTTCGGTTGTCTAGATCAGTTCTCAAGGATAAAATTTCATGGAAACAACATGGAATGACAAAATGAACTAATATTTCATCCAATTTGAGTACCCTTGATTCAATAGTACCATTGAGACCCGTTGGATCTATCTTAATAGCTTAATTTTATAGAGTTACAGACAGCAGACAGACGAACTTAGCCAATTACATAAGTTGACAAGCTTTAAAAGTTCTTGTTAGGCAATTAGTAATGCTGTATTGTCTCCTTTGACTATTTTCTTAATAGTTAAAAACTATCTATCTGTGACAGTTCTTTATAGTCCTACTTTAACACTAATACAGGAATAGTTCTTAAAGTTCATAAGTATTCTATTCTTGATAGCACTTAATTCTTTACTATTCAATTACGATTTCACTTCGTCATATTAAATCTTAAATGTTCATTGCGCAGTTATATTTACAGTTCTTTAATTTCAGATAAAACAAGGATAGGAAAGTAAAAGAATGTGACCTCTAAATCTAAACTAAGGTTCCATTCTTTTCCCTTCCTATCCTTATAATAACTTCCACAATCGGACTTTGGAGTTTTATGGTGACTTCTCTCCACTGAAGATCGGCCATAGACCGTGAAACAGCTGTTTGGAAATATCACTTTTTGCACTTTTAAACAGTAGGTCCACCTTTTAATGTGTTCAGATAAAACAATTCTTTAAAAATCTTATTGAATCAAATGACTTTCTTTAAATCTTTTGATTAATCTTTAAAACTTCTGTAATACCGAATACGTTTTCCTTAAACTTGAACTTCAGCTGACGTCCCTTTAAATTTATTTCTCCTGATCGCCTTTAAAATACCTCAAATAACCACTTCCTACCTTAATTCTCGTCTCATGAAAAGATGAACTGTCCTTGTACTGGAAACAGTAGCTTTGATACTCTCCCACATCCGTTGTGATGGTGACGTTCCATGTGGCAGGCCTATTTCTGCACCTATGTTTTATTTCCAACTCATAAAAATAAAATTCGAAATTTGGCAGACTGTTATTCTTTTTTATATCCACTCGATATCGGAAATAACATCCTTTTGTCGGCTTTTTTTTATTCTTGCTTCCTTATATATAAATCTTCATTACGATTTGCTTCGAATTCTGCTCACGTAACGGGATTCTACTAACAAGGGAAGTGCGTGACCTTGAACGCTGAGAACCGCACGAAAATATGCTTAGAATATAAATCGCTCATGCAAAAAACACTGGTCATTCTCATTCATTCTCATGCAAAACTGTACGTCTTACCACGAGAGACCTTTGAATGATCACCTATTGAAGGTACAAGAGAGGAACCTAATATCGATATAATAGGACCAAAACACACATATTTCAATGTCGGAACTATATTGCTATATTTCACTCTGCTTAAAACAATTACGCTATCTGAACAACAAACTTTTCTTACTAACCCGACAGTGTTGCACAGCTATTCAGTCTTCAAAATGCAAGTGTGGGATTTCAATGAAGTGGTCAAAGCAAAGTGGAAAAGAACAATATGCATATCTGACTAAAGCCACTTTTTCACATTCAACATCACTTCCGCATTCAAGCAGTCCAATATCAAAAGCCACACTAATTACATATTCAAACGATGATATTGGTATGCCAATGTCACAACCTGTCTTTCGCCAAGCATATTGTAACACAGGCTTGTACTTCGATGCAGAGAGTTGATTGTATAGCAGAGTGAAGTCTGATGATGAGATGACGATCCTGTAACTTTACTTGTGGGTTTCCACATTGTAGTCTTACAAAACCAACGATCCTTCTCATATAGAGCTTATATTGCCTAAAGAAGTACACATCATGAGGTTGGCAATATTTTGTTGTCTTCGATGGCAATATCTTTGCTTAAAGAAGTACACATCATGAGGTTGGCAATATTTTGTTGTCTTCGATTGCAATATCTTTGCTTAAAGAAGTACACATCATGAGGTTGGCAATATTTTGTTGTCTTCGATTGCAATATCTTTGCTTAAAGAAGTACACATCATGAGGTTGGCAATATTTTGTTGTCTTCGATGGCAATATCTTGAGATTAAGTACTTGTTAGTGCAGGTACAACATGCCACCGTCGGATGGCGCTAGCAGACAACAGCTGAGTTTTGCATGGGCATGACACATACCACTGTTTTTGGAATGAGCGATTTATATTCTAATCATATTTTCGTGAGGTTCTCAGCGTTCGAGGTCACGACATCCCTTGTAAGTGGGACGACTCAAACTTCCACGTCCTTTCTTCAACGAGGCATTTTTCGTTCTCCTTCAGAGTTCTTGCTTCTCGCGGTGCTACGCTTGTCTCGTGAGTTCTGCTGTTGCAGCTACACGATGCTTGCTCGTGAGCGCGTATCTCATCCTTTGATTGTTAGCGCGAAGCACAACTCAATTGGCAAATAATATTTATTTCTGACTTCATATTTATCACTGTGTTCATCAATTTTGGTCTTAATTGGTATTGATATATATAACTTCCACTACAGTTAGTTTTATATTTAATTTTAGTAAATTGAATACAGATTGTTCCAAGCCACACTACGTTGATTAAACTTAGTCTTGACCTTAAGTAATGACTTCCCAAATCTATCCAAGTTCAAGTAAATAAAAAAATAAATGCTGGAAAAGTGGTTACATGTTCCTCCTGTTAGCTGCTACATTTTTCTATGACCGTTCCTTTAGGGTTCTGCCTGTCTTCCAATAATAATTTTTTCTGCAATCTCTGCAAGTTATTTTACATACAACCCCCGATCACGCACATCGCGATTTCCTTCATACTTGGCAGGTACATAGAATTGTACAATACCAGTCATTAGTGCTGACTGATCACTGGTCAAGCTGACAGCTAACCAAAGGTTTGAAATGAAACATAAATAAATAAGAACAATAATAAATATAAGAACATCAGTGGTCGAGTGGTCTTAAGTGTGCGTACGTAATGCAATGGCTCCGATACAGTTGCAGGAGCTATTTTCAAATTGTTTCTATACAGGGTGTTTCAAAAATACACGGCATAATTTCAGGTATGTATTTCCCACATGTAGACAATCAAAATAGTTCATTACAACATATGTCCGGAAGTGCTTCATTTCCGAGTTATGGCCTTCACAACATTGAAAATCACCGGAACGTTTTTCGTATTTACAGATGAAGCACAGTTCACACGAGATGGCATAACAAATTTCCACAATCAGCATGTATGGGCGTATGAAAACCCAAATGCAACTGTTGTATCTCATCACCAGGTGCGGTTCTCCCTCAACATGTGGGCCGGTATCATTGGTGATCGATTAGTTGGACCCCATGTACTTGTAAACAGACTTACGGGGCAGGCGTACACAAACTTCCTGGAAAACACCATACCTCATGTTTATGACGACACTCCACTGATCGATCGTCAGCACGCTCACTTCTTGCATGACGGCGCTCCTGCACACTTCAGTCGTACGGCTCGCCGGTACTTGGATCGAACGTTTCCTGATCGATGGATAGGTAGAGGTGGCCCAATTGCTTGGCCTCCACGCTCACCTGATCTGAACCCTCTCGATTTCTACTTGTGGGGCCATTTAAAATCATTGGTTTATTCGTCTCCGGTGCCTGATTTGGAATCCCTTCGGAATCGAATTGTGGCACGTTCTGAGGACATACGCAACATTCCTGGAGTGTGGGATCGTGTTCGCAGGTCATTGAGACATCGATGTGAGGTCTGTATTCAAGCAGGAGGTGGTCATTTTGAACATCTTCTGTAATGGCAACGACCGGCGGAACGAAAAACGTTCCGGTGATTTTCAATGTTGTGAAGGCCATAACTCGGAAATGAAGCATTTCCGGACATATGTTGTAATGAACTATTTTGATTGTCTACATGTGGGAAATACATACCTGAAATTATGCCGTGTATTTTTGAAACACCCTGTTTCTTGATTAGCTTATTGATGTAATTAATAGTTTTTAATCTACTTTTCTTTTTATCAAAGTAATTTTTGATACGTTTTCAAGATGTGTCCTAAATCATGCTTTATTTTAATGTAAATGAATTCGGCTTTTCGTTTTTCTAAAACTTAAATTAAGTTAAATTATCTCGAGAGTACTTTTGGGACACTTCGGATAAAAATGCACCAACAATGCTCGATGGATCCATGATAGCAAATTTTATATTCGGTTTGCGGCGAGTTTTTATTGTATTTCTAAAAATGAACAGTGTAAACTAGCAGGCCCAAAATGAATAATTTAATATTTTATAAATATGTCTGTCAAGCTAGAACTTACAACAGTACCAAAATAAATTTATTTATTTTGGTACAATTTATTAACAACAGATTAACTATTTAAACAAGATAGGAGCAGCAATCCCAGTAGTGTTCGCATAATGTCCCACGGCTTCTATATAGAGCAAATGCTAAAATCTCGGAAACTTTACAACTTCATAATCCACAGCAAAAAATAGAAGCTCTCTCCATAGATTGGAGATCCCATTGTAATAAAAATAGACCAATCATTGTAAGATTTATTTCAAGAAGAGAAAAGGAAATTGGCTTCTTATAACTAATTCATATAATAATTCTAGTTGAAGTCAATATAAAAAATGAAGAAGTAAATTGTTATAATATATCAAATTTTACCCTTTTTTAATTAAGATCAAATTCTAGAGGAGACTTATAACTTTCAAAAATCACACAAGCTAGAAACGAGTTTTCAACGGCTATGTGATAGTCTTGGTCTTTTTAACGTGATATAGAATATGTCTCTAGATATGTCATTCCTGAGATATGAATTTCTCTCGACGTACCAACAGACAGAGCGGGAATGTAAGATATACCCTGCTACGAGCTACACTCTGGATAGAAGCCTAAATGATACAAATTAAAAAATTACAACAGCAAAAAAATTTCGTAGCCTGTGCCTCCAAACAGTGCCAATGGATTACTTTCTCACGCCTTTGACTACAGAGCCATTGCGTTATTATAGTTCGAGTTCTGTATTTAAGTTTAATTGCAAACCTTTGGTTAGCTGTCATGCATGACCAGTCAGCACCTATGACCAGCATACTGTGCAATGGCAGATCACATTCTGTGTATCTCCTAAGTATGAATGAAATTGCGATATGCGAGAGCGGGGACTTTCCTTGTCCGTTGCCTTTTTAAGTTTTGTTCTTTTTCATCCCATAAATATAACAAATATTATTACGCACCAAAGATTTTATGTGATGAAAAAGTACAAAAGTTAATAAAGAAAACTGAATATTTATGCATACCCATTAAAGTTCATAAACAGCTGTATTACAGATTTTTCAAATGCAAAGATAAAAACCTGAAAATCAAGAAGGAGAATACTGAAAGAAATTATAATAAAGAAATTAAAGTATAAAATGTTGCAAAATTAAGTAAAGATATAAAAGACTGTCCCATACAAACAAGGTTAAATTCGTGAATAGCAATGGAAATAAGTTAATTTACATTAAGGAAAAAGAATGTAGCGAAAATAAATACAATGGAAATTGCATGGAAACTAATCTGCAGAGATTGCAGAAAAAACGTATTACGGGAGCACAGACAGAATCCTAAGAGAAAGGACAGGAACATGTAGGAAATTGTTTTAAGAAAGTCTGAAAAAATTAGGAAAATTAAAAAAATGTAATTTGCTAAAGAATATTAAATGTTGTTAAATATTGTTAAGATATGTTGCTAGATATATATTGTTAAATTAGCTACATATTTAATTTGAAACTTGTTGTTTGTTATAATTTTACGAAAATATAGGGAAAAAGTTTAGAAAATGTATTGAAGAAGATATGGAACCGATCGAAACATTGTGTGTAATAAAGAAGAAGTTCTTAAGAAGAGATATAAAGTTTCATTTATATACTTTTTCGTCACATCTATATTATAAAACTGAAATTTACAAAAGTTCTAAGTACTCATCTAGCTTATACTATGCTTCATTTTATTAGCATTTAAAATACATTCTAAGTTCAGAGACACTAGAAGTTGAACGCATTGATGAAGAGTTAGTAAATACTATAAAACTGGGAATATGATTTCATAATTTTCGTTTATAAAACCATTAGATTCGTACAACCATGTTGAAACTGCTCATGAAAATATGAAAATATTCGTGAAACTATGTTCTTTAATTTACACCTTTTTTGTCTGTAGTACGGAACAGTTCACTTATTATTATATGTTATAAACTCTACACAGAAGACAGCTAAACAACCATCGTAACAACTTATGATTTCGTCAATTTCGATATATTAAAAAATGTCTAATAACTTGAAAGCTTCTGCCGCGGTTTGATAACAGCAGCAATGTAACATCTATTTTTGGAAGAAATAAATTAAGGTCTGTATGTGGTGGTTAAAGTAAAGAGGTGCCTGTCCAGAGATTATTACTTAAAGGAAAGTCTCGATTCATTCCTGCTGCGTTCAGTCCTAAGTCGTTATTTACTGATCGTAAGAATGGAAACATTATCATTGTAGGCATTTGTGATGGTGAAGATAAGGATGGATTCTTAAAGCCCCGCGACCACCATGCAATTTTTCAGCAATTTAGTCGTCCGATTTTGACGTCACGAGCTCGTCAAAATCGGACGACTAAATTGCTGAAAAATTGCATGGTGTTCGCGGGGCTTTACACCTTCTTTTGGATATATTCAGTTTTCTGTCGATAATAATGGGATTGGAGAGGTCCAGATGTTATTCTGTTGTTAGAGCATGTTTAGTAGTGTAGTATGATCTATCATTCTTCTCTTTTGCTCTATCATACTCCGCCACATCGTCTCCTCCTTATTTATTATTTTCATATTTGTTCTTATATATATTATTTTTTCCCTTCTTTTGGATTATTACTATTGGGTGTGTTATTTTTTTCTTTCCTTTTATTTTCACTGGTTATCCGTCGTTACGAAGCTCTCTTTGTCCCAACTGCAGGAAGGTTTCTTTAGATGCCGGCAGAGGTTTCAGAGACTGACTTCCCTTCGATTAACAAATGGTAAATGATTGCAGCCCTCCTTCCTATCGGCAACAATGAGATCATCCACTCCATTTAGCAGCTATCCCGGAATTCAACTCCTAATCTACTGCATTTTCTTTTCTTATATAGTTGAAAAGCCTGTGTAGTTTTTCTTATTGTAGCCTTACATATATTTACGTATACAGGATGTTTCTGAGCTTATGTTAGAGAAGAATTTGTTAGATAGTTTTCACTGAAATCATTATTTACTTCATAAATATTGTTCAAACTGTCTATGATGTGCTGTAAACCTGCTTTCGCAGGCTTCTAGGGAATTGCATCCACTGAACATCACAAATTTCATGGCGAATGCTAACAGAAGTGTCAGTTATTGCATTTAGCAATTGTTTCTATATTTCTTATCATTTAGTAAACTCTGATTTGTACAACCCCATAGTTTGAAACCTATCTAATGGTGATAAGTCTCCATCTTATTTATATTACATCCACTGTGACAGGAGTGATCCACCTTCCGTAAATAAAAGAAATAAAACACTGACGGACCTCGCATCGAATCAAAGCCAACTTCTCATCCATGGCCACCTCGATCAAATACCAGAATTGTGAGGCCGAATCCGTAAGACGGTTAAGCAGGAAAGCTTTATTGAGGTTACTGGGGCGAGGAGAGAAAGAGATAAAATTAGAAAAATTAATAGTCAACACGACGTAGCGGTCAATGGAGGGTCCAGGTCTACATTGAGATGTAGGGACGGCTGCGTAGAACCCAAAACGTTGGGGCATACACAACCGCCCACAAGTTCGCAACTGCAGGAATTAAATCTAGAGCACTTTTTTTTTTCCTTTTGAGATGTTTATGCACGCTAGTGACATGTAATGCAGAGCACAGCGTTTCACAGAAAGTCTTGTCACGGCTTTGTACGCTCTGCATAGTTATTTGTAACACACCTTTAGCAGAAGAGTGTAGAATGACCTACATGATACTCCAAATAGAACATTCCGCACCCGTTATTCTGCAGAGGACCTCCTGCCGGAACAAGGGGCTAAGAAGATCGAACACAGGAAAATGTTGTGAGAGGATTGCACCAAATATCGGGTTTTTATCCTATTATTATTAGTTATTATTTAATAATTAATGAGAAATTAAATATTAATAGTTTTTACTTATTACTTAATAATTAATAGGATAAAATAATTTGTGTTATCCTATTATTTTATCCTGTTACTTATTTAAATATATTACTGTGAAAATATTTTTATCCTTTAGTTATCTACTGTATTTCAAGATTCAGCAGGCTACATTTTCTTTATCTGATTATAGTTCATTATTCCGTTATTTCTTTTTAAAATGGAGAATATATTCACATGGTATTTTATTAGCGAAATCACGCTAATAATGAAAATAAAAATCATTTCTTTTTCTTCCTTTTCCTTTTTTTTTTTGATAATTTCTATTTTTAAGAGAAAAGTTTTCTCGAAGACTAGTTTGATAATCCAAAAATTATGTACATTTAGTAAAAATGGGATGTTTAGACACTAGCTTTGAGATTGCTGAAATTCATAGTATTTGATTTTTTTAATACTTATAAGACTGACATGTCGCCATTATTTTCAAATTATTCTACTTACATCTAATACTTTATCTCAGAAAACTCGCATGTAATGAAAATATGAACTAATAGAAGTTGGATTAACGATTAATTTCAAAGAAAACCTACAACTCTTACCAGTAATTTCTTGAAGAAAATCCAAAGGGATCAAGAAAGCGATGAAATGATGATCTATTGTTTATCTTCTAAACTGTCTCATTGATGAGCAAAAGCAAATGATCTGAAAAGTCTGATGATTTTTTTTTGATAATTGTTCTATTTATATTTTTATTCGCTGTGTCGTCGTGGTCTGGTGCATTAGATGGTAGTCTTCCATTAGGGCAATGCGTCGGTACCATAGTTCAAATCCCGGCGGCAGAAGCTTGCTTTTTTTTTTTTACTTTATTTCTTGTATTTGATGTTGGGTGTTAAAAATTTTCAGTCTAAAAGTTTTTTGGACTGAAACAAGAGGTAGTGAATAATCGTAATAAAAAAATATTCTTACACTTCAGTTTTTGTTACAGCTGTCTTCCAGATGCTCTTTCAGGACAGTAATAAGAAAAATGTTTTTTTTTTTTTTTAGCAGTGTTGATATTACACATGGAATACAGATGGGATTTATTACGCTATCTCTACTTTATTTTTGATCGAAGTAAAGGTAAATACTTTTTTTTGAAATATTTTCATTGAGTATTTTTTTCCCAACATTTTACTAACATTATCACAGTCAATTAGAAATTTTTAAAAGATTTAATTAAAAATAAATTATTTACATTTCTTATTTACCATGTTGGAATCTTTATTTATTTAAATTTCTTTTTATTAAATTATTTATTAATTATTTATTTTATTTTATTGTGAGACATTTAAAATGAATATCTAATAAATAAACAGGAATTTTTTTTTAGGTTTTGGTTTTATAAATCAAATATTTAGATTATGTTTTTATGAGATTGTTTTGTGTAGACGATTTTCTAATACCGTTAATCGTAAGATGAACAATAGAATAAGATCATTAGTTATCTGACAGCGATGAATAGTGCAAGTTTAAATACTGGTTATAAATAAATATAACATATATTTATAATGAATATTTATAAAGTAATTTTAATTACATTAGTTATAGATATTTCGGGTAGTGTTGAAAAAAGTTTTATTAGAATGCAAAGTAAATGCGTTCAGAGTCTCTATATAGTTGAAGGGCTTTCCACTAGGGTAAGAACTTGTGGTTGAATAGCAACATTTCCTTACTGTTGTTTGAGCCCAGATCACACCATCATTGACGGTCTATGATCGTGTGATTTGCCTCTCTTGACCATTTTTATCACTGATTCCATCATTAAAAAAAAAAAAAAAAAAAAAAAAATAAATATTTAGGATCTTTTTTATTCTTAACGTTGTTTTCACTGATGATCGTTAGTGAGCTCCAATCACAACAGATCAGCTTCGAGACCGAAGAAGCCGACCAGCGCCATTTTGGCTACCGTTTCGATTGAATCTAAGGCTATTATGAATTAAGTATTCGAAAATGAACAATATTTTTACTGAAATAAATTAATTCTACGCGTCGGAATGTGCAGATGTAAGCTTTTTGAAGAGATATTTCATTTCTTCTTGAGCTTCGTTACAGGGGATTGTGGGATTGTCGCGGTTGTGAATTGAAATTCACCCCGCTAGTAGAGATGCTAAAATACAATATACAATTAGTTTCGAACAGATTGACAGCTTGCTAAAAGTCATTTCAAATTCTACAGAAATTGTGTTGCCGAAACGCGATTTTAACCTGTAAAAAAAGATTAAATCCGTCTTTCGTAACTGGGATAGGCTTGGAGCTGCCACCAACTTGATTGGCTAGCGCTCTGCCAATCATATGCACTGTTTCATTTCGTCGATACAGTGGAAAGCAAGGATGGGGAACACTTCACTGAAAGCAATGATCATTTCAGTGAAACAAAAACAATATTGAAAAATATGATGTTGTGATCTGGGCTTTATTATCGTGTGTATTATGTATAGTGATGAGTAAAATAATTTTAAAATTTAGTTCATTTATTTCAGTGGTCATCCATTTAAAATTTAACTATAGGAAGCATTAGCTTTGATCAGAATAAATATTGCTTTATGACAATAAAAGAAAAAACAAGTAAATACATGTATAAAGATGACGACTGGATCTTCGTCTTCCCGTTACGCCGTCGCATTAATTTACATATTTATGTTTCTTATATATGGGTGTTTTTCCACTTATATGATACACTTGAGAACAGCAGCGAGGAAACTGCTGAAATCCATCGTGAATTTTTATATTTTATTAAATTTTAATACAGGTAGTATGTGTATGTTCGAGTTGTTATTTTATTTAAAGAAAATGTAGCACATTAAAATTGCCTTCACATATATAAAGATTCAGTCAGTGTAAATAATATTTAATACGAGGGGTCTTCAATAAGTTCGTGCAAAATAATCGAAAGAATACATTTACTCAAAAATTTTATTCATAGGTTTTCGACATAATACCCATCGACATCTATACATCGTTGCATCCGTTTGAACCAACTACAGAAGCACCCAATCTAGTCTGAACCTCACCTATTTCATCTAGGTATGCCTCCAGAGCCTCTTTATCACTTTCGAAACGTCGTCCCCGTAACTTTGATTTCACCTTTGGGAGGAGAAAGAAGTCCAGAGGGGCTAAATCAGGACAATTGTCACGATGTAGTAGCAGGCCTCTGCACCCGGTTCTCCTTTGAACCTGGGCGATGGCTTCCAGCACACGGGGTAGACAAACATCCGTGTACTACTTGCCGTGACAGATTTCTGTGTTTCCAGTGGTACTGTGCACACGTGACCGCTTCGACGGATGAACGTTGCAACCATCATTTTTTTCACACTTCGTTCGCGCTTGAACTTCAATGGCGGAGGTGCCCCTTTTTGCTGCCATATGGACGACTGCTGTTTCGAGAGTGGGTCGTAGTGATAGACCAAGTGTCATCACCTATTAGTATCTCACTCACCGCATTCGAAGCACCTCTGTTGAAGCTCCGCAACATTTTCCGTGACCACTCCACACGATTGGATCTCTGTTCAGCAGTCAATTGATGGGGTACCCAACGACTGGATACGCGGCTGAATCCCAAATGCTGATGGAGGATAGCCGAAACACTTCCCGATGTTATGTTCAACACATGGCACAAATGTTCAATGCTGATATGGGGGTGTGACGTAACAGCTTTCCGCACTACGGTGATCGTTTCCAGTGTTACAGCACTCAGAGGGCGATCTTCTCTAGGTGCATTTTTAAAGGATTTCACTAAGCAGCGGAAATGCCCTTACCACCCAAGTTCATCCTAATTAAGCATAAGCTCAACAAAAAAATATGAATAATTTATTTTTAATTTAATCTTTTAAAAATTTCTAATTGACTGCAAAATGTTGGTATGTTAGAAAAAAATTATTTACCTTTACTTCGATCAAAACTAAAGTAGAGATAGCGTAATAAATTCCATCTGTATTCCATCTGTAACATCAAAGCTGCAAAAAAAAAATAATATTTTTCTTATTACTGTCCTGGAAGAGCATCTGGAAGACAGCTGTAACACAAAACTGAAGTATAAGGTGTTTTTTTTAATTATTATTATTATTATTATTATTCACTGCTTCTTGTTTTAGTCCAAAAAACTTTGGGACTGAAAACTTTTTAATCCCTGACATCAAATACAGGAAAGAAAGTAAAAAACCAAGCTTCTCCCGTCGGGATTCGAATCCAGGTGCCGACGCATCGCCCTCATGGAAGACTACCATCTACCTAGACCTCGACGGAATGGTGAATAAGGATATAAATAGAACAATGATAAAAAAGAATTCATCAGATCATTTGCTTTTGCTCATCAACGAGACAGTAAATAATAAAAAAAACAAACGAGACAGTTTAGAAGATAAACAATAGATCATCATTTCATCGCTTTCCTGATCCCTTTGGATCTTCTTCAAGAAATTACTGGTAAGAATTGTAAGTTTTCTTTGAAATTAATCTTTAATCCAACTTTTGTTAGTTCATATTTTAATTCCATGCGGTTTTCTGAGAAAAATTATTAGATATAAATAGAATAATTTGAATATAATGGCGACATGTCATTGTCTTATAAGTTTAAAAAAATCAAATACTATGAATTTCAGCAATCTCAAAGCTAGTGTCTAAACATGCCATTTTTACTAAATATATATAATTTATTTTATTTATTTTATTTTATTTAGTATATAATTTATAGTCTTCGAGAAAAATTTCTCTTTTAATAATACAAATTATCAAAAAACAAAAAAAAGAAAGAAAGAACAAGGTAATTAATGCTTTTAGACAGTGTCAAAAGCAAAGCGGCCCCATAATATGCACAACTTTATAAAAACAATTTTATAGGAAGCGATCAGATCGTAGTCGGCGATATGCTTCAGCATTTCTTTTTCGTTCTCTGTCTCTTGTCTCTGACTTTGAGCGAGACTGTTCTTTACGCAAGCGTGAAGCTTCTCGCTTTGCATCAGCATCTCGTTTTTCCGCACGTCGAGACATTTTTTTAATTTCAATCACAACAATCACAACAATGGCGTCTTTTGCATGCGCAACAATCACATTATAATGCAGCTCTACAACAAACACAACAATCACAGTAAATGCAACAAAGCGCTTTTTCATTCGCAACAATCACATTTATAATAATAAGGAAATTAAAGCAATATGCTTTTTCGATTATTTTGTTATAAATGGTATTCGATTCTTTGTTTCACGCGAACATCCTGTACCTTGTGGTTTTCTAGAAAAAATGGGGATCTTGAATACCCTGTATATGTATTTACAATATATAATACTACATATGAGGTGCCATTCTAATTGAAAATGAGGTTAGACTTTACTTTCCGGCACAGGTTTCGAACTATTTTTTTTTTTTTGAAACAGTGATGTCATCACTGTTTTTGAACTATATTCAAGATGGCTGACATCGTTGAGTGTTGAAATATGAGTGGATGGAAATGGCGGGGTTATTTTGCAATACATACATCCTGCAGCTAAGTTAACCTAACTTAACCTAACCTAAAGCAATCTTGCCTTAGGGAAGTTAATTGTAGCTAACCTAATCCTAATTGCTTTTGGTTAAAAATGTGCTTAGGGAAGTTAATGTGCCTTAGGGAAGTTAATTGTAACCAACCTAATCCTAATTGCTTTTGGTTGAAAATGTGCCTTAGGGAAGTTAATTGTAGCTAACCTAATCCTAATTACTTTTGGTTGAAAATGTGCCTTAGGGAAGTTAATGCGCCTTAGGGAAGTTAATTGTAACTAACCTAATCCTATTTTTTTTTGGTTGAAAATGAAATTTTTGAAAACTGCTTACCTTATGTTTCTTCGTTCATACACAAATCAATAACATCTTTCTTACATCCATCTCTCAAACTCGCCAAATAAACAAAATCACATTTACCGGCCGTTAACCTTTCAAAACCATCCATTGTTTGGCAGAGCAGAACAAAGAACAAACAAGAAATGAATAAAGAACAAAGAAGTCACGTGACCAAAAAAAAGAAAATATCTCTCCGCACAAATAAACAAATGAGAGATACTAAAAAAACCACGTGGTGTGTTCTTCCGCACCCAATCACCACCTGTGCCGGAAAGAAAAGTCTAGCCGAAAATGAAAATTGAACTAAATTTTGTAAGCTCGTATACGTTATTTTATTATATATAAAAGCAATGCAGTCTGTTATAGTACATAGAATAGAAGATAAAAAGATACATGATTAAACATCAATATAAACTTATTTATAAGTTTTGAATTAGTACATAAAGTATTCTACATTCTGGGAATATTAGTTTTATTAACAAAAAACTTATTTATGTGAAATATAATTTTGTACTTAGATAATTACTGAAAGTAAAATGAAATTTTATGAAAAAAAAATTGAAGTGATAAATTATAAAAAAATTATGAAAGAATTTCTTATTTTAAAATATTTTTAAGCAGAATAACATTCATCTTACGGAATTATGCTTCAATTTAAAAATGCATAATTAGAAAAATATCTTACTTTTTTTCAATACAATAAAGTCAAACGAAATTTGAATGGAATCTTAAGCATTACAAATGATAAATGTCACTTGGGTGTATCTCCATTTCTCAATCGTTATTCAGCATATTTGTTCATTTACTTTTATGGAACAAATTTGGAATCCATTGACAGTTTGACGTTTTAGGCCTAATTAAAATTGTAATGTATAGATTGACGTGTCTTGGTATTTTTGAATAATTATTCTATAGTGTATCTGTTAATTTAACTATTTTTTTTTATTACTAATTAAGTAAAATGCACTGACTGCTCAATTGAAAGTGGACATCTGTGGTTTGGAACAGACACTTCATTACAGCTTGTCTAATAGCGCGTACTGTGGCCTTTTGCCCTAAGCACAGCATCCTCACACCGTGGCATGTTCTCCACCAGTTTCTGATAGCAAGCAATCGGTATTTTTGCCCACTCCTTCAAAGACTGCACAAGTTGGATGCGTCTTTGCGGTGGCATCCAACAAAATACGGCGCTCCAATTCATCCGACATACGTTAAATAGGGTTGAGGTCCGGACTCTGGGCGGGTCACTGAAGTTTCTGAATATTATTCTCCGGAAACCAGGCGCTGACTACACGGGCCTTATGGCACGGTGCAATGTCGTGTTGGAACACAAATGGCGATCACAACATAAGAAGCATGGAATTGTCGAGAATGTCCAGATACTGTGTGGATGCCAAGTTCCCCTCGATCACAACCAAAGGATCACGTCCAAACCAGGATGAAAACGACCACACCATCACACCATCACCTGCCAAACTTCACTGTTGAGATGACACACTCAGGTGTACACTTTCAATTGAGCAGTCAGTGTAACTCACATTACCAAAATAATGAAAGATCTAGGATTGTTACTAATACATAAAGTGAATAATTTTTACACTTTTTTTTAACAGGTAATGAAAAACATTATTCTTTCTTTTTTACAGTTCTTGATGAGCCTTGTTTCAGATAAGCATGATAAAAGTAGTTCATGAACAATACTGCGTATGAAAAGACTACTGGACATGTAATCATACTATCCTCTAATGGGAAACTGCAAAGTTTACCGGAAAATAAATTCCAGTAGTTCACTAATAATATCACAATCACAAAATAGAATAACTGGTAAATCTGCATTATAGTTAAGAACATGCTGAATAGTTTAGGAATTTTAACATTAATAACCTTTAAACCAAAATACAAATACATAACTGTGTGAATCCATCCGTTGATCAAAGGTACCCATCGAGCCATAGCTATTTCTCTTGCAGCAAAGTAGAATCCTCCCGTAGCAACAGTCATGTGATGATAGACATGAAGGAAACTGAGAGGGCTTTTCCTAAAGATAAGAATAAATGTATCTCCAAATTCAATGAACTTCGAGTACGTGAAGAAACTCCCCCAAAATCCAAAAACTCGATTCTTCCATATGTAACTGGAATCGCACAGTGTGTACTTTAATCCGTATTCCTTCAGATCGAAGAACAAGTCAGGCCAGATTCGTATGACTGTTATTAAATTGAAGATGGATAAGCTGATGTTCCAAACAAAAGCAAAGATTTTTAGTTCAAAGCGTTGTTTGCACCTCATGTACCTTTTCAGAAGATATACAGTGAGGCAGTACAAAGTAGTCAAATATAAACTTAATCTAAAATTGTCTTTAAACCAAGTAAGTTGGCTGTGAACGTCAAATTTGTCTTCAAATGTGAAAGTGAAAGAATATTGGTAATGGGGAATGGAGTCATTGATGGTCGTCATATTGACTGCCTGTCTTTAAGATGAGAGCTCCGAATTTAGCTATAAAAAAAGAAAGAACATGTTAATGATAGATATAATTACTTAGAATAAATTTAGAGACATAATTATGCAGATAAAAAAAATCCAAAAAAATATAACAGATATTTAAGATAGTAAAAAGTATATTAAGTAAATGTTTTGTGAAATTTTAATATTAAGGGAACACATCATTTCCTGCATCTGACTTACCAGGCAAGTCACTTCATTTGAATAACTCTTGCAAGTACAAGCACTGAATTCTTATTTTGTTTAGAAATTTAACAAATATTAACAAGATGCCAAACGATATAATTTATTAGTGGCATGTTTGTATCTTGGATCGCAGTTTTAATTTAAAAGAAAATGGCGGTGATGCAAAATTATCATTGATTTTAGTACGGAGCAATCTGTTATCATCCATTGCCAGGGTATTTTCATTACATATAATTTTAGTTCGAAGCACATGGAATGAAAAGTATCAATTCTATGGGAAGAATATTGTAGTGACTTCTATAGAAATTGAATTAATATCTACAACAATAATGTGCAACTTCCATAAAACTGAATTTGGAGATCAAAATTAACAAGTTACAAAAGTTTATCAATAATTTTAAATTTAATAGTAAAGATCGCCTTTGGTCTTGTATAAAGTAATTTTTAAATTACATTGTTTTAATTGATTATAACTTTCATTAACCTTCAATTATATTATTAGTCAAACTAGCAGCAAAGCCTGTCGGACGACAGGCATAAAAAAATCTGAAAAATCATTTTATTATCAACTATCAAATATAAAGTAAATGTAATCTAAATAATGTGCTAACTTGTGAACGAAGCTTCTAAGGCAAAAATGGTTTTGAGTTTCGAAATCAGCGTAAACAACTGAGTAAGTATACCAAATTTCATTAAAATAAATGCAGTGGTAACAAAATTATTTGGTTTTGATCGTATGTTTTGTTAGAATTTCAGTTGTCAAGATCAGTTCTCAAGAATAAAATTTCATGGAAACAACATGGAATAACAAAATGAACTAATATTTCAACCAATTTGAGTACCCTTGATTCAATGGTACTATTGAGAACCTTGGAACTATCTTAATAGCTTAATTATATCGAGTTACAGACAGAGACGAAATTAGCCAATTATATAATTTGATAAGGAAAAAAATTGATTTTGAAATGTATTAATTGTCCACTGAACGATCTAATAGATATGTTAAAGATTTACTTTCAGATTATAAGTTTTTCTTTACGGTTTTTTCCTTACATGATATATTTTTTTATTTTGAAAGACAATCATGAGATTTTCTTTAAAAAATTATGCATGAATATTAGATATTACTGTGCCTACTATAATTTTCAATTTAGGAAATATGTCTGCAGAGGAAGACAGGTACAGTGGCCAGAACTTCAGGAACCTTAAACAGATATTAATAAAAATTCATAGTTTTGTTTGTGTAAATAGCATCTAAGAAATTGAAAACTTTAAACCAATAATACTTTGGGGGTCGCTTATGGTTGTAGTTACTTTACAACAAGTGATCCTTGAGACACTTTATAACAAGTATTTTATAACAAGTATTCAATAACACTTTAATTATAGTTAAGTGTTATTGAATACTTGTTATAAAATACTTGTTATAAAGTGTTATAAAATATTTTCAGCTTTGTAATTGCTTTGCTTCATGTTAGGTGTGTCTAGCTTTCTGTTATCGATGGTTACCTTTTTGACGATGTCATATTTTAATTCTTAATATATCATGCCCATATCACATTTTAATTCTTAATTAAGGTAAAGTTTTAGATCCTAGCTAGGTGTTTGAAAGCCCGTCATATATTCTGATACTTTAGGAATCCTCACCTAAAGTTCTAGGAGCACCGTTACCTACCTGTTAGTTAGGACCCTATTTAGGTTGTATCGGGGTCCATACTGTACATATGGAGAGCAAGCTTTCGTACTCATATACGAATGATATTTCTTAAATATTTCGAAAATGGAAGAGTAAGAGTGAAGGCTATCAAAGATATGGATGTACAGAATAGTTTTGGGATGCTGAGATTACTAAGATCTTTTAATAATCGTTTTGGTTGAACAAAATAAGTTTCCTAAATGATCCGTTAAGCTCCAAGAATCACTTTTGTAGGTATCACATCATGTATGAGTCATCAAAGACGACATAAACCCTTTATGGTTTCGTTCTACACTATAGAAGTCAACTGTTATTGGTACTATATTGGAATAAATGCAGCAAGATGTACTAATCGCCCGCATAACACCCGATATAATATTATAAGTATGCTTGTTATGTAGGGCATTTAGAATACATTTCGATGAGGTATTATTTCATAGACGCACTAAGGGAAGGGTGTTGGGGATTAAACCCCCACCTCAGAGCCTGAAAAATGATTGTAGAAAGTCAATTATAGTGCAAAAGAAATAAAGACGAAGGAGGATAAAGCCAAAAAAAGTATATAAATGGTAAATGATATTAACTTCGCAATAATTCAAACTCAAACAGCTCCGAATTTGTTCGTATCCCAAGTCTCCTCCTCTTTAAATCACAAATACGCTGCCGGCCTGGACGTACTGTCGTAGCAGTATCTTTTTTTTTCATTTTCACTTATACTCACCATCTGTCTCTCGGGAATTTTACTATAGTCTACTGTTGACTT
>JAFIDM010000001.1:142564680-142581172 GCA_023159025.1 Thereuonema tuberculata
AACCGGTACTGTTGTATTTTAATGTGTTTAAAATCTTTTTAAATTTTAAATTTGTGTGTCGGCGTCAATCATTCCATATCGTATAAGTGCACACGTTAAAAATTTTACCAGAACACGAAGGTTGATTGAAAAATTGATTGAAGAAAATTACCTTATAATTAATTATGATGATATCACTATCTATTCTCAATTTCCTGATATTATTTCATTAGATATTTTATGTTAAGTTTTAATCGTAAGTAATTTAATTCTTAATTTATAGTATTTAGTTTACTAAAATTAATAGTATATGAAACGAAATCAATTTCTGTTTTAATGTAGGAAACTTTTTTATGTCAAATTATTTTATTTATAAAAATTATTAATAATAATACAATTTACAAATGTATCTGGGATATTTGTTTCTAATGTTGTTGTTATTTTTATATTGTTTCAAATATAATAAAACCGAAATAAATAATAAAATATCCCTATCAGAAACTGAGTGATCAGTGCAAAAGAGATATATATCACTTCCATTTCGATTTGGATTTTATGTAACAATCCAGTAGATTCTGGTATTTAGTACATATGAACATTAATAAAATAGAGTTGCATATATATATTTCTTGTTAGAAGCATTTTAACAATCTCCGAAATTAGATGTGAGGCTGGAAATTAGAAAAGAGGCTGCTTTATCTAGTGATTAGCGAGTGGAAGTAAATATAAAACTAACCAGATAAATCAAAGCTTTTTTAATTGTAAATATACTCATGGACAAAAAAATTAGCGCACCAAGAAATAATTGCGGGATCGTAACGAAACTTGCAATGAAGGTACATGTCGGGGAGATATGCAAATGATTAGAAATGCAGCGTGATTGCGCATTACGTATAGCCGGTAAAGGGCGTTGAACATCGTACTCTGTGGAGTATAAAACAGGTAACCAAAGCTTGTTTGAGTGTGCTGAATCATTTACAAAGGAAGAGCTGAGGTAGACAAGCCATTACGCCGTGTTCGAAGACAGTATACGCAGTTGTCGCAGTTTGAGAGAGGGAGAATCGTCGGGATGATGGAAGCTGGGTGGTCAGCTAGGCGAGTAGCTCGTCAATTAGGCCGCTCTGATTGTGTTGTGAGGAGGTATTGGGACCAGTGGACCCGAGAGATGTCATGTACACGAAGACCAGGCTCAGGACGCCCTCGACTGACCAGTCGTCGAGAAGACCGCCACATAGTCAGAAATGCACGCGTACAGCCAACTGTTTCATCGGCCGCCATCCACAGCACCTTCACTAGAGGCCGCTGTGTCTTCTCGAACCATACGAAGGCGCCTGGCTGAAGGACAGTTGGTATCGCGGCGCCCATTACGTGTGCTGCCCTTGACGCCCACCCATCGACGCCTCCGTTTGGAGTTTTGCCGCGCACGAGGAAACTGGACTGCAGCGGAATGGAACCAGGTCGTCTTTAGCGACGGATCCAGATTCAATCTCGGCAGTGATGACAATCGTGTTCGTGTGTGGAGAGCCCGTGGTGAACGCTTCAATCCTGCCTTTGCTGTACAGCGACACACCGCTCCCACAGCTGGTGTGATGGTATGGGGTGCCATTGCCTACAATACACGGTCACCCCTAGTATTGTTCCATGGCACCATGACAGCCCAGGGGTATGTTCATGAAATCCTGCAACCACATGTGTTGCCACTCATGCAACGGCTCCCAGGAGCCATTTTTCAACAAGACAATGCTCGGCCTCATACGGCAAGGGTGTCACAAGACTGTCTCCGCACTGTTACTACCCTTCCTTGGCCTGCCCGATCCCCAGATTTGTCTCCAATCGAGCATATCTGGGATCATTTGGGACGACGAGTTGGGCATTCCACGAGTTTGAACGAACTAGAGGCAAGGTTACAGCAAATATGGAACGAAATGTCTCAAGACATCATACAGAACTTGTATGACTCAATGCCCGATCGTATCGCATCGTGCATTCACGCTAGAGGGGGTCCAACGGAGTATTAACTCCTCCGTTCTTTTGCCTTTTTCTCTGAAATAAATTGTCCTTTTTCTTTGATTTTCTTATCATTTACTTATATCAAAGTAGTCATTACGTATGTAAATTTTCGTTTCATTTTGACCACTCCTTCTTGGTGCGCTAATTTTTTTGTCCATGAGTGTATATATATGTTTTATTCAGTTTTAGTTTTGTGTGTCATTTCTCTTTAGTTCATTTAAAATAATTTGCACACGTAAAGTATTTCTATCTTCATAAAATACGATTTTGTTCAGAACTTTATTTTTTTATTATACTGTATCGCTAGTTATATTGTGCGCGTATATTAATCTTAAGTTTTAAAAGGACAATATAATTCTTGTAATATTTTAGTTATCTTGGTGTTTGTTTTATTAGTTAAACATAATTATGATAATAACAACAACAATAATAATAATAATAAGAAGAAGAAGAAGAAAAACAATAATTTATTGCCTTATAATAGTTTGTTAATACAAAATAGATATGATCATGATTTCCCGATGCCTTAAGGGTAGTCCCGTCGAGAAGACAGACAGGGTGTCAATCATAGGCAAGAAAAATATAAATAAAATAAAATACAGAGGTAATAAAATACAGAGAGCATTATTGATAACATGTAATGGAGAAAAAAAAAAGAGCATTATACAAAAACTCGAAACTAATAAAATATAACACATTAGAGGTAAAACAAAATAATAAATTTCTAATGGAAGTGTGGAAAAAAGCTTAAAAATTTGTAGAGTTCAGATCTGGTGATATATACAATCTTCGTAAAAATAACTGAAATAATGAATACACAGCTAAATAATATAATAATTTATAAATAATATAATAATTTCTTTATAAGCTACATAATAATGAAATCCATAAATTCTATGTTATTAGCTCAAATTAATTTCAATCTAACTACCACACGGAATCGAAAGATCCCTTTTCTACACATCCTCTGGGCGATCTACTAGACACAAAAATTCGCCTGTTGTTAGAAGTGCGACGAATACAATATTCAGGGTCGTAATCTTGACATTTTTAATATGAGTCTTAAGTCTTTAAAATTAGCCATTGTTTAGTATCATCTGTTTTCCCTACTGTTCCTTTTCTCTCTATTTCATTTTTCTTTCCTTGAACTTCCTCTCTCTCTCCCTCTTTCCATCAACAGTCCTAATTTCTTTATTTTTCCCATATCCCTAGATGGTGCTGTACTTATTCTTATATATATATTTGTGTGTGTGTTTATTTGTATTTTTTTTTTAATTTATTATTTTCCTTTTTCTGATAATTTCTATTTGTATTTGTATATTTGTATGAATTTGTTTATTTCCTTATATTTTCGTTTATCTTTTTCTTTTCAGAGATACTGTAACTGGGTATATCACCGTTGTATCTTTCCTACAAAATATAAATAAAATAAATAAATAAAATAATAAATAAATAATAGCTAAATAATTGCATTGAAGTCTGATGAAGAAAGCCGAAAGACAGGCTTTCGAAACCGTCACTATTTTTGTATTTTTATAATTTCTGGTATTCACAGTGTAGTCTGGTCGTTCTTATGACTTTTATATCTGCACGTTAAACAGCTTCAATTGACATAGCTAAATAATTTCAAATAAATAATAATTGTTTAATTTCAATTCATTAGTGTTATTTACACCTAGATTTACTTAAGGGCCCATCATTTCAACAGCGTATTCATTTCCACACTCAATTTAGATAACTTTTGATATTAGATATTAGATATTAATTCCATATTCATCCCTCAGTCTTTCCCGTGTTCATAATTCTTACAATAAAGTCTTCTTACCTTCTATTTATTATGAGATTATATTAAATAAATATATATAAGTTTTCGGAAAGAAATCATCGTCCTTCCTTTTTCAAGTAATTCATTTTTAAAACTAATAATAATGGGTTAAAACAATAATTAAAACATCATGCATCGCATTACAGGATTCTGTTATTAATATAACAAAGCTAAGTAATAAAGCTAGATCATGATGTTAATATAGTTGATAGTTATTGTGCTAATTCTTTAAAAATTATTTTCCTTTAGATTGTTTTTGAGGTACATTTATCAAATTACTCGCTAACTTAACAAAGCTTTCATCTAATTCTATTCCGTCATTTCTGTTTATATTTTTTTCTTTAGAGTTCCTTATTATTAAACTTTTAATAATTTTCCTTAATTTAGTATTTTTTTCTATACATAAAATTTCAATTTCATTTGTAAAAAATACAAAATTGAAGTAGGTTTTGAATATAAAAACAAGTTGAAAAACGTATTACGTCAAAAATTTAACCATAGTGAAAACCTCAACCAAATGAGTGTAGTATTCGAAATAGAATGTGGAACGTATAGAAATTTTTATATTGGACAAACTAAAAGAACTGTTCGAGAACGTGTCCTTGAGTACAGTAACAATATCAAAAACAAACAGATAGACAAATCTGCATTAACTGATCATAGCCTCAAATATGGACATCGCGTTGATAATGAAATTGTAATCTTATGTACAGAAAAAAAATACTAAATTAAGAAAAATTATTGAAAGTTTAATAATAAGGAATTCTAAAGAAAAAAAATATAAACAGAAATGTCGGAGTATATTTAAATGAAAGTTTTGTAAAGTTAGAGAGTAATTTGATAAATGTATCTCAAAAACAATCTTACAAGAAAAATAATTTTTAAAGTATTAGCACAATAACTATCAACTATATTAATATCACGATCTAGCTTTATTACTTAGCTTTGTTATATTAATAATAGAATCGTGTAATGCGATGCATGATGTTTTAATTATTGTTTTAACCCATTATTATTAGTTTTAAAAATGAATTACTTGAAAAGGAAGGACGATGATTTCCTTCCGAAAATTTATATATATATATTTTACATAATCTCATAATAAATATTTAAAGTAAGAAGACTTTATTATTATATTACTAATTTGTTTTTTTGTTATTTTTTTTCTTAACGGGTTTATCACGGGGTTTTTTTTCTGTTCTTCTTTGTAAGAACTGTGACAGTTTAAGACCTGGTATCGGAGAAAACTACTTCAATGATGTAGTTTGTTCTTCTTTTCGATTCTTGAGTTTCAGTTTGATCTCAGGATGTTCTAAAGTTTAAGATAACTTGTTTCCTTTTACCATTCGACCTGATGGATTTCATTTATTTTGAAGATTGAGATTTCAAGCATTTTAAGAACGATAATTATTTAAGAAAATTGTATCTTTGAAATCAAAATACTAGAATTAGACCCGTCGAATCAAGAAGTTGTGGGAAAACTTCCATTAAATAGAAGAATAAACTGACTTGTTTAAATATTAGTAGAATAAGATAATGTTAATTTTATACATAATCAAGAGCAAGTAGCTATTTATTTTCTTCCCCTGTCCACTGAATATTGATAATTATTATGTTATGTTGATTTAAACTTTTGATAAGGGACAGTGTGACTTGTAAAATTCTTCTGGGCTTAAATAATTTAATTTATCTCTTAAGGGGAATTGAAATTTGGAATTTTAGCTTATAATGAGCAGATTAATTTGAATGAAATTTATCGTTTTGGAATAATTTATTCAGACTTAAAGATTTTGATTTACCGGTATTTCATGCGTTTCAGAAGACATTAATTATGATCCTATTATCAAGCTAGCCTATGTTTAGATCTCGGTGATCAAAGGTTTTAAATGTTTTTGTTTGGACTCATACTTCTGGATAATCAGATTAATTACTTATTGTTAATAAATTCAATGTGTTTGTGGTTCTCTCTAGTTCTATACCTGTGGATTTGGATAATTTAGACGGAGGTGTTCTTTAAATAATGCTAATGTGGAAATTAAATGAGGAAAGAAAATTTTGATGATTAGGTGGCCCAAATAAAATACACAATTCGAATGCTTAATAAAAATATTTTCAACAAATGTAAAAAAATAAATACAATAAATTATTAAAATTTAAGTTATTCTTAATATCAAATAATCGAATTAAATCTTCTGAAATCGTTAATTTCAGTTGTTCACAGCATAAAAAGTTCTACTGATTAACTTGTTAACATTCTTCTTATACCGAAACAAGCTTTAAGTGTGCTTCTTAGACTATTATTAATGCTGTGTTATCACCTTTGACTATTTTCTTAATAGTTAAAAACTATCTACAGTGGTGGTCAGAATTATAAGGACAACTGAAAATTGCACAGAAAAAAATTATTTGTGAAGTAAATAAAGTGAAATGTATACATAAAATGCCTTTTTATGCTAGAAATCATTGTAGAATGCAAAACATTGAAAAATGCAAAATTTGAATGTTTTGCCATATTTAACAAAAAAATGTCATTGTAAAAACTGGACAAAATTATAAGGACAGTGAATGTTTTGGCCTGAAACACACTAATAATTAATAATCTCCCCCTTCTTCTCAATCACTTTTATCAGTCTTGATGTCATAGAGTTTGACAGTTCCTTCAGAACGTTTTTAGAAATTTTTTTTCCAAGCTTTTTCGATGGAGGACAAAGTTCCTGCTTATTTTGATATTGAATACCATTTTTGTATACTTCGTGTGCCAGAATACCCCACAGATTTTCCATTGGATTTAGATCTGGGCTTCTGGCCGGCAAGTCAAGTAGTTTCACAAAATTAGCATCAAACCATGCTTTCGAAGTTTGAGAAACGTGTACTGAGGCATTGTCCTGCTGGAACAAAAAGTCTCCACTCGTAATTGACGGTGCTTCTGGTAAAAGATTATTGCCCAATATATAAATATAACTCTCAGAATTCATTTTGCCCTGCACAAAAACTATTGCAGTGGTTCCGCCAGTTGCGAAACCTCCCCAGACCAGCCACTGAGCCACCTCTAAATCTATGGTTTGCGAAAATTTCTTTTTCTTTACGGAGATCATACCAGAAGTAGTGAAAACCATCTGGTCCATCCAAATTAAACTTTTTCTCATCAGAAAAGATAACATCATCGCACTTCTTTTTCCATAGTAATGCATTTTTTGGCAAACTCCATCCTCAATCTCTTATGAACTTTTGTAAGAGGTGGTCGTGACATAAGTTTTCCATAACGAACCTTTTTTTCTTTTTGTAAAACATGTCGAACAGTTCGAACACTGCATCGTAAGTTTAATTCCCGTTTAATTTCCGTTGATGTTTGGTTTTTGGAGCAAGCTCGCCTTATTATCATTCTTTTCACACGCACAGAAACAGAAGATGGCCTATCTATATGTCTTTGCCGTCCATATTTTTCGGGATTTTTAAGAAAATTATAAATAACCGTTCTCGATCTATTCAGCTTTGTCGAAATTTGATGTACAGTAAGTCCTGAACTTTTAAAAGCAACCACTTTCCCTTTCTAAAACTCTGAAAGTTTCGTACCTAGTGGCATGACTGAAAAAATAGAATACGACGTTCGCAATCTCTTACTATGCATTTATATCGTCTGGGAGTGCCGTGTGCAGAACAAAAACCATGCAAATTTTGCTTTTTAGAACACACAAATAGCATTGTCCTTATAATTTTGTCCATATCACAGAGCTGTCTAAATCCAAAATACATTTTATGAATATGAATTTCCCATATATTTCCATAAAAACTAATAAAAAATGCTGCATTTATCGTTGGTTTCCAGCCATAAAATTTGCATAATTTTCCGGCCAACTGTAACCAAGTTTGGCGATTTTTTTCCCTTGTCCTTATAATTTTGACCACCACTGTATCTGCAACAGTTTTTTATAGCCCTACTTAAACACTAATACAGGAACAGTTCTTAAAGGAAAAGTACCAAATCTAAACTTCCCATTCTTTTCCCTTCCTATCTTTATAATAACCTTCATAATCGGACCTAGGAGTTTTATAGTGACTACTCTCCACTGAAGATCAGCAATTGACCGTGAAACAGCTGTTTGGAAATATCACGTTTTGCACTTTTAATGTGTTCAGATAAAACAATTCTTTAAAAATCTTATTGAATCAAATGACTTTCTTCAAATCTTTTGACTAATCTATAAGACTTCTGAAATGCCGAATACATTTTTCCTTGAACTTTAACTTCAGCTGATGTTCCTTTAAATTTATTTCTCCTCATCACCTTTAAAATACCTCAAATAACCACTTCCTACCTTAATTCTCGTCTCATGAAAAGATGAACTATCCTTGTACTGGAAACACTTTCCACGTAGCTTTGATCCTCTCCCACATCCGTTGTGATGGTGGCGTTCCATGTGGCAGGCCTATTTCTGCACCTATATTTTATTTCCAACTCATAAAAATAAAATTCGAAATTTGGCAGAAATGTTATTCTTTTTTATATTCACTCGATATCGGAAATAACATCCTTTTGTCGGCTTTTTTTATTCTTGCTTAATTATTCATAAATCTGTTTACGATTTGCTTAGAATTCTACTCACGTAACGGGATTCTACTAACAAGGGAAGTGCGTGACCTCGAACGCTGAGAACCGCACGAAAATATGCTTAGAATATAAATCGCTCAAGCAAAAAACATTGGTATGAATCATTCTCATACAAAACTGCACGTCGTACCACCCGAGACATTTGAATGATCACATATTGAAGATCCAAGAGAAGAAATTTGGTAACGCGAAGAAACAAAATATCGATATAATAGGACCAAAAAACACACACATTTCAATGTCGTGACTATATTGCTGTATTTCCCTCTGCTTAAAACAATTACGCTATCTGAACAACAAACTTTTCCTACTTACCTGATAGTGTTGCATAGCTATTCAGTCTTCAAACTGCAGATGTGGGATTTCAATGAAGTTGTCAAAGCAAAGGGGATCAGAACAATATGCACATCTGACTAAAGCCTTTTGCCAAGCATATTGTAACATAGGCTTGTATTTGGGTGCAGAAAGTTGATTGTATACCACAGAGTGAAGTCTGATGATGAAATGACGATCGTTTAACTTTACTTGTGGTTTTTCTTTACTTTTGGTTTTTCTTTACTTGTGGTTTTTCACATTGTAGTCTTACATTAAATAAGACAGATGTGTAATTATTTTGAGCTATTGCATGTGTTCAAACTGAGAGCCGTCTGGCAGAAAATGGCGACAATGCAGACACTTCTGCAACGCAGAGTTGCAAACAACATTAAGCAGTTCATTAGAGATTTCGAGGCATTCGCTTTCAATTGCTGCTTTCATTTCATTTATTGTTACGGTTTTGTGCGATGAATATTATCGTTTAGGTGGGGCCACAGCGTGAAGTCTCGTGGCTAATGCTCCCACCCTAGCGACAGCAATGATACCATCCGCTCCATTCAACAGCAATCACAATCTATCCTAATCTATTGCATTTTAGACAGTGTCATTTTATTATTGTAGCCTTATAATCTTCAAGCTCTTGAAGAAACTTGAAGGTATCCTACCTTTTTATTATACTTTTCGTCTATGAAATGTAAGTAGGAATGTCGTTATTCACATCAAAAACAGTGTAATTGACCCAATCCAAATCACGCTGTAAACCCTGATAAGTTCATTTCAATTTCTCTCTAATATGCTGGTTCTCAGTTGTCTACTTGCTGCAATTTTGGCGATTAATGAACCATTTAACCTAAAAGTATCCTTCCAAATAATCTTCTTTAAAGACTGTGCATTCCCACCACATTTTTGCCAGTTACCACTCACAAAATCCAACTCTTTGGTCAGGATTATCCTCATTGAGGAAATACACCAAGGCTGGAATAAAGTTTTCCAAAGGCTGCGCTTCAAAATGGAATGGACTTTTGAAATGCCAGACGCAAGCGCTGTTTACCAAACAGATTTTTTTTTTCATTCCATTACACTTTCTTTTTTTTTTTGGGGGGGGGGGGCTTGTGAATGTTCTGGTCATTTGAAACGATGCTTGTGGATATCTTCAACAGTTTCTTCGGCTTCGATTGCAATAGTAGTGAGCCGACTTGGTGGATCTATGAGAAACTCTAAAATGTCTTTGCACTTCACGCAGGTTCAGTAACACTTAAGATGATTTTCCTTTTCTCAAAGCTTATTATCGTTTTAGCCATTGTTGCTCCTGAAAAAGAAATATTTAATATGGGCAGTAAAAGTGTGTATACTTTTTTTGTGACACCGCCCTTATGAAAATTCAATGACTTCCTCCTATTCCTTGAGGAATATGGAATATTTCGTTTCCCTATTCCTTAAGAAAAATAATGAATCCTATATATTCTTTGCTGATGTGTAAGGTTATAAAGTAAAATTTTGTAGAAAGATGAAAGAAAAAAGCTCAATAAGATCACAACAAACGTTTTTATTAAAGAGTCGCTTCTTAATTAACTTTAATAAATCAATAGTATACTTAATCAATAAAAAGAAATCATACCAGGCAAATAGAGGGTTTATTATAAACACCAATGCCACCACAATTAAAATTAGGAATTTGGACAGAAACTCTTTCTAGAAAAAAAATAAACAGCTTTTCAATAATTTCATTTCATCAAAGCAGTCAATAACATAATACAAAATTGTGAAGTTCAAGAGTGATACTGTGTTTTCTATCTAATAATTATTTCCTAGCCATGCCTGTGAATTATCATTATTACATTAATTAATTAATGAGGAGATTAATAATATCTGGATAAACCGTGAGTAATTCTTATTTATTAATTGTTCCAAATAAGTTGCGTAGAAGAGAAGAATCGAACACACGGCGCCATATTGAATTTTAAAGTGAACAAATGGAAAAGTACAATTAGTTCCATTGAAGATTATAAGCAAAGCATAAATATAATAAACAATATCTTCGGAGAAGTAATGTGCATCGACATAAAGTGAAAAGAAACTTACTATACGTTTAATTATTAAAATAGTTTAAACTATAAGAAGAAAGATGCAAGACTTTAAGTGAACTTTGTTATGAACTGTTTATTAATACTGTGTTAAGTAAAGACATTATGAAAACGAATAGTTATTCAATATAGAAACTTTTACAAAGCTTCCAGTATTACAATTGCAGAATTTTTAAAGAAATACAAGTATATTTCTTTATCACTGTAATTTGTTTCCTTGTGTAATTTATTGTATTTCACATTAAAAAAAAAAACTTATCTGCTACCATCTACTTTACATAAATTGCATATTGCCGAACAATTTATTGGTTATGGACTCCATCAAGCTTCCACTGTGCTACAGGCACAATTTCTTGGATATAGGAACCAGTCTTCAACTGCGCATTAGCATCAATTATGAAGCATAGGACAATTTCTAATTGTGAATCCAATATATTTTAAAGAACTACACGAACTTTTGAGAATATCAAACAAGGTAGTGACAGCAATTAGTAAACCAATCACAATGCTTCGCAACGGCTTCTGATCCGTATAAGATAATGTAATTGATATTGATTTAATTTCCTTATTATTAATGTGATTGTTGCGAATACAAAAGGCGCAATTGTTGCGATTATTGTGATTATTGTGATTGTTTTAGAGCTGTATTATAAATGTGATTGTTGCGCATGCAAAAGACTCAATTGTTGCGATTGTTGTGATTGTTGCTAATGATAATTTAATGATATTTTAATGATACTTGTCTATAGATGGACGAACAAAGTGGGGTTATAAGGCTTCTGATACTTGTATCAAAAGCCTAAAACTATTACTAAGTATAGTGTGAAACTATTCAAACTAACAAAGTTCAAAAGGGCTAATCTAGTACATTGCAAATTTAATGGAAAGAATTTTCAAGTATGGAAATGAAATTTGAAGGCCACTTTACAAAAGGAAGTTTTACGGTGATCAGCAAATATGACTATGGCAGATCTTAGAGTTAATAGAGAACCACCATGAGAAAAGTAAAATGTCGGACAAAATGGATAAGCCATCGGATCGATAATGTATATGATGAAAAATAAGTCTAAATTGTTAGTCAAAGATACCAATGAACAAGCAAGCTTCTTAAGGAACTGGAATAAAAATATAATAAAAAAGATAGCTTAAAAATCACAAGACTTAAAATAAAGATTTATTCACTATCAAACTTTTCTGATTTTGTAAATTTGATAGAAAGACTTGCTGAAATTAAGTTACTACTTATAGAACTCGAGAAAATAGAAGGAATGATACAAGAGGAAGAAACCTGCTAGATTATCCTATGGGGATTAAATGGAAATTTTGATTCCTTGTTCAGTCAATTCTAAGTAAAGAAGGAACTCCAGAATTTACATTTGAATATGTATGCGATAAGTTAGCTAATGAAGTTGAAAGAAAAAGAAAATAATTGTACTAAAAGTAGAACAAATAGTGAAATCAACCCATTAAACATTAAGTGTAATAAAAATAAACATACAAATGACAAAAGAAAATATTTCAATGTGGAAAACTAGGGCACATAGCAGTAAATTGTAAATGGAAGTATAAATATAAATACAAAGATAAAGGTCTAAAAGATAATGATAAAGATAAAGATAAAAGTTCAAAAGTTGGTGTAATAAAGGTTAATAAAACTATTGGCATGTTTTATTAATGACCCTAGATTCTTATTCCCGACTTTTATTATGGATATATTATTCAATTCCCATTCTTATTTAGTTTCCTTTGAATTTTCAATTCCATATGATATCTTTACTATGTTATTATACTCTTTCTTAGGTCGTGATGTTTTCATTATTTTGAAATAACTGCTTGTTATTTTATTAATAAAATTGTTTGGATATTTATTAATTAACAATTTATTTTTCAAATCCTTAATTTTTGGAATCCATTTACTCTTGTCCAAAGTGTTATTTATTATTTTAGCTATACAGTTCCAAATTATTTTTTTTTAGTTTTACATTGTGTGCAGAAAAGAAATGTATCATTATGATTTTACTGTGATATTCTTTAATGTGATGGTTCATGTTCTACATACTTTGATTTGTTTATTAACAAACTGTCAAGAAAAATTAGATTATTCATATCTTCCTTTTCATGTTTAAATGAAATTCTCTTTATCAATTGAGTTCACATAATTAAATAATGTATCGAATTGTCTCTCTGATCCCATCCATAATAGCAAAATGTTATTAGCATAGCACAAATATATGAATATTTTTTATATTATTCTTCCATCTCAGAATATGTTCTTGTTCTATTTTGTTAAAAGATACATTCCACAAGGATCCGACACTGGACATCCCATCAGGAATCCTTTTATTTGTTTGTATATTTTATTTTGAAACTCAAAAGTAACAATTATTATTTCCTAATCTTAATAGTTCCATGAATTCTTCATGTTTTGTCTTTAATTCTTGTAATATATTCTTCTTCTTTCTAAAAAATTCTCTCCTATATTCAAGGTATCATAAACTGGAACCGATGTATACATGGCATTGACATCTAAAGAAACTAATTTAATTTTACGTATATTATTAAAAAAGTTATAATTATTTTATGATAACATTTAAGTTAAAAATTGAAGAGAAGTAATAGAAAAAAAATAAAGTTTTTAATGTTAATAAGAAATGGGTTATACTTTTTGACTAAACAAGGAACGTTAGAGAAAAATTGTTTTAGTAAAAACTGTTTCTTTTCAAAAGATCTATCCAACGATATCCTATATGACCTATGATCTAATTTGAAATTTCAAAGTTGACCCCGCTTACATCATCCTCCGGTTTCTACCTGATATCCATAATGCCACCATTCGATTCTTTGTTTCACGCGAACATCCTGTACCTTGTGGTTTTCTAGAAAAACGGGATACTAGGCATCTTGAACACCCTGTATATGTATTTACAGTATATAATACTACATATGAGGTGACATTCTAATTGAAAATGAAAATGGAACTGAATTTTGTAAGCTTGTATACATTATTTTATTATATATAAAAGCAATGCAGTCTGTTACAGTAATATAGAATAGAAGATAAAAAGATACATGATTACACATCAATATTAACTTATTTACAAGTTTTGAATTAGTACATAAAGTATTCTACATTCTGAGAATATTTGTTTTAATAAACATATGAACATAATAAATAAAGTTATTTATATGGAAATATAATTTTGTACTTAGATAATTACTGAAAGCAAAGTGAAATATGGGAAAAAAATGGAAGTGATAAATTATAATAAAATTATGAAAGAATTTCTTATTTTAAAATATTTTGAAGCAGAATAACATTCATCTTACGGAATTAGGCTTCAATTTAAAAATTCATAATTAGAAAAATATCTTACTTTTTTTCCATAGAAAAAATCCAAACGAAATTTGAATGGAATCTTAAGCATTACAACTGATAAATGTCACTTGGGTGCATCTCCATTTCTCAATCGTTATTCAGCATATTTGTTTATTTACTTTTATGAAACAAATTTGGAATCCATTGACAGTTTAACGTTTTAGGTCTAATTAAAATTGTAATCTGTATATTGACATGTCTTGATATTTTTGAATAATTATTCTATAGCGTATCTGTTAATTTAACTGTTTTCTTATTACTTATTAAGTACAGTCGGACCTCTATTTAACGAAGTCGCTAAATCCCGAAAAAAAGTTCGTTATTTGGAAAATTCGTTAAATAGAGATTCACCTTTTAAAATTACTTTAAACTACATAAAGCAGATTTAAAATACATAACAATAAATATTATTAAAAAAAGTATGACACAAAGCATACATTACCACATGCGTACTGAAATTTTACAAATAAAGTCTGTTAATTTTGTCTGAGTTTTTTTTTTTTTTTTTTTTGGAAAAAGTGTTTTTGCTTATTGTACGTCTCGCATCTTAGCAATGCACCAAAAACCCCTTCAGGCGTATTTTCTTCAAATTGTAATCCGCGTCGGATTGTTTCAAATGATTTTTAGCATTTCATCATATGAAGGGTTTTTGATTTCTGCATCATGATAATTTCCATTTTCATCACCTTCATCTTCATCGCATTTCATAGTTGTATTGTTTTTATTTTTCACAGTGAGCAAAAAATATCCGATTCAGTTAGTGTTTCCGAGGTCTCAACTTCAAAATCAAGTGAAAGATAATCATCAATCAGCACATCATCGTTAATTTCTTCTTTTTCCCTCAACTGTATCCTCAAAAAAGTTCGTTAAATAGAAAATGCACTTCGCTATTTGGAGGTTATTTTACGAAGAAATTAGCAAAATGTTCTTGGTTCCAAAGAAAAGTTCGCAAAATAGAGAAATTCGCAAAATAGAGGTTCGTTAAATAGAGGTCCGACTGTAAAATACACTGACTGCTCAATTGAAAGTGGACACTTTATTTATAGCGTGTCTAATAGCGCATACTGTGACCTTTTGCCCTAAGCACAGCATCCATACGCCGTGCTCTCCACGAGTTTCTGATAGCAAGCAATCGGTATTTTTGCCCACTCCTCCTTCAAAGACTGCACAAGTTGGATGTATGTTTGCAGTAGCATCGGACGGCAGGAATCCGGCGCTCCAATTCATCCCACAGATGTTAAATAGGGTTGAGGTCCGGACTCTGGGCGGGCCACCGAAGTTCCTGAACATTATACTCCGGAAACCAGGCGCTGACTACACGGGCCTTATGGCCTGGCACAATGTCGTGTTGGAACACGAATGGCGATCACATAATAGGAAGCATGGAATTGTCGAGAACGTCCAGATACTGTGTGGATGCCATGTTCCCCCTCGATCACAACCAACGGATCACATACTAACCAAGAGAAACACGACCACACCATCACACCACCACCGCCAAACTTCACTGTTGGGATGACACACTCAGGTGTCCACTTTCAATTGAGCAGTCAGTGTAACTCACATTACCAAAATAATGAAAGATTTAGGATTGTTACTAATATATAAAGTGAATAATTTTAAACTTTTTTTTTAACAAGTAATGAAAACATTATTCTTTCTTTTTTACAGTTGTTCTTGATGAGCCCTGTTTCAGATAAGCATGATAAAAGTAGTTCATGAACAGTACTGCGTATGAAAAGACTACTGAACATGTAATCATACTATCTTCTAATGGGAAACTGCAATGTTTACCGGAAAATAAATTCCAGTAGTTCACTAATAATATCACAATGACAAAATAGAATAACTGGTAAATCTGCATTATAGTTAAGAACATGCTGAATAGTTTAGGAATTTTAACATTAATAACCTTTAAGCCAAAATACAAATACATAACTGTGTGAATCCATCCGTTGATCAAAGGTACCCATCGAGCCATAGCTATTTCTCTTGCAACAAAGTAGAATATTCCCGTAGCAACAGTCATGTGATGATAGACATGAAGGAAAGTGAGAGGACGTTTCCTAAAGATAAGAATAAATGTATCTCCGAATTCAATGAACTTCGAGTACGTGAAGAAACTCACCCAAAATCCAAAAACGCGATTCTTCAACATGTAACTGGAATCGCACAGTGTGTACTTGAATCCATATTCCTTCAGATCGAAGAACAAGTCAGGCCAGATTCGTATGACTGTTATCAAACTGAAGATGGATAAGCTGATGTTCCAAACAAAAGCAAAGATTTTTAGT
>JAFIDM010000001.1:142591172-142605719 GCA_023159025.1 Thereuonema tuberculata
TTTCACAAGCTGCAAGACAGGTCATAGCAACACGTGCCGTATGTGGTCTGGCATTATCTTGCTGAAAAATAATGCCAGGGTACTGCAAAGGAAGGGTAGCAAAACAGGTCTCAGAATGTCGTCGACGTACCGCTGTGCTGTAAGTGTGCCGCTAATGACGACCAAAGGGGTCCGGCTATCAACTCCTGGTTGAGGGCCTGGGTGCGTGCAATAGTGAAAGCAGGATCGGCACGCTGCCCCGGGCGTCTCCAGACACGTCTGCGACGATCGTCAGGACACAGTTGGAAGCGGGATTCGTCGCTAAACACTATACGTCCCCAGTCAGCATCATTCCAACCGGATCGAGCCAAGCACCACTGTAATCTGGCCAGACGGTGTGCAGACGTGAGTGGCAGGTGGCGTAGCGATCGGTACGAGCGTAGAGGTCGCTCTCTCAGCCGTCTGTGAATGGTCATGGTGGACACTCGTGTGCGGGTCGCACGTCTGATGGTTGATAACGATGATTCAGGCGCTGTAACAGCTGATCTGACAATCACTCTATCCTCCCGCTCTGCTGTGGCCCTAGGGCGACCGCTACCTTCATGACGCTGAAATCTGCCATTGTCCACCCATTCCTGCCAGCATCTTCTAATTGCCGCATCACTTCGACCCATATGACGAGCGATTCTCCGATTTGCCCAACCTGCCTCTTTCAATTCAATGATACGACCTCTTTCAAACTCTGACAGTTGCACGTAATGAGCTCGAATCCTGCGGCGAGGCATTTTTTCAGTCGTTGAAAGGTATCCTAACTCGCAATGTAACAGAAATTTTGACCATCAGATTGAGAATTGCTTCTTATATACACCTACTGAGTGCACAGTTCCGATGCGCTGTAGCTCTCGCTATTCATTCATTGGACACCAAAGTTTAATCATTTGCATGGGCGGTCAAAATGTCTTTGCATACGAAATTTCATTACAATCGGACAACTCCTTCTAGGTCGTCGTTTTTTTTTGGTAATGAGTGTATTTAACATACTTCCCAACATGCTATAAACTTCAAATTTCGCATTTGGGTAGGTTCCACATTGAAGACAACGGAAAAAGTATAAAAATCTACCCAAAGTTTGATGACGTATCTATTCATGATGACGTTAAACGTCAACGTTGCCGGATGAAAACGGATGTGCACGCTTTCGGCTTAAATATTGTTTAAGGATACTTCTACAAGTTTTTCAGCATAGCTATAGATTTTCGCGATAGATATAAATTTGTAATGTTCATACGATTTTTTTACGAACTGGGAAAGGTTTGAATTGGAGAAAGGAGTGGGAAGTTAAGGATCTCGAGTTACAAAATTCAAATATAACATTACTTTGTACCTACTACGTGATTTTTGTACCAACTGGGAAATTTTCGTAGTGATTTCACAATTTCAATTTCTTCCACATGGACATCAAAACAACTCTTTTTTATAATTCGTACATAGAACGGGTACTGTAATATAAAACGGAAATTTGTGGATATGTGTTCAAAATATTTAACATACTTCCCAACATGCTATAAACATCAAATTTCGCATATGGGTAGATTCCACATTGTAGACGATGCAAAAAATATAAAAATAAACATTTTTTTAATATTTTTTGGGGGGGAAATGATCATGAACTTTCTTGAATATCCACATATGATCCAGAGGCGACAAATGGGACTAAAATATTGTTGTGCATAATAACGCCACATATTAACCGGGAGGCAAAAACTAGAACTATCGGGTGATGGGACGGACAAAACATGGTTGAAGGATACTTCTACGGGGTTTTCAGGATAGCTATAGATTTTCGTGATAGATATAGATTTGTAATCATCATATGAATTTTTTACGAACTAGGAAAGGTTTCAAGTGGACTGTGAAGTTGAGATCTCGAGTTACAAAATTCAAATATAACATTAATTTGTATCAATCACATGATTTTTGTACCAACTGGGAAATTTTCGAAGTGATCTCACAATTTCAAATTCTTCCTCGTGCACAAAAGAACAACTCTTTTTTGTAACCCTACAGAGAACTGGTACTCTGCCAGTCATACATAAAAATATTGTTAATTACTTCTAATTTATTAAAGATAACTGCTGTATTAGCAATAAATTTTTTATTAAATTTCGAGTTTTCTTTTTTTAAGAGACATATTAAACTATCCAGTATCACTAAGTCGCAGAGGAGTAATTTAATAATTAAGGTAAAGTTGGGAGAGATGACAAACAATTCGAATTTTTCACGTAAAATATTAAAAACCTTATTTTTTAAAATATTTGAAAGCTTTAAACTGTTGATTTATCCTTTGCTTTCATATTTACGTTATTTTTTTTTATGTTTTTAATGCTGTTTCTTATTTTTAGAATTTAAAAAAATGTTTGACATTGTCATCTCGCCCATAGCTATGGGAGAGATGACACGGGTTGTAGGGGATAGATGGCCACATGGAATATGAATGAGAAACCTGTGTAAATCAAGCTGCTACTTTATTTTTATAAATATTAACAGAAACATAAATAAATTCCTTTAAATAAATCCAATATATGACAATATCTCCAAGGTATCCTCCCCACTTCCTTCTGACTTCCAAAATAAACCACTTACAGTTATCAGATTTGCAAAATATTTATTTTTTTAAGTCTATATGAAACTTAGTGGAAATTATTTTTTTTTAAATTATTGTAATTGTATTGTGATGAATATAAAATAAAAGAAAGACAAAAATAAAAGAAAAAGAATAAAAAAGAGGAGAGATGACACGTGTCATCTCTCCCCTTTTTAGGTGTGTCATCTTTCCCCAAGTGATGGGACAGATGACACACACCGCCATTTCCACCAAATGGGACCCAAGACACTAGTGACCGGTACATAACCTTGCTTACTCTATTTACATGTTTACACAGTGAATTATAGCGAAAGATGCCTTAAAAAAAGGCTGTTAACTAAACAAATTTGCAAAGTCAACGAAAATTCGAGCACAAACCTCGCTATATCAGAGGAAGAAAAAATCAATAAAATTTCATATATCAATTCAGCACAAAAACACTCTACACACACTGAAGCTCAGACTGGCCTCGGGTTTTGGTCATATGATGCGTGCAGTCTACTGCAAACTTCAAGAAGTTACATTACATGTGTCATCTCTCCCAACTTTACTGTACACCTAATAGGACTATTAAACATTAAAAAAAAAAAAAACTTCGTATTTTCTGTAAAACTTGTCTCCCTCGAAACTCTTCTCTAAACGCACCCCCTCGAAGCCAATTTCTTGTTGCGGCACTGATTATTTGATCATGAAATTAACAAATTATTCCCGATGCAAATAGAAGGAAGTTCTTTTAGCCGAAACCTTTCTTTTATCGAATAAACCACAAACAAAGTGTATTATTGATTATTGTATTTACTTCAAACTAAAGGAGTTGACTCAGACAATTAGCTTTTGAGTTACAAAGAACCACAAATAAAAAAAATAAAAAAGGAAAAAATTAAAGTAAATTTGAACAACTGTTTTCTTCAAAAGCTATCTTGTAGATAACCTAATACAAAAAAGGTTGTTTACAATCCGTTTTTAGTGAACTCATCATTAATCGTTGGCAAGGCCATTAATACCAGCCGATTTTCCTTATATATTTCTTACTTATGGTTAATTGGTTACGACGTCATCTAACACATTTCACATATCTTCTAATGTTATCCTAGATTATTTCCCAAATCTACTACTTTTTTTTTTCCATTTTACTGATTTTAATTGAATTTGATTGGTCATATTTTGTGGATTAAACATTGTTTGTATGTAGAGGACATCATTGTATAAAAGGATAGGATTAAAGTTTTATTGTGCCATTATTAATTATAATTTTCACATATACAAATGATATATCCAATGAAAAACAGTTAAAAATGAGGACGAAGCAAATTTGCTTTTACTAATTTGTCAGTCATTAAGTACAAACTAATCTACTCCAAGTGTTTGTCGGTTACATAGAAAATTAATTTATTTGTAACATATTATTTTCCCCAAAAATCGTTTCCGGTTTCCTTGTATTGAGTTGTGCCATTTCAAAATTCGCCTTCTCCATTTTTGAGGAGCAACAAAAGACTGATAATTTTAAAATTGTTGGTATTAGTTTGACATTTTTTTTTATGTTATTACAATTTAGACTATTAGTTAATAAGGAATAGGGCTGAAATAAATCTCAATTATAGTTTTTTCGTAATTTAAGTTTAAATTTTGCAGTTGGCAAGTTTTGCACTGGCAACATAGAGAAGACCAGTTTTGAAACAAGCACTTATGGATAAGGCAAGTTTTAATTCAGTCAAATAAGTGTTCAATCAGATTAGATGGAATATTGATTTATTAAAGATTAAAAATGAAATATGAATAATAAGAATAATGTAAGAAAAATAAGAACACTATCTTAAAAAAATTGTTAAAAATATAAAAATGAAATATCTGTATTTAAATTTTTAACGTCAATTTTTTATGTCGAAAAATATTTAAATGAATTCCTCAAACACCTCTGGCTCTTCCTCATGTGGTTCACAAAAAATCATTATCATGATCATCATTTTCTTAACCTTCTACAGCTGAAGTTTTATTAAGAAAGTCCACATAAAATTCCAAATCTGGATTTTGTTCCCACGTTTCTCCAAAATGTTTTTTATCAGATTTCAATTTGGCATGTTTCACAGGAACACCTAAATTTACTGCTGGATTGAAGTTTTGTATGGTTTTTCCTTTCATGAGTATAGATTTTGGCATTCCGTTGTCTTGGTTGCAATCTGCTTCACCTCGAAATAGACATTTTTTCTCTGGGTTTTTCTAAGAAGAAACGTTTTAGCTCGGGAAAATTTGAAGTGTCACTGCCCAGGATTTTTAACGAAACAGTTGTTTCATTCATTATTTTTCACTAATTTTTAAACTATTTTAACTTTTTATTTCAACTTATTCAACTTAACGCCTTGTAACCTTTCACTACTGCACCACAAAAACCCTATAACATGATCAGCTGAGCTGAGCGGCAGCCATTTGCAATGAATGAAAGCTTGTCATTGGTGGAAATGGAGTAAGCAAGTTCTTCAGCAAAAGATCTGGTAAATATAGGTAGTTTTGCACTGGACCAGGAATTCAAGTCAATTTTTAAGGCAGTTACAGACAGTTTCGAAACAAACAAATATTTTATTCAAAAAGAGCGCCAAAAATACTATAAGAAACACAGCCAAATATAAAATTCGAAAAATAGTGGATATGACTAGTTTTGAATGACATTACTCAATTATGTTCTCTAGTTCATCGTTTGGAAAATTTACATTCTGTTTCTTTAATCGGCAATCTTCGAACTTTGGAGCATTTTACTGAAAAATTACAAAAAATCTATTTTTTTTTTGTATTTATTTTTGTTACTTTATATTTGAGAGAACCTATTGATAACAATCTGTAACTATTAAAAGCAGCGTTTTATTGAATCACACATGCACCCTTTTAAACTATGTTTATATATTCTTCATAGGACAAAAGGACGATTTCATTACGAGCAATAATCTCCTCTTCAGTGACCAAATCTCAATTTTATTATTAAATTTGTTGATAGGTCTGCGTATAAAAATTGAACTCAAACAATTCAAAACAGTTTTTTTGTTGCTGTCGCTTCTGAAATTTGAATGTGAAGCTTTCCTGAGCTAAAACTGACCAATAACAAGCATTTAGTAAAATTTCGGCTGTGAATTAAATTCAAGTTTGATCTGATAATGACTGGATACAAGCTTTGGACCGGGTAGAAATGAAGAAGAGGCGAAGTGAACATCAAAGAAATATAATTATGTTTTTATATAGTCTCTTCATAGTTTTACAATAAAATTAAAAAAGTCAGATGCTAAATCTCAAAAGTAGCTTAAGATATGAAAGTCAATTTTGGTCTTCTTGATCAAAACCAACTGCATCCTAAAGCAATGACCGACGCATGAATCCTTCGTTCCTACACAAAAAAACTTTCTAACAAATCAAGTTCGGAGGACTCTACTTCGCTATCATAATATCAAACTTCGCACAAAAGAATTATCAATGAATCAAAATACTGCTGGATTTATGCATTTGCATCGTAAATTTAATAATGTAATATTATGTCACTCAATAGAGAACTACTGTGAAACTAAGAAGACGCACTTAAGTGCAGTGGACAAAGCATCACGGTAATGCTTTGAAGTGCTTTGTGGGCTAATCTTAAGGCAACAACTGAGGCGGTTAGAACACAAGTGGTGTAAGTCCATATAATGCAGTTTTGAGATAATGAAGGTTAAAGTTAAAAATTAATAGTAAAATCAATGTAAGTGCACAAGGAGATGCTGCCATTTAGTGGCAAAAAAAGATGATTTCATGCTGACACCACTTGTATACGGACAGGTTGGACCATAAGGACTCCAAATATGTGCGTAACTCCGTTTTTGTCAAAGCTGGACTTACACCACTAGACGTAGTGAAAGAATGAATGAAATCGTAAAAGGCTTAAAAATCGTAAAAAGAATAAAAAAAAAGTATGTAAAAAGTGATCAAAAATCAATTTTCAAGGACTTGGACTTACATTTCTTCCCAGAAAACCTTGGGACTATTAGTGACGTGCATAGAATTCCCTTTCATCTGCAGGTTTGAACGAAACCAAATAGGGTCCCACATGCTGGTTGACTGTTGCTGGACAATTAACGTTTCCAAGCGAAATATAACAGAAGATCATCCAGACTATTACTGTTTAATTAACACAGATTACATTTTGTATTATTACAGAGCATGCGAAGTATTTTTACTCCACTTTCAGATTTGTGTCTATTAATCTGTTTGATAAATGGAGCTCTACGAAAATTTGGTACTTAGCTTATTTATCATCCACCTAAAAACATCTGTTCATTTTGGGTTTGGCCTCCACCAATCCCAACCTTCAAAACTGACGCTCAAAATTGTCCTCTCTTAGATTCCAAGATGGATTTCTCTAAAATTTGCTAAGGTGATTACTTAACTTAAAATATGAACAATAAAAGTTTTGGTTTCTATCATCCTTAGCCCTTTCATCCAAAGCGGTGCAAGCTCAATCCCCATTACGGGTGATGGAAAATTAAGCGTATACCTCTTTATATATGTAATCAATTATTTCCAAATTTAACAACTCCTGTCTATTGGTAAAAATTCTAAAAGCATAGAAAGACATTAAACTTTCTCCAACTTTATTTCTGCCAAAAAATATTTATCGTCTTTTCGAGTGTTATTCGTATTAGAATGGCCATAGCGCTATTTGAAAAGAATGACCTTGTTACCGATAAACACGTAATGGGAAAACAATTATCTGAAATAAAAATCACATTTGGCCTTAACCTATATTCAAAAACTAACCATCCTAAAAATCTCGGCTCAGTTTTAAGTATTTTTAGAGAAATCGGCCTTCGAAAAGACCCGAAAGGGTGCTCTGACGTCATCAAAATGAAAACGGTTGGTCTGACATCATTTTTCCTCGATCAACTGACTCCAAGCTACAGACTGTTGTTTGCAATACAAAGCAACTCCAAAACTTCCACGATTTTTTTTTTTATTCAGTTTCAGACATGCCTCTGCCAGAGCCCAGTTTTGTTAAGGGTAATTCAGTGAATTTCCTGAAGTTAGATTTTCTAATAATTACCAGTTTTTTTTGCTGGAAATGAAGATTTCGTATCCGCCGAAATAAAGAGCATGAAAACTGAAAGGTAATCAATACTCTCTTAGCAAACAAAGATAAAGACTTTTTAAATATTTAAATATTGTGTTATGCTGCTTATGAAAACTTTAAACGTTTTATTTATATAATTTTAGATCTGCGAGAATTTCGTATGGCGATTCTGCTACAGGCTACGTTAACTGCGAAGGCATCACGGGGCCAAAAAAATGCATTCTAAATTTTGTAATAATAAAACACACACACATAATAAACACGGAGTATACTGTAAATACTACATAATTTTTTAGCCACAAAATCTTTAATTACGTCATCAAAATTGACCGATTTCGTGGATCACGGGAACTTCAAAAGCGCGAGGCCGGCGAACACGCTAAATCGCCTTCATAACTGTACCGGCTACTCTACGGCTGAGTCGCGCAAATCAGAAACAAAAGCAAATGTACATTTTCATATTTCAAAAGCAAATCGCTTCAAATTGCGGCAAATCGCGACAAAAAGGAAAAGAATTTAGAAGCTATTTAGTGGCCATATTATTATTGTTACTTCTCGCATGTTAATAACCTTTATAATTTAGAAGTCATTTTTGACTCACCCACTCAAACAATAATGTGTCAATGGATACGCATCAAAATTGGATTCTGGGTAAGCGTTCTAATTGGCTAATGAACATCTTAGGTCTATGAGCCTGATATAACCGAGAAAAGGAAAGCAAGAGTCTTGCTGATTGAGATTGAATATTAGAAGCCAGATCGGTTTTTCCATAAAAAGATTAAAGCCATATCGATGCAGGATATAGGTTCTTGAGTGCTCGAAAGTTTACGCTCTCAGAGATTCTCTACTAACGGGACAAGTTTAAAGTCGAATGCCCGTTTTCTCCCTTAAACCCCCCGAGTAAGAAACACGGTACTCCTTTGACACAGGGTTGGGCGAATCTTAAAGTCCATCCGAAGGAGAAAGAACAGTGGAAAACTTCCAACCACTGCGGAAATTGAATTCGGGCTTCTCCAGCTACAGAACCTATTTTTTTCCCAAAATTTCTCTATTTATACATGGATCACTCTAAAATGGCTAGACATTCTTTTGTTACATTTGGCACGTTGTTTATTTATAATTCACCTACATAGTCACAATTAATGTGATCTGTATCCCTCGCGACTTTCAAAAGTAACTCTCGAAATTCCTCGCAGGATTTTGAAATAACGGCTGAAGTGATTTTTTTTTTAAATTTTTATTTATTTAAATATTTTTTAATTTGGTAAGATGCTGAAAAAATTATTTTGATGTCCACCCTCTCACCCTGGTCCTCATAATTTATCCGCAGCATTATATAAAGTGCTTCTTCACTATCCCATAGAATATTCATATCAAACTTAAGATTCTATTATTCTATTCTAACTATGTCGTTATTATGTTTTAGAGTGGATGTTTATTTGCTCATTTGCGTCCGTTTGCTTCAGTAGTTAAAATAAAAATGAAAAAGGATCAATGATATTAATTTCTCTGTAATATAAGAATCCATGGAGAAACTATTATGTTTCAAGAAGTCGTTAGAAATACTGCTTTTGAGACACTCGTAATATAGAATTCTAAATCAACATGCAACTTTAATTAACTATTTAAATTTCAGTGTATTTGGAAATAGTAGATGTAATTTTGCTGAAATTTGTTTAAATTATTTTTCAAAATTAAATTACGAAAACTACGTATAAAACTCTAAATACAATAAATGTACAGTTCTAGGCTAATGTCTTTCCACGGGAACATTAATTTTTCTTTCCGTTCTGGCATGGCTGAGTGCTCTGGCAGCGGTCTGGCATGAGATATATCGAAGCTGGGTTCGAATCCCCTGCGCGGGGCTTGGATGTTTCTTTCTTCTGCAGTATTTGTTTTTCTTCAAGGCGACACAATAGGACTTCATAGGAGAAGTCTGATTGTCACCTTCGGGTGCCTCCTGGATAATAATATCCAGACGACAGAATACTATCCAACAAAACTTCCCCATCACAGACTCTATGTGACTCTATGACCAGTGATCCGAAAATGGATCAGGAGACACAACAACACGTTAATTTTCCTTGATATCTTACGGAAGTCATTATCAAACACTAATCACAATTTAATTTAGATCATAGAAAATTGCTACCTATTATATGTAATTAATTTCAATGATATTATAAAGTAAATTAAATTAATCATTTTCTAACATGCAATCGATATACAAAATGGTCTATGAATAAAAAATAATGAGGCCAGACCCAAAAACATACTTATATTAACGAAATATTAAAAATGCAAGCTTTCGTACCGCCTGCGGTCCTTTTTCAAGCAGAGTATTACATAAAATGATAGCAAAATAAGAAGTCAAAAGCTAAACGTAACTGTGGTCATGTGATGGGGAAGGTCCATTGCCATTTCAAGGTTGGATCACCTAAAATACTGCTGTTATGATGTGGTCCAATTCCATTATGTGAAGAAGGGGTAAAGCTACCAGATCTAAAAAAAATTCCTGAACATAATATCTCAAAAAACTCAAACTATATTAAGAATGACAATTAAAAATACCATGAATTAATCAAATAATATCAAAATAATAAAAATAATAATTATTAAAAAATTACTTAAGAATTTTTAGTAAATCCATATTGTATCGAAAGTTTGCATTTTTAATATTTCGTTAATATAAGTATGTTTTTTAGTCTGGTGTGTTGTCCTCATTATTTTTTATTCATAATAACTCTATACACGTTAATTTTATTTACCGTAAAATGATCTACAAGTTAAAAGATTAAATATATAGATATATAAAAGATTAAAAATATTATTTTTATATATATATTCCTTAACTAATTTTATGTACTGTCATTAATGAAAATGTGTCTGTCAACATTATTGAGGAAAAATCACAAGTGAAAGGATTTGTGACAGGAAAAATGTTTGTTAATGATAGGAAATAGTGAGTAAAGTTTTTTGTCAGAAATTGAAACTATGTCGTTCTGATATTTCTATCTGCTTAAAGTTTAATAATTATAGTTTTATAAAGCATTCTATAAAAAAAAATCATTTAAAAAATAAGAATATTTCTGCTTTACTCATTCTAAAAGTTTTTCATTTTATTGAAAATGTAAACACCATCTTTTTAAATCTATTATTCGTAAGTGATTTCTGCGAACGATGTTAAAAAATACATCGGTTGTTTTCATTGTGTAAAGGAGGATAATGTTCCTTCCTCCTCATTTCTTGTAGTTCTTTTTATCTACTGGTATTCCGAAGAAGAAAGTTGTTTTTGAAGTGGAGACATTTTAAAAATATAAGTTTAAGTCGTACTCTCTTACCTCAAAATGTAATACTATCTTACCTCACTTATATGGAGCAACAGCTCTCTCTATGTCGTTGTTACGCTGGGAAAACCACTGGTGGAATCCTTTGTCAGCCAACGATGGTGCTGTTCTAAACCATCTGCTGAAGCCGATGACAGCTGTAGTGATGTCATTAGTTACATGACTTTTAGCCTTCAATCGCTCCTTTTCATATACGGAAATCTACACCCAGACAATTTTATGTGAGTTCTTTATTACTTTTACTTAGGCATTTGAAAATGAATTTTAAGTTCCTGTTATCTTTTTAGTTTTTCGTGGTATTGTAGTGATATGTTGCGTGGAATTTTATTTTCTATGTGACGTTTATCTTTCCTATGCATAGACATCTAATTTTATTATGATATTGCTGTAATATACATCGATCAGTCAAAATATTAGGACTACCTACTTAATATGATGCTGATTCTCCTCTCGCCGTCCAAACATCCTTCACCCGGCGAGACACGGACTGTAGGTAGGTGAACTGTGATAGCTGACACCTCGAAGTCACCAGAAGATCCTTCAGTTCCTGCAAATTACGTGGTAGAGGTGATTATGCTCGATCGAATACATGTCACAGGAATTTGGAGGCCATGGCAATAGCTGGAACTCTTCCTCATATTCTGTGAACCATTTCCTGACAATCCGAGCTATACGACTTGGAGCATTGTCTTGCTGATAGAAGGCATCTCCATCAGGAACACAGTCGCTCTAAAGGTGGTACTTGATCAGCAACGATGTTCTGTGACTCCTGTCAAAGATCTGTCTGTAGGAATGATAGGTCCAAGCGTTTCCCAGGAAAACATCGCTCAGACTATCATGCTGCCTCCACATGCCTGTTTCCGAACTACAGTACATCCAGGCGGGAAGGCTTCGTTAGGTAATCGTAGCACACGTGCACACATCCACATGTTTAAGGGGAATCGTGATTCGTCAGACCAGGCGACCTTTTTCCATTCCTCAGTGGGCCGATTTTTATACTCACATGTCCACTGCAAGTGCTTTCGGCAATGAACATCTGTTAATAGAGATGCACGACTTGGTCTGCGGTTCCGTAACCCCACATTCAAGAATGTTCGATTAACAGTGTGTTTCGACACAATAACACCGTCACCGCTATTAAAACAGAGAGAGATTTATGCCCCTGAGACCCTCCTATTGCTTCGCAAAAGACGAGACAGCCTAAGCTCACCTCTTACATCAATGCGTCGAGGCCAGCCCACTCCTTGCCGACACGGTTCGTTGTTTCACCATTTTTGGACCAACTTTGGTAGACCCTCACTACTGAAGAGCCCGAATAGGCCACTAGTCTCGCACGATGGCCTTCCCATTTACCGCTGTGCGTCTGTAGGACCGCTTCATTCGATGTATAGTTATCTTATATACGTAGTACAGTTAATATAAAGTCAATGTAGAGTTCATTATTATACTTTGTTTATTATTATACTTTGTTTATTATTATACTTTAATAAGCGTCGCATTACATTAGAGCTATTGTTTTAAACACACCTCACTGTAAAAAATAATAGTGTTATATTTAGATCGATTGAAATTTTTAAAAAAATCAAAACAAACTGATAAATTATAAATTGATAAAAAGAAAACAATAAAATATAAATTATAAGTTAAATGCTGATTTTTACAGCCTTATGATCTATAAAATTTCAAAATATGAAAAATAATTATGATTAAAAAAAAATACAAAATATAATCGAAACCTTCACCATTCAACCAAAGTAAAAATTACCATCCACTATCTTCCAACTAAAAATAAATAAAAAAAAAATGACATCATTCTCTCTTTAGGAATCAAGTAGGTAAGCAAATCTGCTAATATAATACTCCTAAATGTGCTCAAAAGATATGCTCAAAAACTCTATAAATCTGCATTGATATGAATAAAATGTTACCTTTATTTGATGCAGAATAACAGAGAAGTATTTATATCACTTAAAAATGGAAATGAGAGTCAGTTAAAGAATACGATGTTATTATAAAATTGAAGCCCTAATAATAATAAAAGTTTCCTACGAAATAATAATAATTAAAATTATTGTATAGTGAATTAGTACCAATATATAAAATTGAAAATTGACAACAAATTAAAAATTAGAGTGAAAGCTAAATTTAAAAATGTTAGTCAAACGGAAAAACCTCAAACAATTCATTCACAGATCAAAACAGGAAACTCTATTGCGATAGAATAACAATCAATAACAGTCTATAAAGACTAATGTTCAAAGTGATAAACACATTTCAGGAATGTACATGTCTGATTTTTCGTATAATAAATTTATAAATAAAAAAAGATTAATAGAATATTAAATATAGAGTTTGAAGACTTTGAAGTGTTCCAAAAGTATTAAAAAAAAGAAATAAGAAAAACCAATATATTATTAAATATTATTTAAAAAATATTTGGAACAAAGAAGTAGGAATACATTATAGTCAAAATACATTATAATATGAACTTATTCTTTCCAGTAAATAAAAGCAATTTATTTATATCATTGTTTACCCTCTTCATTCTTTGTTGTCATTGCATGTGATGCCATTAATTTTTGAAGTCTAGAATCGAATAATGGAAGCAAACAAAACCAAAGACTGCTACAAAAAACCAATGGCGAAAGACTATGTAGTTTAAAAACTTAAAACAAATTAAAAATTAGAGGAAATAGCGCTGCTTAGCTGTAAATACTTTGATTTTTATAATAATATTTTGGCTACAATTACTCAACAAACAGCTTTGGGAGATTAACAGATTGAGGGGAAAACAGAAAGATGAGAAATTATTTCCGAAAATTGAAAGAGTAACATTTATAGAACAAGTGAATATAATTCTGTGCTAAAGCATAAATTTCAGGGTGACCCATAATTATAAAAAAAATTAAAAATAATAATTAAAAAAGAAAGTATATTAACGGAAGGAAAAATATAAAAAAATAATAATAGAATTAATATTAAATAATAATAATATTAAATAAAGGAAAAAAAAATAAGAAAACGTTAGGAAAATAAGAAAAGAAAAACCCACGCGGACATTGAGAAAAAAAGATTAAAAGAAAAAAAAAAACAAAAAAAAAAAGGTTGTTACAGCAATTAGTAAACCAATCACAATGCTTCGCAACGGCTCCTGATACGTGTAAGGCAATGTAATTGACATTGAAAATAATGGGAAAACGATACAGAAATAAAAAAAATATCTGAGTATTCATCAAAAAATATCTGGGACGGCCCGTTTCGTCCGTTTTAGAGACAAACTCTCACCGATGAATGCTCAGATATTTTTTTATTTCTGTGTCTTTTTCCCATTCTGTTCTATTAATTTGAGACAGGTTAATTCTTTTTTGTAATTGATATTGCTTTAATTTCCTTATTATTATAAATATGATTGTTGCGAACGCAAAAGGCGCAATGGTTGCGATTAATGTGATTGTTGTGATTGTTTTAGAGCTATATTATAAATGTGATTGTTG
>JAFIDM010000001.1:142607868-142643870 GCA_023159025.1 Thereuonema tuberculata
GATCCGAAGTCAGACATCTTACCCATTAGGCCATGGGAAGTACAACTCTCTATATATTGTTTTTTTGAATTATCTGTCAAAACTGAACTGACTTTGACTGAAAAGTAACAATCTATATTACTAAAATCTTTTATTTTCTCTGTCTGTCTGTGTGTCTGTCTGTCCGGCTCAGTTTTCTGTGAGAATGAAAAAGAGAAAGAATTTTTTCAATGAAACATCCGCGACAGGAATCGAACCTGTAACCTTCAGATCCGAAGTCAGACATCTTACCCATTAGGCCATGGGAACTACAACTTTCTATATATTGCTTTTTTGACTTATCTGTCAAAACTGAACTGACTTTGACTGAAAAGTAACAATCTATATTACTAAAATCTTTTATTTCTCTGTCTGTCTGTCTGTCTGTGTGTCTGTCTGTCCGGCGCAGTTTTCTGTGAGAATGAAAAATAGAAAGAATTTTTTCAATGAAACATCCGCGACAGAAATCGAACCTGCAACCTTCTGATCCGAAGTCAGACATCTTACCCATTAGGCCATGGGAACTACAACTCTCTACATATTGTTTTTTTGAATTATCTGTCAAAACTGAACTGACTTTGACTGAAAAGTAACAATTGTAATTAAAAAGAAAGTCAAAAAAGAAAGACGCAGTACGTCATTAGGTAGAATACTGAGAAATCAGTATTTGTAACTTAAAAACCACTGAAAAGTATTAATTGGTATTGGATAAACGAGATGAACGAGAGTGTCGATAACATCAATCGAATGATAAGTCTAAGAATACAAGGAGAGACTACAGAGCATACAATACAAGTGCGAATAAAATTGACACTTCTGATAATCCACCACACGAACATCTCTATATGCCCGAGTGTCTGAACGCATTGAATCTCAGCGGAATTCCTCAACATCATTTGTCATTGAAGATTGGATCTCCAATAATACTGTTGCGAAACATCAATCCCAAGTTTGCATACTGCAATGGAACTCAACTTAAATGCTGTTCATTCGATAATGATCTCATAGAAACCGAAATTATAACAGAACTCACAAAGGAGATTTTGTTTTCATCCATAGGATGTCTATGGAACCATGCGGTAATCTACTTCCATTCACTTTCACAAGAAAACAATTTCCGATCAGACCTTCTTATGCGATATTTATCAATAAAGCTCAAGGACAAACTCTAAATAAAGTTGTCATATAATTGGAAAACGTTGTCTTAACTCACATACAACTTTAGGTCTTTGAGTCACAATTCAACAGAATTTGGTTATCTTCACTCTAAAGAATGCTCACAATCAATTTGTTGCGAAGAATTTCGTATACAAGCTATGATCTTCATTAATCATCTATATCAACTAATGTCCATCTGAAATCTCTTCTTCAAATATCTATATCGAAGAATCTGATGGCCTAGCTAATAGATATAGATAGTTTTCACTATTTGTAACTCAAAAGCCACTGAAAAGTATCAATTGGAATTGGATAAAAAAGAACAGAAAAAAAAAATAATCACTATTTCTATTAGGTAGAATACTGAAAAATCGCTATTCGTTACTCAAAAACAATCACTATTTCTAACTCAAAAACCACTGTAAAGTATCAATGGAAATAAAAAAAAGAGACTCAAGAAAGAAAGAAGCACTATTTCTATTAAGTAGAATACTGAAAGCTCACTATTTGTAGCTCAAAAGCGACTGAAAATTGTATCTATATTACGAAAATCTTTTATTTCTCTTTCGGTCTGGTGCAATTATTGTAATTTACAAAAATAGAAATAATTTCTACAAGTTATCTACTGGAATCCAACATGCAACCTTCTGCTCCGAAGTTAGACGTCTTAAGCATTAGACCACAAGGATTACATTCTAATCTCTATAAAAAATAAAAATATATCACAGATATATGATTCACACGCTGATTCTAAAAGCAGTCGTGAATTGAGAGAATATATACATCAAAAATTAAAATAAAAAAAAACTTTAAAAAATTTTTAGTTTTATTTTACTTGATGTAATTTGTGTGTGTGTGTTTTTTTAATAAATAACAAATTGTTTTCCGTTACATACGCGAGGCTTCCGGAGCGAAGCGACGTGTAGCCGACTAGTTTTAATTAAAAAAAATTGAAAGATATTTAGATATATTTCATTGTATTTTTATTTCTGCCTACGAAAAAACACAAAATAGAAACAAAGAAGCAGAAACAAATAGGAGGACAAAAAAAAATTTAAAAAAAGAAAAAAAAGAAAAGAAAAGAAAAATTAAAAAATAAAAGTAAAGGAAACTTCATTAACATAAAATAAAAGATAGTTAAAAGAAAAGAAACGAGGCAAAAAGAAGTCTTGCAGCAGACTTGAACTTGCGACCTTCTGATTAGAAGCTGAGTAGTCTACTCACTGAGCCACCACTGCATTTGTTCTTTCAGGCTAGACAGGAATCTATTAGGCTAATACGGGAAAACAAACTGCTAAAAACATCAAATATCTCGTAAACGATAGGTTGTTGGACCTCAAACCCCGGTGTATTTTTGAAGTACTTCATGAGTGCTTTCACCTCACAAAAGGGCATTACAATCCGTGTTATACAACTCATGACCTCTCCTCGTAAGTCTTTGATGTTAGCTTACAAAGATAAATGATGATTATGAAAAGATAAATACAGATTAAAAAAATAAATAGGAAAATACGCATACATCTTTTCATAAAACTGAATTCTTTGTATAATCTTCTAATATTATCTACCAAGAATAGTTGAATGTTTAGTTCTTAGAGCGAATCCGTAATTCTTATCCAACCAACTTACGCATATACAGGTAGCACTTCTGTTGCTCGGTCCCAAGCACAGCCAGTTTTTTATTTATTATTTATATCCAGGACAACTAGAGAATTTTTGAAAGATAATAAAATAAAAAATCAATAACGTTTTTGAGAATAAATCGTCAATCAGCTGTAAAACCAAAACGATTCTCTTACATAATTTGTCCACTGATTTCATAAGATTCAAAAGAACTTACTTTTTGGTCTTGTTGTTACTTTATAATAGATTAGACGCAGAACGCAGGCATTCGCAATTCTTCTGCAAAGTTCACAGCATATTAAAACGTGATAAAATTTCACCTTATTGTAATAAGAAAATGCGATAAATTAAAACACCTATAACTATTCAATAGCGATATTTTAATTAATGTAAGATCCAGTTCCGAGGAGGAAAGTGTGTAGAACATCTAGCCAGTTCATGTGAAACAGAGATTCATAACCATATACTTTAAACTATATTTTAGACAGACTCTGGACACTTAATTTTGTTCGCTTGATAGAAGAAATTGAATTTTGATTCAATTTTTCTATATTGTTGATTCGATTCCAATGCTCATCGTTGTTGGCTATGGGATGGGTGTTGTAACTGTATTTTGCCCAAAAAAATCGTGGTCCATGTAAATGAAGACACCGGTGCAAAAAGGAGGCAGCTCCATTTCAGCAAATTTTTCAGAAGCAAAAAACTGTCCCCTTTTTGCACCGAATCCAATCAGGAGGCATATATATATATATCCATTGTATTTCCCTTATGAGTTAACGGAGCTATCTCGTTTTTGCACCAATCGATGGAGCGCCTTTCTATAAACTTGTAGCGATTAAAAACAAAAAAATCGTCAATATATGGAGCTGCCTCCTTTTTGCACCGGTATCTTCAATTAGAAACGCATTTTTACATTTTACATTTTACTTGAACATTTTGAACACGGAAGTATCTACGATATTCGAAGAAAGTTTCACATGTTTTAGTCCCTTAACATACCACAGCCATAGCAATTTGGACGTATCTAATTGTACAGTATATGTATATTTAAGAAAATTGAGAGTAATTTCTACTGATTAATTACATAATTAATTACTTTCGCTGCTTACTTTAAAGTATTGCTTTTATATAGGCCAACACCTTTCAACTAAATCACTGCATGTTTCTGCGAACATAAACAAAATGTTTGAAGAATTTTGTAAATAAATGTTGCAGGCTCCTAAGGCAGTAAAGCGTAGACTAAGCGATCTTTAAACGTTACGACTCAGAACTAAGAACGCAGGTATTCGCTTTTCTTCTGCAAAGTTCACAGCCCTTCGCAGTTGTAGAAAAAGAAGATATAATGAATATTCTAAATATTGTTTTGTCATTGGTGTAAATCTCAGTAAATGATTTCTATTGAACTACAGCAAAAAGTTGGTGAAATTTCCACATGAATATAATCAAATCGGTTTTGTGAGATCTACTTTGCAAATGGAAATCATCCATTTTCTTTGGCTCGATCGCAAAACAACCCAAGGAATTGGTGAGCTCAAAGTCATGATGACTATACGGTGGAAATGGAATCAATCACTGCAAGTTTTTAAATCATTCGAAAACAATCACAGTGACAAAAGACTATCAGGAATTGAATGCAATTGTTTCGAAGGTTGCGCGGGAAAAAAGCAGTTCTGGTCACTGGAATGACCATAATCTTCTTAATATGTCAAAAAAAAAACAATGATCTAAAAATTAAATGATTAGGAATCAAGATACAATCTCATTCACTCATTGTTTCCTAGTCTTTTTTCCAGAAAACTTTTCTTTTTAATAATGATTTCTCAACTTTTTTGAACAATACCCTTCAAAACCAGACAATTGCAGAAATAAGCTTTCAGGGGACTATAGAAACTCACAATGTCTAAAACAGAGACATAAATATCATCGTTATACGTTGGCAAACAATGTTGAATCAAATGGCTCCTGTTTTGATTAACTTATGGCTTACTACTCTGATCTACATTTCCAAACTTCGCAGTTTAAAGCAATATTTATTTCTGGACAACTTAATATTGTTTTAACGTGTAAGGACTTCTTGAACCACACTGGGGAGATCCATGTGCTTTTGCTCAGTGCTTTTGTGGAGAAGTGTTCCCAGGATGACAAATTAATATTATTTCTTTATGAAATATAATAAAAAGTTTCATCGGTTTTATGATCAAATTATATGTTAAAAACTACTTATTTGACCAAAATCTTTCTCATGATTTTCATTCGGAATATTACGACTTTTCAGTTTATTCTTGCAGCTGTTACTTTTCCCTAAAAATAGAATACAATTTTGTGACTGTAGAAAATGGTCACTGGTCTGTATTGTTTGAATTTCACACTTCAAAAACGCCATTTGTTTTTGATCAACTTAAAATCCTTATTTTCTCATTAGAATACTGTAAAAATTTTCGGTTCCCTTTGGAGAATAAGTAATACAAGATCTTTGGATTAATTTGAAATTAATTAATTTGAAAACAAAAACAGAGTAAAACTTAAAACTAACTATAGAAATTTATATTTTCGAATATTTTATAAATAAGTCAATCTCTATATTTCTAGGTATTTAGAAATTTAGATTTCTAGGTATTTAGCATAATTGGTTCTCACATATGTTTTAATGTTAATTTAATGGAACTTATTAAATTTCCTCTTTTTTCATGAATCATTTATGACTCTTTTCCTCTTTGTTATAGCTCTGATCCCTAATTAGGCTTGAAGGTTAACCTCAAAAGTAGAATAGATGTTGTTGTTTTTTTCGCTATGCAATTTCCTCATTTATTTGTACAAATAAATAATTACTCTTAGTTAAGTAAAGTTTATTATCAAAGAAAACGGATTCCTTTTAATGTTCAGTTGCTTCTCATTCTGGAAGGAGGTCTGACAGAGAAAGAAAATTGCGGAGTTGATAGTGGAATGTTGTTAAAGAACGGAAGCTGATTGACTGAAGATACGAAGCATCATTTCCCAAAATATTTGAACGGCAAATACTTCACAAATATTTTTTGAATCATGGAAAGCCTTATGAATAAGGACATTAGCGTATAACATAGTCTAAATATTCAAGAACAGATCAGCACTAATTATAGTGCTCAGATAACAAGAAGCACTTTCATCATGAGATAGTGCCATCTTTTGGTGCCATCTTTTGATGACATAACACGCGCATAAGTGATGCAAGAGATTTGACATGTTGTAGAGTGATGAATGAACAAAGGAGCTTTGCGAATTCAGATTCTACATAGAACAGTACAGCCAAAGATGAGTGAATTGCGTTCATTGGGGAAAAGTTTGATCTGCCTCGAGGCTTTTTTCGGGAAATGATTGATGAAAATCTGGACTGTACTAAAGTTTACTCCCTATCAAATGAACACAAAAGATACGCTGATTATTCTTATGGAGGAGCGTAGTGAAGTATTCTTAAGTAGAATTGTAAAAGAAGATGAGACTTGGTCTTCCATTTTAACCCAAGCATCAACGTCGAATTGATGACCTACAAGCATTTTCATTGGGAAAGATTTAACATGAGTCATGACTTTTTCTTTAAAAATTAAATTTCATACATATTTAAAAAGCGGTAGATATAATTAATAGACTCGTTAAACATGACCGAGAACAGAATGATTAATTAATAAAACAAATTAATGTGTCTTAATTCACAGCTGTTATTTCTATAAAACAGCTTCACAAGAAGTGCGAGTTTCTTTGTAATATTGTCGTTATGCAATGAGGTAACGCGCACCTGTCTGATTTTGTAGTACTTTCCAATCACATGTCATGGCAGGTGTATTTGTCATTTGCATTATCCACTAGAGTATTGCAGCGCCATATATCGCCTTGGTTGGCACATTTCGGAAGCATTTTTTTTTTTTTTTTGTGCCAAACAAAATTCCATCTCCACGGACATCTTCATGTGAAATGGTTCTGCTGATTGTTTCTCCAGTTATAGCCTTTCGAAATGTGAACTTTCAGTACAAACACCTTGTATTATCTTATTTAGATAAAAATAGAAAGTTTTTTTTTTTAATTATCCTAACATTTAGTAAAAATGTTTTAAGTAAGACTGTTAATAATGAACAAAAAATGAAAAACATTGGACGATAAAACTTTAGTAAGTTTTAAAAGACTTGTTTGAAAAATTTCTAGGGTAAATTTAATTTTTCCTTAGCATGTCTGATAATTAGAAAGCTCGGACTACTAGTTGATGTTAGAATTAACATTCAACTTACATAATATGAAGTTTCCGTAACCCGTATTATGTTATTATTATATTAAGGGGTATTCCATGGGAAATCATTCCTCGCTTTTCACTTGAATATATCTGTATGGGAAAGTTTGACTCTTGGTAGGGTGCATCCATTACATACACGAACCACTTTTTCTTCCAAGAAATCGCTTCCCGTAGTTTCTTTACATCAAATCTTAAAAGTTTTTAATTCCTTAAAGATTTATCTTTAAAGATCAAAAGCTATCATCGTCGTATCCTTAAAGCATTGGTAACATAGGCTATCATTATCAGAAAGAGATTCAACAAGAGATAAATTCATCTGTTTACATCTGGATTCTGTTTTAATCTTAAGCTAGATATCGTTCGTGATAAGAATAAAGGAGTTTTAAGAGATTCACTATTAACAGTTACTTACTGATAGCATTTGTAATAGCAAGGTGGCCGGGAAGTTCCATATCCCTTCAAACCGTAATAACATAATAGGGGGTACGGGAACTTCACGGCCTCCCTGTACATGAATGACTGTTGGAACTAGTGGCTTTAATTCAAAGGAAAGAAACCAGTTTCCTATTTTACAAACGACTGGTTGAAGGCTATGACACATTCGAAAAACAAATAATCTGTGGATAGAAAAAAAATCTCCAGCCTCCTCTGGGAAGTAAATCTGACTCCTTTAACCTGTAAGCAACTGTTTACATCATTTTATGACGGAAAAGAACCACAACTTATTATTATTTTTATTCAATGAATTTTTATTTATTAAATTTCTTAATTCGTATTTTTCAAAGATAGTTTACTTTTTTTTGACTAGCTTTCTACATTTAAATAGTATAAATCTACTATATTTAAGGATAAAGCTACCATTACTTTCAGTGATTACGTAATATTCAGATAGTACATAGATAGACTGAAATATTTCATTCCTTGCATTCCGTTCCACATATTTGAAAGATTTTTATATTTCACTAATCTCTTTTTATTTTTTTATTTTTTTTCATTTTGATCAGTTTCTTCATAGAAGCAGGTTAGAGCTAAAAAAAAAACTTATTCAACAACAGTTATCTCTACAAAGTGTTGATTCATGAAAATCGATAGCTTAATTCATTTTTCTTTAACCTAAAGAAATTTATTAGTATTTTGACGATGACCAATTGCAGATCTGATGACGTATTTTAGTAAATTCACGCAAGGGGCTTCCACCAAAAGGAAGATAACTGCTCCAGATAAATATGCAAAAACTATAAAGGCTGTGGCGTAAATATACTGCAAAAAGACAAAATAAAAAAATTAAATACTAAGTAGCATGCATTGTTTAAGATGAATTTGAAATGTAATATATTCATTGAAAATAAACCACTTATTCACAATTAAAAACTACTTTATAGATTTGCTCTACACTATCATCCGTTAAATTTTTTTTTGTAACCTTCATTTTTATGTTTCCATTTTAATGATCTTTCATTATTGCTATGTCTAATTTTCTTTTGTAAGGCAATAATTTTTTAAGATTTAGATGGAAAAATGACGGTTCCCTAGCAACTGAAAATCGTTCATCTTACAACAGAAGAGAAAATATCTGTAAATATAAAGACTTCGAATGTCGATCATCTTGGAATAAGAATCGTCTATTTTTGTCAAGATGCGATGCGATTTTTCTATTCCATGTTGATTCTGAAAGAAATGAATAACTGCAATGTGTGATCTTCAAAAATTGCGTGATTTCCACATCCTTTTCAGGCATCCTTTTTACATCAGTAAAGGTGATTTCTTATCGTTTGTTCCAAACGGATCGTTATAAAGTCTGTTTCCTCTAAAGACGATTTCCAATTCAAGAAACCGCCATTTCTTTTGCAATTTTGTAAAGTTTCTGCAAATTACTTTTCTTAATTTTTTATTTATGCTTAACATAGAAATAAAGAAACAAATGCATCTTTTGAACGATATTTTCCATCCTTGCCAAAATATTTCAGTATTCCAGCAATAGATCTTCAGCTTAATCCATTCCAATCAGTTCCAGAATGATAATCATCTTAAATTTAAGAAATATTTAATTTCTTTCAGATACGCTAAACTTCTTTTTACTATATTTATATCAAGTTAATATTTAGCAAAATACTTTAAACTGGTCTTACTAGTGTAGGAACTGTTATTTGCACCGTGCTTTCATGCATCATTGTAAAAGTCAGTATAACAGGAAAGTGAATGAGAAAAGCACTGTATGTTATACGTCCAAATGGACCCCAGAAATGCCAGCACAAGAATTTACCAATAATTCCTAATAAAAAAAGATGAAAGTAAGAAAATTAATAAAAACACAACTTCTTTATTACACAAATCTATACATATTAAAATTATCAAGTTAGCAAAGGTTTTTTTTTTTTTTTAGCAGTATTTAAAGAAAATTAAGATTTTTTTTTTCACTTTAGAAAAAAAAAATATACATATAAATTGCAATCTTTAAGCATTTTAGGAGAGATCTGTTTTGAAATATCACAACCTTGTCAGCTAGAATTGCTGTAAAGATTGAAAACTCTCCCTGAAATCGTTAAGAATGTTAAATTTCGTTACTACTCTTCTTCTAGAGATTTTGACTTGGAAGTCATTAACAACATGCTTCTATTTTTCTAAACTATTAAAGCTTCTGGATCGAGGAGTAGGGGCGAAAATATTGGGTGAATGCAAAAGTTCTACCGTTTTTATTACTCATAAAGAAGAGCAAATAAAAGCAAAATGAACAGTACCTATTATTGTGCATAAGCCCCATTGCTATTTAGGACCTCTTGCCATCTTTCTGTTAGGAGATGAATCCCCACGACGGTAAAATTCCGGCGGTTTCGAGTCAAAAAAGTCTTGGATGGCAGTTTTCACAGCATCAAGATCATCAAAGATTTTCTGACTGAAGGAATTGTTCAACGCACGAAATAGGTGATAGTCAGTTGGTGTCAAGTCAGGAGAATAGGGAGGGTGGCCAACCAAAGCCCATTAACTTTTGGCGAGTGATGACAGCAGCATGTGGCCTGGCGTTATCGTTTTGAAGGATAACACCACGACGATTGATGAGACCTGGCCGCTTTGCTACCAAATTTGAATGCAGCTTGTCTAACTGTAGACAGTAGAAGGCATCATTGATGTTTGGTTGAGTGGCAGGACCTCCCAGTGAATTATTCCCTGCACATCCCATCACACACTCAATAACACCTTCTTGGGATGAAGTTCAGCTTTTTAAGTCGATGCAGGCGGATCAGAAGGGCGACACACAGTCCTACGACGCTTTACGTTACGATACATAACCCACTTCTCATCTCCTGTCACAATTCGTGTCAGGAATGGGTCATTTTTGTATCGGGAAAGCAAGGAAACACAGGTGGCGATTCGGTCATCCCGTTGCTTAGCTGTCAGGTTATGTGGAACCCACCGATCAGCTTTCTCGTAAAATCCAACTTAACCAGCCGTATCTCGACCGTTGTCCGGTGTATGTTGAAGGTCTCCACTAATTCTTGCACGGTTGGGTTAGGGCTGTTCCTTATGGCTTGGTCAATATCGTCCTCTCCAACGTGTGATAGCCGTCCACTCCTAGCCTGATCTTGGCAGCTTCTGTCTCCTTTACTAAATTTACAAAACCATCGACGACATGTGCTTTCGTCTATTGCATCCTCCCTATAAACTTGACAAACACTGCGACATGCTGCGGCTGCCGTACTCTTTTTATCGAACTCGTATAACAAGCAATGTTTTATATGCTGCTTCTCGCGTTCCATGTTATATCCTGTGATTTTTTTTGAGATGATTAACTTTGTGAGACACGATGCATTTATATGTGAGGCATCCATACGTTTGATTGGCAGACGATTTGCGTCATTATAATGTCATGTGGAGGGCAATTCCTTTACAAATTTTCATATCCAAAAGCGGGTAGAACTTTTGCACTCACCCAATAGAAATAACACTGAAAATGATAAACATTAGACTCCAATGCTAAAACGGAAAATCGAAATAATACGTAAGGTATATTCATGCAAACAAGCAATAAGCTTGCAAACACATATTAGCCTACTTCTATGCAATGCTTGCAAAGACGATATCAAAGAGATCAGCTGCTTAACAATCCAAAGGAGACCTCCCACACTATCTTTGGTAATGAGATTCAGTTCACAATTGTTCATAGCTTTAATGTTAAACTTTCGGATGAAAAAGCTTCTTATTTTTAAAGCATTATATTGTTAAACCTTATCTAGGACAGCCGTGGTGGAAAATGAAAAATGAATACGCTGAAGCCAGAAGAATGAAATTTTATTCACATATTCTGCAAGTCGTACACTGTACATGATCATGCGGAGTAATACACCTATATACAGAGGCTATAGTGTTTGTCAAAAGACTATGTCAGTACTCTGTGTATCCTCCTCTAGCAGCAATATAGGACTGCAATTTTGGAAGGAAAAGGTCTTAGAGGTGCCGAATTTACGCACATTTCACCTGGTGGTGCAGTTGGTGGAGGTTTGTCTCCGATGTTGCAGACCGGATCAGACGCCGTCCAATCGAGTCCTACAGAAGCTCAATGGGGCTCAGGTCTGATGATTTGCTTTTTAAAAATATTTTGTATATTGGCCTTTTATTCATTTAAAAAAAAAACTTACAATCTTGTGAAAGAAAAGCAAACTTTTATGAAGAAGAAAATGAGAAGGAGATCTTAAAGTGGTGCAGATCACTATTTTTCTACAAAGTCACCTTGACGATTGAAACATTTGTCACAATGTTTCACCAGTTTGTCCATCCGAGCAACATAAGAGTCAAGGATCTGCTGTTATAGTAACTTTTTGCACGTGAAGCGTCGACCTGGCAGGTGCTCTTTTAAGGCAGGGAACAGATGAAAATCACCGGAACCAAATCCGGGGTATATGACGTAAGTCTCATAATTTCCCGGTGGAAACAGTATAGCAAGTTCTGTGAGTTCCGTGCAGCGGGTGGTTGAACATTATCATAAAGGTTGATCACACTTTCCTACAGAAGATCAGGACGTTTCTTCATGATGTTGTTGCGCAATTTCTTTGAAGTGTCAATAGGAGACCAGTTATTCAAGCGGATAGCCATTTTGAAATGACAGCGCGCAACTCCTATGACACGCACGAAAAAGACCATGCGACACTGATATGTACAGCCCTCTATCGGATATTTCAGCAACCTCAAAAATTTCATTTCTACCGGCTGTAAAATTTTTCGGATCGACTCTCGCACATTAATATAGATTTTAGAATAAAGAGTTTACTGTGTCTATTAGTAATGGGCAAAAATCGAAACAAAATTTACTACTTTAATCTGATAAGACACTTCTCCAACTACAATACAAATATCAGCTCGCAATAGTAGATGCATAATATCGTTTTCATCTACAATCATGACCCATTAATATACTGATAATTAATTAACAATGTTTCCATATCTTGATATATACTTCAGTTAAATACAAAGGATCATCAAAATCAGAGTATAAAAATCTAAAAATATCTTTTATTGATGAATTCTATTTACCTATATTTTTATTTCTGCTTTAATTTTAAACCTACCTCCATGACCACATGAGCAAGCAAACACAATCCAAGCCAATGCTGTTGACCACATTATACGACTATAAATCACATAGAAGGTTGAGCCATAAACATCTGTTGCAATATAATGCAAACTAAAAACGATTCCAAATATATGTAGAAGGCTTAGTAGCCAGCCTATAATTACCGTCCTCTATAATAATAAAAGAAAAGGTATTGTGGATTAGAAATAGTATAAAAATTATAATGACTATACAAAAAAAAAAACATTCAGCAGCGGAAAAAAACGCTTTCGTTGCTATAATCCTAATCGTTTCCTAATCGTTCTCAAATATCTCTTCTATTCGCGTTTTTCTTTTCATTAATACAGGATGGGCATAAAAGATGGTGGGGCTTCAAACGCATGTATTTTCTGTATTATTTAACGAATACAGTCATGAAATCTCTCAATTGAAATGCAACTATTTGATATGCACTTGAAGTTTGATATGCGTCAATCTAACTCCCTCTATGTTTCACACATCTAAGAGCTAGTCTAATTCTGTCAGATCTTTTCCTTTAATTATCTGAAATAAAGCATATTTACCTAATTTTGAACGAATTGCAAATTGGTTTAAAATAATATCCCTTGTAACGAAAATAAATCCGATGTTGATATAATGAATATTTTCTGTGTACGGTAGAGATGGATTTAACGAAACCCGATTTAATAGTTCTGGATTTAACGGATAAAAAAAGAATTGATGGAATTCTACAGTATGGGGCAAGTCTCTATTTTAAAATTAAATTATATTATTTTTGTGTTTCGTTTGAGAGACAGAAGAAAGACTTGGAAATTTTTCATTTTCATCTTCCATTTAAAAAAAAAATAGAATAAAAATTGTCGTGAAGGCATCGTAGACAATTTATTTTCTGTGACAAATATAAGCCAGATGTTAGATAGCTACTTTGTTTTTTATCCAAATGATTTGCAGTTTAATCTATCAAGCCTTATTGAAATTTTGAATTGGCACATAGATACTGCAAATTTCTACTTATATAAGTTTTAACTGAAGAAAGAGAATTAAAGGAAATTGAATCATTTATTATTAATCTCCCTAAAAACAATATTTTGACAGCAGGTAATGAAATGTTCTTTTCTTGCAAACATAAATACTGGTTTCGTTCTGAGACCTTAAGACGAAATAGCAATTAAAATCTTTAGAGCTATGTCGCTGTTACAGCACACATTTGTCTTAAATACCGCTAACTGTAAAGTTCTTAAGTCGTTTAACATCAGACGTTCAGGATGCATAAAAGTGATGTTATCAATATAAATTTTATTGTGTAAGTTCTGGGAATGCATTTAAAATTCACACAAAATCCGTTTGTTATCATTCAGTATAGTGGGGCATCTCTGTGATTTACGGAGTGTGTGTCCAATCCACACAAATTTTCGTTTTCTAATTTCTTTATTTTAATATCTATCTGAGCAGTAAGCTTTCATAACTCTGCATTAGAGATAATTCTCGGCCATCAGATTTTCAAGATGTTTCGTAAACATCTGTTTACAAATGACTGGAGTCTTCCCGTATTTCGCAGATAAGCCAGGTTTGGCAACCTTATAATAAAACAGGTTTAACATATACATTGAATAACCTTACTTTGGTATTTGAAAATTAAAGAATATACTATAGAAATTTCTAAGAGAATAATGTCAAAATACGACAGTACTAATGCTTAATTAACTGTTGTTAGTTGATTTTATTAAGCTAAATTATAACTTTGACATTTATTTGTTTTTTCTTTATTTAAATTAATTATTACTTTGTTATGTTGTTCAGCTGTCTCGTAAGTAGCGGACAAGGACTAAATTACACCTGAAGAAGACTGCAAAATTTTACAGTCGAAATATTGAGTGTTAAAATGTATGTAATAAATATTAGTAGAAGAAGTTTTTGCCAAGATTTATGTAATATACATGGTACGAGTAAAGTACAGTGGGCCCGGTAGCCGAGTGGGTAAGGGCGCTTGGCTGCGGGTTGGAGGTAGCGGGTTCGATTCCCGGCCTCGGCGGAGGACGGAATTTTTCCACGCTTCTTTCTCCTCCAAACGGGCCCTAGGGTCTACCCAGCCCTCTATAGAATGGGTACCGGGTTTCTTTCCCGGGAGTTAAAGGCGGGTGAGCGACGGGCCGACCCCCCGTCCTCACCTTTGTCCCGTAGGTTCTGAACACTGGAGCCTACCCTCCAGTTGCATTGCGCGGTCCTCTGGGCCTGATCGAAATTTTAACTTTAACTAACTAACGAGTAAACTACGACCTTGAATAATGCCACTATTATGGGTTGACATTATTAAAAATTCATGTTAATGCATGAAAATAGTTTTTCGAAGTTTATCTGGATAATTAAGTCATCATTAACTAACTTTTACTTTATTTAGAAGTATTCCGAAACTGCTTTCTGTCTACAATTTTACTACTTCAAGAAACCGCCTACAAATCACATTTATTTTGTTTTATTCATAGATCACTATTCATCAAATTATGCAAATTACAATCATTGTTTGTTTTTTTTAAAGCAGAAAATAAATTAATTGTCTTACCTCCGAAAGAAACATTTGAGATTTGCTTTTCCAAAGGAGCCACCCGCAGCCAAGACCAATTAGATAAGGAGCAACTCTACACCATGGTTTTATGTAAATTTCTGTGATCAAATGACCAAAATTAGGAAGTTGATTTTCTACGTCTTGAATTCTATTGCAAATAAGGACAGAATAAAGTTATTTTTTTCCTTGAAATAGTTGAGGTTTCGAAAACTAAGTGAAATATAAATTGGATAGACCTTCCAGAAATCATTTCACTATATATCAGACAAGAAAACAGATGAAAAATGTAGAAGAGGAAAATTGGAGAATGGAACTTTTCTCTCAACAAATATAGAAGAATTTACTATTCTACATTTTCATAATTTTAATCACTTCCCAAAAGCAGTGAAATGAATTTTTCAATGGCTTTCAAACTATTTTTAAAATATAATAAATGGCAGATAAAAAGCGATGTGAAAGACCTGCCATTAATGATATTCATTTTCGTTGTAAATCTGAGGTAATCACTGCTTTCAGATTGATAGTACACAGTCATTGCCGGAGAAATTAATTTCTGTTTACCCAATGCTTCCGTAATCGTTACGGAATGGTAAGCATCGGAGTTTTCTTCAATGTTTTCGTTTACATTTCTGGAATTTTACTTAAACAGATTTTATCTAAAGTCCTAACTTGTAATTATAGCGAAGATTTATTTAAACATTGTTTGAAAGTAAATATAATTAAGCAAATAAATACACTTCAGGAAAAAATTCAATAGCTGAAAGAAATTAAACAAATGTCACGAAATGAAAACGAAGCTGAAATTTGTGTAAATGCATGTAACGATTAGATTTGTGGACCGATCAAAGTGATTGGACAAATACGAGATGACGTCACAGGTGCACAATAGTGAAATACAGAAAAAGGCCACCAAAGCTCTGTATTTCACCAAACATTGCGACATTCTTCGAAGCCGGTAAATATATCCTAATGCGGTCGTCGACAGCTGATCCAACAGTTAAGGGTCGTTAGGCAGGAATAATCTTTGACCTCAAAGAAGCTGCTTTCTCTTTCCGTGTTGGCCGCAATACGCATCATCATACACGCATGCAACACCATTGGGTTCAAGGAATCTAACACAAGCCCACACGAATCAGGAAAACACATATTACCAATGTTATCAGTTATTGTTGTAACTTTTCTAAAAAACTCTCAAGAAGAGTAGGAGACGAAAAAAGGGTAGGACCAAAAGGTTAAAAACCTTTAATCGAAGTAGATATTACATATTAGAAAGCTGAAATTCTATGGATACTGTATATTGTATGTTATTACAAAAACCCAATATCTAAGGATTGATGCCTCACAAATTGTCCACCCTTGCCTTCCGTCTATTACTCCAACACTATTTATTCTACAATGCTGAAACTTTCGTAAGACGTTTAGGTGTTATTGTTCACGTAAAAACAGGACCGGTAGGTAAGGAGCTAAGACAAAAAAAAAAAACTGTCATTGAAAATCTCGTTTGTTTTCTTTGTTTGTTTTTTTAGAATTCTACAGTATGAGATTCGAAAGTTGGAACGCCAACTGTCTCTTGTGTCTTATATCTTTTCTTCCAAGACCAACATGAACTACTTTCAAAAGCGCACCACTCCTAGATCAAATTTTAGAAATGGTGACTCCATTTTAGGAATGGGTTTTTCGGAATGATTAAAAATTCCATTTCGAATCCGAGAAACAATAGTAAAATTTAAGTAGAATGAGTTCGTATAGAATAATTCTGAAAAGTTATATTATTTATAAAATACCATCTATCTTATTCCTTATTATATATTTTCCTCAATTCTATTTATTCCTTCATTACACAATACCTCAAATCCTAATTGTTACATCCTTTTCAATAAAAAACACATCAGTTTGTTCATAGTTATTGAAAGCAAATTATCTAAACTTTTTTAGATAAAACAATAAAAACTGCAAATTTATTGTTGTAAGAAACTTGATACCTGGGAGTTGATTAATCAAAGGCAAATCTGGCTGATGAAGCCAAATAAGGTTTCTAGTCCTAGCTGTCCCAGTTTCCCAAAATAAGGGTTCAGGCTGCGAGAATCTTCATTCAGTTTGTGCTTCACTGAACTAATAAAACAGAAACAGCTGTCCCAGATTCCTGAAAGGATGGCTCAGGATGCGAGAACCTCCATTTATTTCTTAAATGCACGTTAAATTTATTTTTATTGAAGACATATTTTATTTAAAACCACTTCAATCTTCAAGATTAACTTTAACTTGAAAACTAAATAAAAATTTAATTAAAGAGAATATAATTTTTTTTCCTAAAACAACACATTAAACTTCTTGCTATCAATTTTCTACATTCTAAACGAGGATTTAATGCATGTTTATTCTAATATAACTAAAACTACTCCAAACGAAACCAATGAAGATTATAAAAATATAAACTTCAACTATAAAAGTACACATTTAAAAATGACTTACATTCGATTGAAGTCAATCCTTAAAACAAAGCTATATTCTAAAAATAGATATCCAATGTAAAATGAAGATAATGCAATTGTGATACTGCTTATTACAGCAAATAATCGAAAAGATCTAACAGGAAAAAAAAACAATATAAATATATTAATAAGATAAAATCGAAATAAGAGTTTTGTATCAAGTCTCTAATATTAATTTACTTTTTCTAGAGAACAAAAAATAAATTCTTATTTTACAAAATTTTAAGTATGTAAGTTAGAATGTTTTACTTACTTCTCAAGTGCAATAAGGAATAATGGACTGAATAAATATAATTGCATATCCACCGCCAAATACCAGCTTATTAACGGACACTAAAAAACAAATAAGTAATTTTTACAACTAAGATGACTGATAATGTATTAATTTTATTTATTTTGTTTTATTTTATTTTATTTTGCAAATTTAAACATTTCAGTCCAAGGTACATTCAATTGTGATACTGCTTATTACAGCAATAATCGAAAAGATCTAATAGGAAAAAAACAATATAAATGTATTAATAAGATAAAATCGAAATAAGAATTTTGTATCAAGTCTGTATTATTAATTTACTTTTTCTAATGAGCAAAAAATGAATTCTTATTTTACAAAATTCTGTGGTATAGGTGCTGAGAGTATTTAAGTATGATTGTTACTTAATAAAGAGTACATTAATTACAGTGTTAAAAATATTAAAAAAATAAATAAGAACAGTACAATTACAATGAATTAAAAAAAAATATTTTTTTTAAGTAAGAACAGTACATAAATAGAGTGAATTAAAAATATTACATGAAAACTAACAAGAGCATTGTATACAAGATATAAAATAAAACAAGATTATTATGGAAGTGCTAATTACAATAATCATGCTGAGAAATACAGTATTGGAATTTGAGTATTATAATTTACGTATCGTAAGATGTTATTTACCATTTTACTTAATTCGATAAAGTTATTTACGTAGAGAAAATTTCGCCACCACATTTCGTTACAGTTGGTCTCAAAATAACTGTAGAAAAAAGACATTGGACCCTGTCTTTGTAGGGATCGAAAACTTACGTACACAGTGATAAATACAATGGCATAAGTAGGGGTTAACCTAAAAAAAAAAAAAAGGTATGCATATTACAATACAAGATTTAACTGAAAAGCCACAAAATCTGCTCTTTGGTGTATGTTATTTCAGTTATTTCAGTTTCTTTAGCAGAAGAATTATTAAAACTTGTGTTGACAATTGCTCCCAAATTGGAAATTATTTGATTATTTATCATTCCTGTAAATACAAGGAATAAGTATTGAAATGGTAATTAATTTCACATTGAAAAAGATTTGTAGATAGTCAAATCGAAACAAGTCTGTGTTTTAATTTTGTATTTAAAAGTATTTTTTTAAGCCTGTGTGTTTGATCGTTTTATTTTGTGGTAATTAAGTTCGTAAATTTTTTACATAATTTAATGTTTAATTTTCAGATATAAAAATGCATGTACTTCTTATCCAGTTCTTGCAATAGTTTCCCTGGATCTGCGATTTCTTTTACCAGAAGTCGGTGATAATCATCAAATACATCATAATTGTGCCATGTTTTTCCTTTTTTTCCTACATTTTCCTTTTTTCAGAATTTTCACATGATTCAATTTCTTCTAAAGTTGTATTGTCCCCTCTCCAGAGATCTTGGATCTAACTTTCCATATGTAGTTCCCAGACACCATAATTTTTCCCATTAAATCTCAGAGTATTACTAGCCATGATTCATGTATATTACTTGCCATGATTACAATTAGATAATATAAATGTTAAAACTTGATTGTACTTTAAAATAATGTTCCTTTATATACTCTTAGATTCGTTTCTGGCCTATAACTTCAGTTAATAAACATTAAAATTTTAATATATTTTACTTTAATTAATCTTTATCTTGACTTAATATTTATAAGATTTTCTTGAAATACTTCTAATTAATTCCTTTTCATCTTTAAAGCACATGTTTACAACAACACCGTATTCAGTATTATCTTTAGCAGTGTTTACTTTCATCATAATCTTCAATTATTCCCATAGTTTCTTTGGCGCAGTGGAACTTGGTGTTCTGGCCCGTAATCATTTTGAAGAATCCAAATTTCATTATATTAATGTTAAATATAAAATAAACAAGGTAAGCAGGGTAAGTTCATAGAAATTAAATTAGGTACAAAAATTTACTGCTGGTAAATTATAGATAAATATACATAAGTAATAATCTTGATGATTACATAATGGGAATACAAAAATAGTTTTCACAAACTTTGCACCTTAACACTTATCTTCAGTAATATTAATCCCTTTTCCGTCAATACTTGATATCTGTTAAATAGTTCAAATGAGATCAGTTAACTTACCTGGCAATGTCGTTTATGTTACAATGAATACTCGAAGAATACTTCACAAATATATTGAATACTTCCATTTGTAATTCCATCGTACAATTAATTAGTTTATATATATATAGATATTTTTAGTTTATCAGTCCTTCTATTTATCTTCAACTTAATAATTACTGTCTAGGATAACTATCTAACAGGCTTTACTTCAATACTTCAGCTCGTTCCTCCCCGGATTCCACTTTCCCCACACACACACAAAACTTTCGTCGTTCATCAACAACCCATTCCATGTACATACTGTTTCTGATTTTTTATTGCACTTACTCCTTTATTGTTACATTCATTATTTTGAAGTAATTGTCGATCTTCATTGTTTACATGCATGAATATTGTAATTTTCTTACTTAATAAATAAATTTTGTAATAACTTACTTCAAAATCTAAGGTAGTATAAAGGGAAAGTTCTTTGATAAATCAAAATTCATTAAAAAAATTAATAAAAGCAAAGAGTTATGAACTGTAGGAAGTATACTACTATTGTAGGTTTAAAAAAACATGCAATAATAAAGGATATAAGGGTGATTCTACAGAAAACCTGCAATTTCAGTCAAAAATTTTTGAGATCTACAGGTTTTCTGTAGAGTCACCCATAAACGAAGAGTTTGCGGTACAGAACGCTCTTCAATATGGGCTTAGAAGAAGAAACGATAGAAGAAAAGGTGTAGAATAACGTAGGAGGAAATGTTTTGTAATACTATTTTGCATATGTATTTTTTTTTCCTTTCTTATTTGTGTGTTTAGAAGAATCTACGGAAAACCTGTAATTCGTGTCACAGAGTAATAAATTGAAAATGATTGAAAATATTTGAAAATATTTGTCATTTTTCAAAATCACACATTGAAGTACAAAATGTACTATAGTTTAGTATAATTTTTTCTTTAAATTTTATGGAATTTCCAAAAAAAAAAGTTGTCCACAGAAGGTGATTCGTCACTTCCGTGAACTGTCACAAGCTACAGTTGGATGGCTTCTAAAGATCCCAAACTGCTTTATTTTTTAAAATTTTTCAAATAATATATATATTGTAAAATCAGAAAATACATAAAATATAACATAATATTGAGTGAATTTTTTTTTCGAATTATCAGTAAATTTTTTTGCAACCTTAAGTCTTGTCACAAGGTTTAGCCATCGCTTTTGTGGACATTCCTAAACTTTCTAAAAAATCCACCCGATACGCTAGTTGTCATCCATCTCACTTAAAAACAAAAGTTTACACTGCGATTTTGGATTGGGAAGTGATTTTATTCATCTGAGTTGCACATTTGTCAGGAAAATATTACCTTTTTATTCATTTTTCGTAATTTGCACAGCTCATCCCATCACTTCTGTGGTCTTGTTTAGAACCTAATTTTTCTAATGAAAAATGATTATTTCTAGGCATGATAATTGAAATATGGTAAACATAATTTTCTGAATGACACGTGTTCCTAACCTCAAAATGAAGAGCACATGGGTCAAGAAACATAAGTATTCGTCACTTCCGTGGACATTTGGGGTCCATGGAAGTGATGATCATCAACAATAGAGGATACTATGTTTTTCACGAAGACTTGTCTTTCACTTCCAGTCTTTGTTAATATTCCAATAAAGAGATTTATAACTATAAATATATATAACATAATATATGATATATATAATTATATATTTATATTTTTATAGACAATTTAAGATTTACAGTCTGATTCATTTTTATTGTACATGATTTCCTCTTTTGATAAAAAGTTCTTTTAATTCATAAATTATAGTCTTCTATTTATTTATTTCATAGTTTTTCCCATGTAAATTCACTATTTCGAATATAATTTATATTAAAATTCGACATCGTTATCAACACAAGTCACTTCTGTGGACATAGGCCTACCATCACTTTTTTTTTTTTAAACTAACCGAAATGCGTTGACCTGAACCACATATATCATGGATGTAAGAACGTCAAAAGCAATCATCTCAATTTTTTTGAAAAGGAAATCTTGTAATTTAAAATCTCAAAAATTTTTGACTGAAATTGCAGGTTTTCTGTAGATTCACCCATTTACTTTCTTGGATTGATTTTAATTTTCATGGTTTATTTATTAATTTATTTATTTATTTTTATTTTATTGTTTTATTTAAAACTTTTTTTCTTTTACTTTAATATTTTTTTTCTTTCAAATTTTCCCCTCTTATTCTTTTTTTAATGTTATTGTTTTATTGCCTAATTCTCTGCATAGTCCAGTCTCACTGTCTCCTAACAATTAGAGCCACGCACCCTGAAGAATGGACGATCCCGGATGGTGATTGGTTGAGACCGACCAAGGGCGTGTCCTAGCCGACAACAGACTTTTTTTTTTTTTTACATTTGTAGTCCGAAGAAGAAAACCGCTACAGGTTTTCGAAACTTGTAACTTGTTTTTTATTTTCTTATTAAATCTGTTTCTAATGTTTTGTGCAAACGGTCTCTTCGTATTTATTACAGTTGCACGTTATTATAAATTCATTAATAAGAAAATTGTCTTGGAAACAGTGTAATAAAGTGTAATGAAGTTTGAAAAGTAAAATTTAAAATAAGACCATCAATGTTCATGATCGTATGTTGGAAATCCTGAAACATGTAATATATTATTCTGAAGAGATAAAGAGTGATTAAAATGATCTGGGTTTTCGAAAATTTTCGATTACCCATATGTATACAATAAACAACAACAAGCTTACTGCTATAACAATTGATAGAAAAGAAATTCTTTATCGCCATGGAAACCATTTAACTAAATGTATGTAAGAATCTAAGCGAAATTCGGACAAGACTTATAAATATTTCCTCACCAGTTCAGAGATCTAAAAATGCATTATTTAAAATTCTGCAAAAATCGTCATAATTCAAGAATTATTTATTCTTTTTCTCGTTAACTTACTACTTCAATAAAAATCGTTTTTCTTTTAACATTGTTGATAAATAAGCATTTATAAATTTATAAAAGGTTTATAAAAATTATCAAGCGAAAACCATAATGTAAATCGACCATATAATTTGAATATACAACAATAAAGATGTTCAACTTCAGCAAAAATCAGTTGATAATTTTCGATGGAAAACCGAAATGCTTTAATTAAAATAAAATATAACACTTTCGGAATAATTAAATAACTCGATGATTTTCTTCCTATTTTTGTTTCTGTTTATAAATTCGGGTCATTCAGAAAATGATTTGATTTACAGCGCAAAAGAAAATATAAGCACAAAATATATAATAAGCACGATATGGTCGTATGTCGGCACGACTATATAAATAATTCTAAATTATTAAGAAATTATTTTTATCAAAAATTCAAAATTCTACCCAGGAGTTCCTACGAATAAAACCTAAACAACCTTACGTCGTCTGAACCTCCTTACCTTAGATATCGAATTATATAAAACTTCATCCATAGTTTCCAATCCTTTGAAATCTTTCTAAGTTTGAAGCACAGATAAGATACTAAAATACCACTAGTATAAAAAGATAAAAAATAAATATAAGTTGAAGTAAATTAAAATCGCAAATTGAAATTAAGATGAATAATTTTAATACTGAATTTTCATTATCATAGATTTTTTTTTACGAAATATTAAAAATCTATTCTGCATTAAGATAATAAAAATTGCAGCAAATTTTAAAATGAGAACTAAATGTCTTAAACTTTTAATTTAGAACTTCAATTGTTTAAATCATTATTCCTGTGTGTGTGTGTCTCCTATGATTCTATTTTAAAAATCTTAATGGTAACTATAAATTTTATAGCGAATAATATACGTGTTATATTCAATATAACTTTTGTATCACACAAAAACACAAGTTTAATATAGTCTCTTTGAAACACTAAATAATTTTTGCTCTATTGTTCAGTAGAGACGTCGTTGTTTCAAGATTCATAATTACAAAATCCCTAACCAATCTCGTAAGATATCCTAAATACTGATTTACCTCATCAATAAGAACGAATCTACAGCCAAAAGACCTTGTTCAATCAATAATTTTGTTAATGTATTTTCAATCTCAATCACTAGCAGAAAATTTCCTATAAAGACAAAGAATTAAAGACTTATCAATTATTTTCTCACTGAACCTAGATGTATTACTTTAGATTCTCATTATCAAATTAGATTTAATTTCAACAAATGGTAAGCAAGGAAGATAAATGGGAAATTCAACGGATTTCGCAACCCGAAATGTCACCGGCGAGAGACTGGGACGGCCGTTTCGTCCTCTTAGGACTCGTCAGCCAGCAAAACTCCACCGATGACAGGCCCAGAAGTATAATAACGTAATAACACTGTATACTTAAAAACAATATATGGTATAATAAGTTATATATTCTTACCGAGAATAATTAATATCATAACCGCTGAATGACTAAATATAATCCAAGCCATACTCCAAAAACGAATTCCATGTAAAACAGGTAATGATTCCAAATCATCAACAAACAACTTCTTGGAATTTCTTAAGAATGAAAAGGCATATAAAAATTCTTCAGCGATACTTTTCTTAATTTTTCCTAAAAAATATTGAAATATAAAAAAGTAATGCAGTCATTTTATAAGAAAAAATGCATTTATTACTAATTTAATAATTCAACACTTTTTTCTTAAGTTTTACTTGTTGAATATAGAACCATTTTTATAATTGGAAATTTTTACAACCAAATTAACTAATTTAAATTAGACAAAAGGTTCATTATACTTTGAAGGATAATGAAAATGAAAATTTACAATCAGACAATTTTGAAAGTAAATAATATGTATATTTTCTCCTTTTAGTCAAGTGCTGCGTTTTGTTTGCTTTATTTAATAATAATATATATAAATATATATCTATATATATAAACAACCGAAGAAAAAGCCCAAAAGGGTTTGATTATGGCAATCAGGATTAAAGAAGGAACGATCCTCATCCAGTTATCTACACAAATTTTGATCCCAATTTGAAACTATTGTCATGTTTCCAATTCATTAACAAATGTAATTGGATTGGGAATGTAAACATACATCATTCACATTTCAAACGGTGGACTAAGAAAGGAAGAAAATCTTTTATCTTGAAAGATTTATAAGGTTGTGACAAAATAAGATACATTTTGTCAGCATACAGAAAACCCTCATGGTAATCCATAGAAAAGAAATTGTGATACTGCACATTTGAGCCGTTTTCTTTGAAAGTTGTGTAAGTCCATTTTATATTATATGGAGATATTTAAGGGTTTGCATTTGAGTGGTTTGAAAAATATTGGTATAAGTTAGTATGTTCAGTTTATGTTTTTTTAATACTAAATTGATCCAAATTTATAATGTGATCGTTTTTAAAATTTTAGTTTTAAGAAATTTATACTTTTGATGACCTCAAATGGACTTACTCCATTTTCAATGTCAACAAAATGTAAAAATCATACATTTATGAAATATTAAATATAGGATTTCAATTGAATCAAATCAATTTTTTTAATAAATTTTTATTATAATAAAAAAAAAGGTTTTATTACAATATTTCTTCAGGTAATGCCATTTAAATTACATTTTTATTTTTTTTCATTATGAGAGAGTTTTTTAAAATAGTCATGATATATTGGAGGAATATAAGGTATATATCTTATTTTTCGGATGTGATGGGCTTGGCATGATGTTATAAAGGTTCTATTTTTTGAACTAAATATTATGTCTTTGCGGAAAGTGAACTTGCACCACTTTCAAAGTAATTATATTTGTAATTTCATTAACTACGAAAATGTATAATAATTAACTTAATTTTTGTCAAAAATGGATTTACACCACTTTCAAAGAAAACGGCTCATTTATTAAGAGGCTAGGTCACCTGACAGGTTTCACGAGTCTTTCCTTCTGTCCAACCTAACCTCAAAAACCCTGATGCATTAAAGAAATTAAAGATATAACAAGTATTTAACATTTTGTTCTAAAGTACAATTTTAAAACCAAATTAAATTATAATTTTTAAAAAATGTCTGTGTTGGGAATCAAACTTGAGCTAGTGATTATGTTTCTCACTCCTTAGACCACTCGATCATTAACGTTCGGTTTTAATATTTTTATATTTGAATTCAAATAAAAATTTTAATTGCCTGTAAACCTTTACCAGTGTCCAGTCATATTTGGGACATTTTTTCGTGTTTTCCAAACCGAAAACTATGTCTCTGCCAATTTTTATTCAAATCCGTGCTCCAGCGTTGAAATCCTTCACTTGTGAGTATATACTTAAAATACTTTTAACGTAGGCGGAAATAAATAAAAAATATAATAAGAAACAGAACATAAAATAAACTTTTTCAAAAGAGATTTATAAAAACATTTAAAGGTATTGAAGAGGAGTTCCGCGGAGGAACTCGAAAGGCTCCTAAGTATTTTTTTAAATGCCATTTTGTGTGCTGTTATTGCATTTTTTATTTAAGCATACACTTACTTAATATTTTATAATAAATGCAGTTTTTACTTTTTGTAAAATCCATCATTTCACCCAAGAGATTCTCAGATCTTCATAAATCACGAAATTTAACTGAAAAATTATAGAAATTGCTTGTACATACCTTTATTTTTAGCGAGTAGATGATAATCTTTATTTTCATAACTTTCGTCAACTTCATCTTTTATCGAAGCTATTTGTAGATATGAATGCATCTTTTCATTGGAAGAAATTCTATTTTCTTCGACTTTGAAAATCGAGTTCTTAATATCAGATGTTTCCATTGGTATCAATTCAGATACTTTGTTTAGATAGTCATACGCGGTTCCCAAAATTACAAGAAATAATAAAATAGAACAAATAATTCTGAAAAAAGAATAGATCATAAAAATAAATATCAAATAAATATATTATCAAAAAAGTTGATAGAAATTACGGTTAAATAATTAATTTTTTTTTTAGCAGATTATAGTAGATTTTTCTTTACACAGTGAAAAATTTCATATTATTTATAAAAGAAACTAATAGTTTAAATTTGTTTACTAATGTTGTAAATCATAAAAATCTTCATTTCTAAACCTTGAGACTGGATAAATTTAGATGTTCGGATTGACTGATAACGCGAAACATGCGAAGGCTTACTATTTCAAAGTAATAAAGAACATTTAACGTGCTGAGAAATAGTAAACAAAATAAGATCTAGCTCAAATAAGATCTCGCCTTTCCTATTCCTTTATCGGGGAAGGCGGGATTGGGCTGGTGAGTCCGGCGAAGGACGAAACGACCGTTCCCAATTCCTTCCCATAATCGAATCAGAAAAGCAAATTTCATTTTAGTCAGGTGCTGCCCTTGTGTTTCTCTTTTGTTTTCTTACTATTTCACTTGACCATTTTTCTTCTCTATCTTTTCGTCCGTTTCTTCGCTTATCTGTGAATATCTTATCTCTTTAGAGCCATCTGAAGACTCGAGAATGATGAATGCAAGAGTATTGATGACTGAGCACTGAAATCTAACTATAGACTGAGAGAGGAAATCGGATAAGCATTATACCAAATTTTAAAGAAAGCAGTTGGGTACCCTTAAAAATAACTTTCATAAATTCCTTGCAATAAAGCTCAACTGCTTTCTTTAAAATTTGGTATAATGCTTATCCGATTTCCTCTCTCCAATCCTCAAAATTTATCCTCGGCATGGTAGGATAAAACTCATTGATACTATGTGATGCATAAACCTAGTTCATCTTTTCGTTACAATTTAAAATTATTAATATTAAAATGTGCAGTGGAATTGTGAATTAATAAAAGTTATTTCAATAAATAAAGCAATAAATATATAGTCAAGGAAGTTTTACCACTAAAGAATAACACTTAAACAATTTAAAGGAGCAAAAGATTAATATAAAGATTGATATAAAAATCAATAAAATCAATAAATAATATTCAAAATTAATAATCGGAGATTTCGGTTCCCTCGGGAAACCATTTTCAAGATAAGACATGACAATAAGAATTGAGACTTACAGATAATTGAAAGTATATTGGTTTTCTTTAATAATATTTATTTTATATATAAATCAATATTCTCTAAAAAACTATGATCACACATTTAAAATAATAAACTATTCGTATTTGATTTTTAAAAAAAAGTGTTAAAAATTTAAAAAAATACTTATAAAACGGGACCGGAGAGGCGTACTACAACTGCTTACATCGTCATCAGCTGAAAGAATGAAAATACCAGGGACTTATGTATACATATTGTATTTTGAAAACGAAAGTAAACAAAACCAAATCAGTTGTGTGTAAGTGTCCTCTAACGAAAACGCACTGCCACAAATAAAACGGTTCACTTCCAGTCTTACATCCCAGTCCAGCAAAAACAGAATCTAATTCATATGAAAATCAGTAATGCCTTGATCTTATCTTCATGAGAAGATAACTTTCTTAATGAGGGTAAATGAATCAAGACATTCTTCATCAATAACGACGTTCTTTCACGATTTGTTTATAGTAAAATAAGAAATAGTATAAGTATATTATACGATAATGACCACAAAGTCCTCAACAGCTGTTACATTAAAAGTCATTATTAATAAAGCGTAGAGAAAAGATAAAACTGTTTTCAAAAACACACAAAACGTTTTACTCACTTACCAAAACGCCAATAAATTTCTCAAGCAAGATCATGATCCTCTTGAAACAAAAGGCACAGTTTACGTTACGAAGTGTAAAGTACATCAATTGTTTTGACATTGGCGAGAGCAGTCAGCACATAATAAAAGCATGTCTATCAGCACAGATACGCTTCTAAAACTTACAACACAGACACTTCCATGATAGCCTCGAATTCTGTTACTTTCATTCACTTCCCTCTTCTAAATGAGACCAAAATATTAAAAGAAAGTAAAATCGACTCTAAAAGGAAATACTTTAAAAGTTATTGGATTTCCATAACTGACTCCTAAAACAAACAGCTATCAAATACAAATATCAAATATTATATACATTCGTTAAAATCTATAAACAAAAAGAAAAAGAAAAATAATAAAACTTTGCAGAGGTTATGGATCAGGCTAACTTCTTTGATCACTACCAGAGGACACTTAAACACACCTGTGGTTTGTTTACTTTCGTTTTCACCAATCCTCCACGTCTTTTTTCTATTGGTTTTAATTGCACCAATAGACCATGTCCACCCTTGGTTTCTTGTGTACATGTATGCCTGTGGTATTATCATCTCTCTCAGCTGATGGTGGCGTAAACAGTTGTGGCACGTCGAAACTATTCTGTCCTGTACGATCCCATTTCATAAGTATTTTCTTTAAATTTTTGACAAATTGTTTTTTAAAATCAAAAACAGATAATTTATTATTTTAAATATGTGATCAAGATTTTTTAAAGATTCTTTTTAAATGTTTCTGCGAATATCCTAACACGTTCAATTGTTTTTCAATTGATTTTATATTCTAACTCGTAAATTTTGGTGCATTCCTTTGTTTTGTTTTTTAGAATAGCTATATAAAAATATAGCTTTCCGTAATGCTTAGATAGAGAGATTTAATAGAGATGTAATAATTATATGTTCGTAGTCAATAGTCGCTAAATGTAAATTGTTTAATTGATCATTTGGAAACCTTTGCAGCATTTTCGATCATCTTAAAACACTTGTGTATGTATTGTAATGACAGCAGCTCACCATTTGTAATCTGTTTCCATTTATGAATTGATTGTAGGCCAATAGTTAGAAGAATTAAGTACTTCCGCTAACTTGAAGAGAAGCGAAATCGTACATTACAAAATAATGTTAGTTCTTAATAAACTGTTTCATTTTTTTAATAAAAAAAAACCTCTAAAAACTTGATATTTCTTTTCCTAAATTGAAATAAGCGGTTGAAAAAAACATAATTACTACAGCAAATGATCCATGAACATCTCCTGATAGGATATGAACTTTTCAATCCTGATAGGTTTTAGTAATACGATTGAAAATTTGAGTCTGTTGTTCCTGTAAAACTTTTCGAAACTGATTTATATAATTAGCAGTTTTCCAAACTTATGTGTTCTAATTTAGGGTCATAAATTAGGTGGTGGAGGTATTTTCCTTTGAGCCACTGCTGGTTCACCGGTGAGAAATATAGGCTCCAACGCTTCATTGACCAACAGCGATGAGATTAGAATGAGTGATCAGCGCAAAGGTCGCCCTTCTTTAACCGATCCCATTTTACAGAGAATTGGATTCAGTCGGAGAAGAAATAACCCCGACCTCCGGGATTGAAGCTCACTCTCTAGCCTCCACCAGTTTAATTTAATTTTTAATTTTTATTTAATTATAGAAAAACCAAATCTGGAAACATACGTTTGTGAATTGAATCTTATAAATACGAGCATTACTTACATTCCTATCCATATTTCTGGATTAGTTTGAATATTAACTTCCTGAAGACAATTCACTCGAATTAATTTGTATCTAGTGAAGGATCCGGGAAAAAATTCTGTTAGGCAAAAAAAAAAACAAATGAAATATCCTAATAAATTTTTGAAATAATTTATCCTGTATTTGTCATAAGTATTCTCTTAAAACCCACATAAGTATCCTCAAATTGATTTACAAAATGCTAATCAATAGAATTAATTGGCAGGGTTTTTTTTTCTTGAAATCTTTCACTACCACAAAACATATTTTATTTCATTTTTTTTTTAGAAAGACTGGACTCTGATTATTTGTTTTGTCTTTTTTTGAGAAGCCACTGATACCAATACGAAAACTGTTTCAAATGTGTCGTATAAAATCGGAAATACAGAAGATAAATTACATAAATTTATCATTCAGATAATGCAATACGACTTATACTATTCGAATAGTTAGATTTAAATATACATTAAAAAAATATTAAGTTAAATTTAACACTTAAGCAAATGTTAATTACTCAACATGTTTTGATTAAGTTTTTATAAACAATTTCAATTATACGGATTTATAAGTTTAACGATAACTCTCTTGGTCTTCCGAAATTATAGAAAAGCAGTTCCAAAGGTTAAAAAGAGGAAAACAGGTAGTAGAAAAAAATTCAGGGGAATCAAAATTATTTGATATTATTCAGTAGATTCGCTATATTTGGAATATAAAACTTTTTTCTTACAAGGGAAGTGTGTGATCTCGAACGCTGAGAACCGTACGAAAATGTGCTTAGAATATAAATCGCTCATCCCACAAACAGTGGTATGAGTCATTCCCATGCAAAACTGAGCTGTTGTTTGCTAGCGCACTTTGAAGACTGAATAGCTGTGCAACACTATCAGGTCAGTAGGAAAAGTTTGTTGTTCAGATAGCGTAATTACTTTAAGCACAGAGAAATACAGCAATATAGTCACAACATTGAAATATATGTGGTTTTGGTCCTATTATATTGATATTTTGTTTCTTCGAGCCACCAAAGTTCCTCTCTTGGACCTTCAATAAGTGATCATTCAAATATATCTCGTGGTAAGACGTGCAGTTCTGCATGAGAACAACTCACACCACTGTTTTTGGCATAGCGATGTATATTCTAAGCGATTTATATTTTCGTACGGTTCTCAGCATTCGAGGTCACGCACTTTCCTTGTTAGTATAACTGAAAAATGTTGTTCTTATCCAGTAATATTAGAATGAAATTGGTCTTTTATTAGTAATATCATTAATTAATTGTTTTTAAACTCATAGATGAATGTTTAAATAACCAAAAATTTTAAACGCTTTTCATTTCATTAAGAACCTACTCCTGTCGACTTTCAATCTTGAATTATGAACTTACCTGCTAAAGACTTTAACCCATCATATATTTGTTTTTCAGAACATCTATGTGGAATGCAAATGGAAGGCGTAAATGGAAATAAGATCTGTAAACAATTAAGAAATTATTACGATTTACATTATAAAAGCATTAACTTTAAAATTCAGAGTCATTTCAATACTTTGCTGGATGTTCAAATAATCAGTTTTGCAAATTAACTGAAAGATCTACTAAAGTAAATGAATTCCTCTCTGGAGCCCAATTTTTCTTCATATTGAAATGCTACAAAAACCTCAAGCTCCAAACTGAGAAACTGATTGCTGAGCTCCTGCTCTAACCTATTTTTAAAAGCTAATTTAAAGTCTTTAGAGTCAGTATTGGAATTTATTAGTTAAGTTTAAAATGAGATCTTGATTCAATATTTTGGAACAGAAGCATTTCTAAGATACTAAAATGTAAGAAAAAGAAATTACAAAGAATTAGGATAAAATGATAAATGACCAGTAGGTAGATAGGTTAGTGTATCACACTGGAGGTCCACTATAAATGCCCACCTAGCCACATACAAATTTTTCAAGCTTAAATACTGAAAAACTCCCATCATAATTTTTTTAATTATTCTCTTTGAAAATGTAACAAAAAATAGTTTAGAAACATGTAAGAGTAAATTTAATAAATATTTTTCCCATTAAAATACCTGTGTTATGTACACAAATTTTTATTTGTGAAATACAGAATAAAGTCATCAAATGCTAGTAATTAATTGTGACTCTTAATACAATGAAATATTAATTTTCGAAATACTTTAGTAGTAACATCGACATCAACAATATGAATTTCTCTTCTTTTCCTTTCTCCTCTTTTTCTTGCTTGTATTGGCTTGGCCAAAAAGTTCATTCGATTTTTTTACGTAAGTTGGCTCTAGTAGCGCTTAGGTGTCTTTAACGTCATTCGACACCATTTTGCTAGATTGTATTGTGATAGCTGTCACATCAGCGTGCATTTAAAACAAAAACTGATCAAAATAATTGGTAAATTTTGAGTCGCAATTTTAATATTCAAGATGGAAGACAATAAGACCGCATGTTTGATGATCAGGCAAAAACTGTCACAGCTTGGCAGGGAATTTCTGATTCATATTCGCCATATTCACCAGACATTGCAAATTCTGATTTCATTGATTTCGATCTTTCTTTCTCTATTAATGGAAAAAATTCAATTCCTCGAAGACTACAAAGGCATCTTGAATAGCTCTTTGCTCAAAAAGAAATAAAGTTTTTGGGAAGATGGAATTATGAAGTTGTCTACAAGATGGCAGAAGATCATGGAACAAACCGTTAAGATGTTGTTCAATAAAATTCTTGGTGAAATTGAAAAATGTGTCTTTTATTTTTCAATAAAATAACCGAACGAACTTCTTGGCCAACCCAATGTTATATATGACCTACTAAACGTTCCGCTCCATTTTTTAGTTGTTGTTTCCTTACAGATCCCTTAAGGCTACAGTCACTTATTTATTTGAAAATCGTATTTTTTTCACTGGCAAATAATATTTTAACTTAATTTTATTAAAATAAACATTAAACTAATTCTTCTTTTCATGCTATTTTCTCTATCGTAAAAATTGCAATCAAATCAGTGTGATTATGTTGTCTTAGGCAGAAGGATTTATTATATCATTTCTGAAGACATCTGCAGAAACTTGAAGGATTGGATTCAAAATAAAATTTTAATGACTTTACATTCTAATTTCTGCCTTCTAGAGCTGCCTAACAGACATTCCTAAATTAGAAGATGTCCTTCTATTTTTCTGACGCTTTCATAATACTCTCATTACCAAAAAAAAAACGACGCACCCGGAAGGAGTTGTCCGATTGTAATGAAATTTCGTTTGCAAAGACATTGGGACCGCCCATGCAAATGATTAAACTTTGGTGTCCAATGAATGAATAGCGAGAGCTACAGCGTATCGGAACTTCGCACTCAGCAGGTGTATATAAGAAGCGATTCTCAATCTGATGGTCAAAATTTCTGTTCCATTGCGAGTTAGGATACCTTTCAACGACTGAAAAAATGCCACGCCGCAGTATTCTAGCTCATTACGTGCAACTGTCAGAGTTTGAAAGAGGTCGTATCATTGGATTGAAAGAGGCAGGTTGGGCAAATCGGAGAATCGCTCATCGTATGGGTCGAAGTGATGCGGCGATTAGAAGATACTGGTAGGAATGGGTGGACAATGGCAGATTTCAGCGTCATGAAGGTAGCGGTCGACCTAGGGCCACAGCAGAGCGGGAGGATAGAGTGATTGTCAGATCAGCTGTCACAGCGCTTGAATCATCGTTATCAACCATCAGACGTGCCACCCGCACACGAGTTCCACCATGACCATTCACAGACGGCTGAGAGAGTGACATCTACGCTCGTACCGACCGCTATGCCACCTGCCACTCACGTCTGCACACTGTCGGGCCAGATTACAGTGGTGCCTGGCTCGATCCGGTTGGAATGATGCTAACTGGGGAGGTATATTGTTTAGCGACAAATCCCGCTTCCAACTGTGTCCTGACGATCGTCGCAGACGTGTCTGGAGACGCCCAGGGCAGCGTGCCGATCCTGCTTTCACTATTGCACGCCACACAGGCCCTCAACCAGGAGTTATGGTCTGGAGTGCCATTTCCCTTGATAGCCGCACCCCTTTGGTCGTCATTAGCGGCACACTTACAGTACAGCGATACGTCGACGACATTCTGAGACCTGTTTTGCTACCGTTCCTTTTGCAGTACGCTGGTCTTATTTTTCAGCAAGATAATGCCAGACCACATACGGCACGTGTTGCTATGACCTGTCTTGCAGCTTGTGAAACACTTCCTTGGCCAGCCAGATCCCCAGTTCTCTCTCCAATCGAGCATGTCTGGGATATGATGGGAATGCGACTGCATCCACCAGGGAATGTGGATGACCTAGCCCAAAAATTGGAGCAAATTTGGCAAGAAATACCGCAGGAGACCATCAGGGAGCTCTATCACTCTATGACACGTCGTGTGGCAGCTTGCATTCAGGGTAGAGATGGGTCAACACCTTATTGAGCTCGTTACTTTGTAACTCTGTAACTCTGAAATAAATGATTCAATTTGTCTGAAAGTTTAATCATTTTTTATTCTGTACATAATCTTCCTCCAATTTCTGTCTCCATCAGTCAACTCCTTCTAGGTGCGTCGTTTTTATTGTTAATGAGAGTACTTAATTTATTTTCGATTAACCTAAAAGAAAAGTGTAAACTGTTTGTAAACTTACCTGAATTCTGGAACGGATTAAGAAGGCTATCCAGCAATATTTCCCTCGAATGGAAGGACCAGAATGGAACTGGATAGCATTCACACATTCACGATACGAACCTGACCATCGCATATTCCCTCGTAATATACCAGCTTCCAATTTAGACATAGAATCAAAAACTGTTAGAAATGGAGAGAAAATGAGGAATGATAAGAAAGCAGAATAAAAAAAGTAGATTAGAAAATAAATGAAGCTGAGGTTTAATTATTTTGTAGTTATTAGCAATAAAAAAAGCAGGTTTATCTACTAAAACTTCTAATGAAACATCTAAAAGATATTCTTCTTCCATAAAGATACACAAAACAACCTATTTCTTTATCCAATATTTCGTTTTTTTAACAAGATACTTCTTCATCAAATATTTTGGTTTTTTAAAAAGTCGAAATATTGGATGAAGAAGTATGTTGTTTTGCGTATGTTTATGGAAGAAGGTGTATCTACTGTATAGTCAGAGCTTTGAAAGCTTAAATGGCTAATTTCCGAATACAGTAATTTTTTACAGCTCTAAGATTATCTTTATATCCAATTAGCTTAGTCTATTCTTGATACATCAAAGAGAGATTTATTAAGATTAACTTCTAATAACTTTATTATTTTTAATACATCGGAAGCGCAGTGGTGCCTCAAAGGAAAAAAAATACACAAAAAAATTTATAACTTTGGAAAAACTGTCTTCTCTACTTGACCAAAGAGAATCCTTGGCCATATAGCCCTCCTACTCTTTTCCATTCCGTTAAATTGAGGATCTTATGAACCTTAACTTCTTGTTCTGTCCATCCTCATTAAAGGATAGACGTATGTTTTCAATTTACCATTTTTTTAGATCCAATTAGATACATATTTTCCAGACAAAGTAAAAG
>JAFIDM010000001.1:142643880-142660090 GCA_023159025.1 Thereuonema tuberculata
AGACAAAGTAAAAGTATTAAATGAATAATAAAATCGTCATTTTACTTCGACATTACGCATGCTACGTATTTGTCTTCTCTTAACAACGAATCAAAGTCTTTACTAAGGATAAAAATATTGATTTATCTGAGATGAGTTCTTAACTAATCACAAACTCGCAGTCCTCCATTTATTTGAAACTTGAATCTTTTACAATCAATTCTTTATTTTCATTCAAAAATTAAATGCTCTGGTCATAATACACTTCAGAAGTTTCTGAAATTTGATCAGAACTAGCAAACAATGGGCAATGGAAGAGAAGAAAGAAAGTTTCTAATCATGTAAAGTTTACTATATTTGCTTGCATGATAGGGTTAAGAGTATTAGGAAAAAAACTAAAAATTGCTCAATTTTGCATTAAGAAATTTATATACTCACTTAAATATAAATATTTACTTACTTGCAATTGCCCAATTCTCTGCCTTAGATAAAGCTTCTATGGTAGTCATTACATCTCGAATACAAGTTCCATTTTCTTCTTGTGAATCAGTTACTCGATTCCACCACGAAACTTTTTCCAACAGCTTATTGAAATCAATCGGTAGCACTGTTGTATTCAAGGTATCTTTAGTTAAATTCTGTAAACTGCTCAATGTATTTAAGTGTTTCTCCCAAACTTCTAATGTTTTTTGTAAATTTAGGTTAAATCTCAAATAGGTTAGATTCATATTGAAACCGCTGGATTTGTGAGTTATAAAACTGCATAGCAGTATTGCTGTAACTAACTTTGCAATCATTTGGGTTTTAGTTTATTTCGCTCAGTAGCTTTATAAGAATAAGAGTTATTCTGTTGCCTTGAGCTACAGGTTTGAAATCTAGAAAAGAATGAAAACATGATGTCATTAAATTTAAATTAATTTGAAAACTTATGTAATCCAAGATCATATATGTAAACGACTTTACTGAATATAACCATCTAACTCTATATCTTCATTTGTATATATAAGAAAACTGATAAGCAAAATCCAACTTCTTCAAATGAAATTTCAATATTTCGTCTTTTATTGCGAAGACTTTATCCAGATTTTTTTACAACTTAAAAAACTAAAAATAAAAATAAAGGAAACAGAAAAACTTTTTCTCAATCCTAACCAAGTTTATAATAAAAACTCTGTAACAAGACGTTACAACAAGAAATTAACAATAAAACAAAAATGTTAGTAACATCAATTGAGTTTTAAAATACCTTTCAATCTTTTGTTTTGTAACAATGACTTTCTATATACATTAATACTACATTGATAACTTAATTAATGTAGATTTAATTCATTCTTTTTCAGAAAATGCTCAGGTTTTTTTTTAGTGTATTCATCGATGTTATTGAAACAAAACGTAAGGTTTTCATTTTTATTATCACGACTTAAATAAAAAGAAAAAAAATGAAGAAATTGATGGATATTTTAATTTACTAAAAGTAAAACGATTTTTATCTGTGGGACTAATAAGCCATCATATAAGTATAGAATGAAAAATATAATTAATTTAATTAATTAAAGATTAGATCCCACCAAAGTTCTTAACATCACCTACGTTCTCAGTTAAGTTTAATCTACTTAGATAACCAAGACTAACACTTTGCTATAGTTTCACATCGAAATACAAACAAGTAATGTTCCCCAAGTCACTTGAATATGTCATAACATAATAACATATTGTATTGTATTACCGGTACGCACCGAAGTGCGAGCTTCGTATCCGAAGCCTCCGTGTTCCAGGGAGCGCTAGTGTTCCCAAGATGGCGAACCCCTAGCAGACTCCCTAGAATTTCAAGGGAAAGATACTGGGGTGGTTTCCCGTGGCCTTCCCCAGGACGCCATTAAGGAATGACGTCAGACCGAAGAGAAAGTGAAGAAGAGGCTGGACAACACAGGAAAGGAAATTGAAACAACCATGCCACTGCCGGGATTCGAACCCAGGTACTGGCGCACTGGCCGCCAAGGCAGACCGCCGCCAAGACCGCACGGTCACGCCAGCACGGCATAATAACATAATAACATAATAATATAATAACACATAACATAATAACACATCATTGTATCTTAGATTTCCTTGTGTTAAATTCACTGTGAAAATCTAATGATCTAATGATTTTAAAGGTTATATTACTTTTTAATCTTCATTTTCATTTTCCTCAAGGAATAAACATAGCTATTATTACAACAAAAAATATTCAACTCTCGAGTGTTCGTGATTTCATGTTTTGTACCTATGATCATGCATTATAAACAATACACACTGTAATATCCAACAGAAATTTTTAAAAATCCCATTTTGAAGGAAGTAGGTCTTACGTACTGGAACTTCTATTTTTTTTTTTTTTTTTTTTTTTGACAGAAGGAAAGAACGATTTCTTGAAACTCAACTTCCCAATTCTTTTCTTAAGTTTGTTTGAAAGAACATTCTATTCAGCTCAAATATAAAGAATCCTTCGAGTTTCCAATGGCCACATCCCTTGCCGTTTAATATGTAAGTCCAAGTCCATATCACCAATAAACGAAGGTATAAGTTGTCGTTCAATAAAGCTTTTAAATTTCAGATATCTAGCTGTTGTATGTTGCTAATATACGTACATTTTCTTTAAATAGTTGACTAATGAATAAAGTAACATATCATAAGACTATTTAGATTTTCTTTTTGAAATTGCTTAAAGTCAGTTTCAGAAAAAGAACAGAAGTGACGTCATTGAACCAAATTACCCAATATACGTCAGCCCGAAACATAGTTCCACCTTTCTATAAATATCGTTCTTCAATCAAAGGTTTTATATGATGTGAAATTACTTTAAGTTTGTACTGATACGTAACAAAAAGTTTAAAATTAATTTTTGTGGAAATTTTCAAACTGGTAAAAATCTATCATGCTATTAGTTATCGAACTACTTGACATCATGGCTCACAGCTTCTCAAATGTACTTTAAATTTAATCGTAAAGGTCAGTCTTTATGTGGTCCTGTGATTTGACTGGCGAGAATAAAATTAAAATATATGTAATTTAAACAGAATTAATTGCAAAACATAAAAAAAAAAAAAAACTAAAAAACTGGAGAGGGAGAAACTAAAAAAAAAGCAGGTAGAGGAATCGATCCAGCGAACCTTAGCATGAAAGACGGATGCTTAGACCATTTCGCCACCACAGAATAGAATTCCTGCGCCTGACGTCAGTGCCGTTGCTAGTGGATTGGGGGCTCCGGGGCAACAAGTGATTATGGTTTCGTAAAAAAAAAATCCCCCTTTGTTCGGGGGCCCCATTTGCTCTGGGGCCCCAGGGCACTGCCTCGGCTGCCCCTGTGGTAGCTACGGCCCTGCCTGACGTCACTCCCGATCTTTTTCTGAAACTGACTGTAGAATACTTCTGCGAACAAAAACAGCAAACAAATCAAAACAAAAAGATGTAAGATGCAGATATGTTTCAGAAATTCAAACAAAGCTCTATCGTATTAATCTGTATAATCCCTTGAACAATATGCAGATTAAGTTATTGTACTCAGCTGATAAGTAAAGATTTTTTAACGTTTTTCTATTTCCACTAATCTAGGAATAAAATGTTGATTGATTAAGGCTTTTAGACTCTGGATATTGGAAAATATTAAGATATCATTCTCTTATATCTTTTACATTTAGGTCATTCGCTTCCATGGTGTCCTTATTACATTGAATTATTAAATGTAACATTCAGAATTTACTCTTCAAGAGTATATTACAATCGTTAACGAATAACTTTTACAAATAAAAATTTTTAAACGTGAATTATATATCTAGTATTTATAATATTTCATATAGAAAAAGCAAACTATGGTAGTTATTAGTAATAATTAAGAATATGATAATAATTACCAAATCTCTCAGGTTTAATCGCTTTCAATTTTACAATTGAAAAATTAATAAACCAACAACATTTTCATAAAATAAAGGTAACTCGTCTTTATATCTGATATTTTTCACCGATCTCTGCAATTTACTTTATTGTTAATTAATATGTTCAATACTTAATTTTTATTATGTTAATTAATACATATTTTAATTAATTATAGGGCTACAATTAATTGGTGGATTATGGCCATATGATCCTAAAATTTCGTTCAAAATATTTAAAGAAATAACGAGTTGTTATTAATCAACGTAATTGGTTCAAATATATATAGTTAACAATTTTACAATTTTGTGATTTTAGGAGAGTAGATACCGAATTATATTTCAAAATATGTCGAAAATTACCTTCAGATTAGAGCCAACGAATAATCACTTTGGATTAGACTGTTGATGACTCATTTTCCTTCTATGCTATTCCTATTCTGTGCAGTTGTTTAAGTCAGTTTTATTCGTTTGAAAGTTAATAATTTATCATGTGTAATAGATGTGCTAATCCTTCATCTTGATAGGAAGAACACATCAAGTTAACTTGCGACAGCGGAAAAATGTCTTCTGTAGTAGATTTATCTTCACACATAAATTTTATCTTTAATATGAAAACTTTATTGCTTTCTTTATTCAGGCAGTTTCAGATGGCAAAGAACATAAAAGTTTCGAAAGATCATCAAATTCTAAGCATTTAAAATTGTAGAATTAAGTTTTTAAATAAAGAAATTTAACGTGCATGAAATTTATCAAAAATATAATCCAATGTATTAAAAATATATCTATAAAGAGATATTTATTATTGTTGTTTTTTGGTTTCGGGGGTCGCAAAATAGGAAACATCCTTCAGATTCGAACTTAAACTCAGCGAAGGCCGCGCGATTGGCGTTGTCGCTATGATATCGGCCTCTCACCTCTGAGTACCGGGCTTCGCTTCTCATGTGGGTTTCGTGATGGTGGATGATCCGAGCTGGGCAGGTTTTCTTGGGGTTCTCCCATTTTCCCTGCACTTCTCCCACCATACTTTCTCAGTGTTTCTCTCCATCTGTGCTTATTTCCGAGGGATAGTACAATAGACCACCGGTCGCAGTGCTTGGCTTCTCTGCCACCCACATTCACTACATAACATAAAATAACATAAACTTCAGCGAAGATTGACCACCGTCTAGATTACCCGCAAAAATGCTTCAGGAAAGCAAATTCTCCGCTTAAAGCACAGTATGCAATAATACACAAGCCAAAAATGTTTGCGTGTGTATATATGTGTAAATTGGATATTGATCTACATTGACATACCTATTGAATTTAATTACCGTAATTTAAATCCAATAAACTTTATCTCCTCTTTCGAAGTTATATAGGTTTTTTTTTTTTTGTGGTCTTTCCCGCTACGAATTACAATAAATCATAAATTTAAAAATGTTTTGAGACAAATCATTACTTTACACAGTTAGATTGATGCTTTGACACAGTTTTTATGTCATTAGATATTAAGGTCAAAAGGTAAACTTCTGTTCTAATTTTATCAGTGATGTGAAAATTCAACTTCGACATGAACTCATTTTTCTCAACATATGCTTAACAAAACAAGTAAATAAAAATTAAAAATTTTTCCTTATTTTAAAATTTTTCGTTCTTGCTAGGACTCATTAATCAGATTTACGCATTAACGATTAGTTTAGAAGGCATGAAAGGCTAGGAATCTCGTTACTCTCTCTGGGCGTGGGATCTCGAACATTAAGAAATCACTATAAACATTATAGTTTCAAACAACGAAGAATGATAAACAGTTTAATGCCCATTGATGATAACTAAAGGCGTGAATGGAGATTGTGCATTCTAGTATTTACTCTTTTTTTCATGTTCGAATTTAAATCCGTTAAACTTACTCTTTTACTTTGCTGTATTACTGTTGAAATCTCACGATATATTTAAGCAATTAAAAAACACCAGCATTAAAGCAATCACACACGAAAATAAAAATCATGGGTGATGAAAATAAAAAGCGTATATAAGAAACGGCTGAGGGTAGATTAGCATTTTTGATTGATGGTTGGTTGAAATGCGTTGCCTCCGACCTCAAATCCCCCCCCCCCAATATTTCAACTCGTTGTTTTTTTTTATTATTATTTTGGAAATAAAATCTTATTTAGAATTCATGTATAAAACGAAGATTTTAAGATTATACAGTGTATATTCCATATACCAGTACAGTTGCTATTTATTTGAATTCTAAAGTTTTCAGTCAAATGTTCATACTGTAATTGAAATAATTGTCAATACGTACATTAAGAAAAACACTTTTAAAAAATCGTTTTCACTAAGAGCCTTTTAACTCAACCGAAAGAGATTTCAATGTAGGTTTATTCTGAGTCAGAACAAAAATTATTCCATTGTCTCAGTAATAGCCACATCATTTATCATTTAAGAAGTTTTGTAGAGATCAATATAGGTGTTACATCTGGAGATTAATACGGATGGCTTAGGTCGTTTTTCTTCGCTTGCCCTGAATCAATTTGGTTAATTTCTGGCCATATTTGTCCGAAGTAATGCTTTTTCCTGTCTTTGCATCTCATAATATATTGGGATCTCTTCCTCTTCCACTAAATATAAAGCCTTCTTTTTTTCTGCTATAAAGGCAATTTTGGAGTAGAAGACCCAACTTCTGCAGGCAGGCAATAGCTCGTTCCATAAGACCTTGTGGGCAGCACCAATTTTTCGTCTCCAGTCACGATTCGATCCAAAAAGGTTTATATTGATAACGCGTCATGAGAGAGAAGCATACTCAAAGGATTAAATGTGTTTCTTCGGTCGAGAATTCCTACACAAATCCTACATGATAAATTCTTAATTGTCTTCTGCGGAAAACTTATCTGGTCGTCGAATACTAAAGGCCGTTTACATCTAGGCTCATCCGTTTCGACATCCTATCGAAAAACACACACAAAATTTGACTCGCAACACTCATAAAATATACAATAGCATAAGTGAACCTTATAATTTTTTACTACACCATTGCCGTTTAAAGGACCACAATTCAAGCCTGAAATTGTTAGTATTTATGTACATCGCATTTAGAATAAAACCACTAGCAACCATCCAGTTACCCGTGTGTAATTTCTATAGTCAAGGAATTGTTCATCTGAATTCTGCGGAAACGACTTTCCAATACTTTCCAATGACTTTCCAATTCATTAAATGTTAAATTATTTATGAAGCATCTGAAAAATAATTATGAGAGCTTGTCATCTGTTCATTCTGTTAATCTTTTTCGTCATCAACATGAAAGAATCTACTTCTTTGTAACTGAATTAGCCTTTGATAGCTTTTTATTATTAAGTTCTTCCTTAAGAATAATTGAAATGAAGTAAAATGAGGACAGTTCTACGAGAATTCTTAAAATAATGAGATCCAATCGGGGATCCTCACTGACAAATACCTATATTATTTGAGTTAATAAATAATTACATAGTTATAAACCTAAGGGGTGCTTACACTTTATTTAAAACATTGTTGTGAAGAATTTTATTACAGTGATTTTTTTTTCTTAGTTTTCTACTGAATTCACTTTTCCTGTAATTGGAAGGTAATGACGCAGCCCTTATAAAGATAATAAGTATTATTTATCAATTCAATTCTTGACTTGATATTGTAATTGGATTTGAGTATATTTGCAGTTTTTAAAAATGCAGTTTGAGTAGAATTTAAATAGGAATCTTCCATGTATGTGGGCAGATATATCATTAATTAAATACTGCATTAAACGTTGCAATTAAGGAAGGTTCAAATAGTTTTGACCTGTTATTTTTTGTTGATACAGATTTTTTTCAGTAATTCAAAGAGTAGTATAAAATTCGCCATAATGCTAAGTATACCGATTCCATATTCAATAGTTGAGTTCTACTGAGATTCTGATTGTGATAGGTCAATTTAAGTTCCACTACATTTTAGGCCATAAACGTTGTACCCATTAACAGCTCAACTAATAAGATATACAACGTCAAAACTCACGAATTCTCTGTTGACTTGAAGAAATTTTTAATGCTTTAAAAACATTTATGACCTGAAAAATCATAAATGTTTTTAAGGCATTGGCACTGCAATTAGCGATGCATAGGATGTCACATCTCCTTACTTTTAACTTTACACTTTCATTTGAAAATATTAAAAATGAAAACAAAAACTTACAAACAAACTGTGTATTATATTGTAAGTTGATAAAAGAAAAGCTAAAAGTAGAATTCGTATGAAATCATACTTACTTCAAATAAAAACATCATAACTACGATATTTCGTAAAGATTGCTTCTTCAGGCTCCATTTTACAAAACTTTAAAATGAAACAGTTATTACAAAGTTCTTTTTTACCATAATTAAAATAATAAGTACAATTCTTAGTGTATTCACTTAGTATTCAATTACTACAGTACAATTCTTAGTGTGTTAATAAGCAAAATAATAAGTACAATTCTTAGTATGTTCCTCGATTATTCAATTATTAATGAACAATATTAAGCATAATCCATTATAGAAAAAAAGCACAATTTATTTATTGGATTTATTCGAATTTTGCAATGTTTTTGTTGTATTTTTTTAAAGTTATAATCGTAGTTATGATGTTTTTATTTGACGTAAATATGATTACATACAAAGATACGTAGAATATTGTTGCTTTTTAAATGTAGAATTGTTTATTTAAATCATACATATTCACAAAAATGAGAAGATGTTTCTATTTTAGATAAGACAATCAATTACCCAAAAACAATTTATTAACTGAAACTGAAAGATGAACATTTTACATACAACAATTTGCCATGATTTGAGTGGAAATTTGAGCACGAAAATTTACATTTGACATGATTTTGACATGTAAAATTAAAAAAAAATACATTTATATACAAGTACTGATTTATATATTCAGTTATCAGTTGTATCAGAGAAACAAAGGTGAATAGAATAGAGGCTGAGAAATCCAATTCTTGTAGATTTTTATAATATTTCTATATCATTAACTATATGTCTTTTTTCCACATAAGAAAGTTACCAACTTGTTTTAAGTTTTAACTTATTATTCAGATTTACTTTAACTACGATGAACTTTATATTTAAATATATAATGGAAGGATTGAAATATGAAGTGCAATATATGAAAGAGTATATCTACGAATATCTTTCTTTAACAACCGTTACATAAAAAATTAAACTTTTTGAACAGTGTTATGAAATATCATAACGATGATTTTATGTTTATTCTATATTACATACATTTTAAGACAAATATACGTAGCAGTTATTTACAATCAGTATTCTAGATACGTTGTGACTGTGCACTCAAATCTTGGTGGTTTTATTAGTAATGATGATACAATCTGTTCTACCTCCTTATCATTTATTTCAACATCGAGAACTTACTTTATTCAAAGAATAACTATTAAACATTAATATAAAGCACAATAATTATATGAAAATTCTAATAAAAAGCATTTAAGCAAAAAAGAATTTATTCTAACACATTGTTTTTTTTCCTTTTTCTTTTCTTGTCTTTGGCAAGAAATATGTTCTTAAAATTATTGGCTTAATTAGTGTGTTAATAAAAAAATAACTAGCTCAATTTCACTGATCTTTCTCGGTCTGTAAGTTTGAAGTCTTTCAAAAATAGCTTGGCGAGGTTCTTGAGAGGAGCTTCGAATACGAAGTGTATCACTGTTCCCAAAATCATCGACATCATCAGCGATGTAGAAATGAAAATATACTGCAACAAAAGCATTAGAATCATTACAAAAGTTTCAAAATTAAAATAATTCAACCTTTCACAAATTAACTTGAAAGAAAATGTTCGATTTATTAAAATTATTTTCTTTTATATAATCGTTTTAACTATTAAATTTAATATTATCTTATTTTTTTAATTTGGTCGCATACTTGTGCTAATTTTTAACAATTGCTATATCAAGACCAGCCGAAGATTGACTTTGACCTTCATAGAGGACAATGATCTCTTAATCATTCCAGGACTTAAGAGAATTATTGACAAAGGTGTGCCTCGCTTGAGAGTCGCCAATCAGAAGCCATAAACTTTCCCGCCATAAACACTGACATTAACAATCGATTCAAATTCTACCATCGCGCCATCTGGTGCCCACGGTCGTTCTCTGATTTGCTCCACTTTAACTAGTTATTAATAATTACTTTTACTGCTTGTTGTAATTGATGTTTCTTGTTATAATTATTGTTACTAATTATTTTCAGCTGCAAGTCTTTTAACTGGTTCCTCTGGCGTATGTACATTTATGTTGTTTCCTGAGGAATATTGTTCTTCGAAGGGTAATTACGGGAATATTCATTTCTTATTACATTACAGATATTTCTTGTTGTATTACACTTATCTTTTTCTTATTAGTTATACTTTATACAATGGTCGGATAGAGTAAAGAATGAGGACGTTTTAACAAGAATAGGTGAGAAAACGAAATTGACAGAAACCATACGCAAGAGAAAAGCATCTTGGTTAGGACATGTGCTACGAAGAAATTGTCTACAACAAAGAATAATAGAGGGAAAAGTAGAAGGAAAGAGAGGAAGAGGAAGAAGAAGGAATGGAATGCTGGATGATGTTAAAAGGGGAAGAAAGTACGAACAATTGAAGAAAGATGCACAGGATAGAAGAAAATGGAGAGCGTCCAATTGAAACCTGTCGTAAAAACAGTTACACCAGAGAGAGAGAGAATACTTTATATCAGTATTGAACCTAGACAAGCCGTGAATGTGAAGTAAGCAAGGCATTTATTTCGAAAGAGTTGCAGATGTATTAATGAAAATTGAATTCTATTGATGAATAGAGCCAAATTTGGCAGAACAAAATTGGATAGTTGGATTCTTCAGTTCTTTTCGTCATAATTTCATTGAATAACTCTGTTGTATTTATAATAATGGCTCGCCTACAAAAGTTGCACTTTTGAGATTATAGATGAGTTTATCCCATGTTTTATTAGATCATTACTTCTATTGTCGTAATAATTGAATCTAACATAATAATTACTGTTATTATTAATATTATTACAATAGAACTTAACTATATTTACCATTTGTAAGCTGCTGACATCTTCCACTTTTTCATAGACTGCGAATGTACTTAATTCAAAGAGAAACTGACTTATATAGATACTGAATGCTATACGACTGAAAGGTGCCCAGAAGTTCCATGACAGCAGTTCACCTATTAATCCTGAAATATCAATATTTCATTTTAGGAAAAATAACATGAATGAAATTGAAAAAGAATTAATGAAATTAATGAAATAACATATAAACATACAATAACTACACATTAACATATAGTAACTCTCTGCATACTTTGTTGATCCTTTACATACAAGACTCTATAGCATTTTTAGACAAGGAATTAGTTAATAAGTCGCTAAGCCAAATGCCACGACTTATTTTGAATGTAATATGGTTTTCGAAATTGTTTACTCAAAATTAAACGTCACCATTTTTATTAGTAAATTAATTAATTAACAATAAGATGATTTAAAAATGGCAGAAGTTTCTACGTTCCAAATAAAAAAGCAATAACAAATGATGTGAGTTGATTTGATTAATATTTACTTCTGGTCAAGTTGCACCTCATACCCAATTTGTAAAACTTCGCTGACGAAGGATAGCGATCTTGAAACAGTCTTCTGAAACTCATGACAAAGATCTACAAAGTTTCTGTATTCTTATGAAAAAAATAATACTTAAAATTCCTTAATAGGAATTACGGATTGCAAAATCTTACTGTAAGTACAACGACTGTTTTTAATACATTTAATATTGAAGCCTTGTGATTCATAACCTAATGCACCCTTTTGATATGACTGCATGGGGTATCCATTTGTTTGAATTCTTGTGATTTTTGGCACTTTGAATAAGATCAAATTCAAATTAATATGAAATCTATTATAGCAAAAGAAGAGTGATTTATTGAGGAAATCCTAAACTCCATAAATGGGTAAAATACATTGTCGAAAGACAGAATTTGAATGTAAATTTTTACTTGCTTTTTTTTTTGTAAAATATTTCATATTCAGGTCTTTACAGTAGCGATAATTTTATGCGTTTTTCTAGATAAATTGTTTTATAATGTTAAAAGAACTTCTAAGAAAATTTAAAAATATTGAAATTAAAAAATAAATAAAGAAGTTTTTAAATTTAATAAACATGCAAGAAATGAATCATGTTTAATTCCGATTTTATTGTCTTTTGCTTACCTCCATTGCCCGTAGACGAAGCGTATATTATCCAAGCCAAAGCTAATCCCCAGGCAGGACGAGATAATGCTAAGTAAAAAGCTGACTCTTTGACTTCGTAATCTGTGGTATTAAACAGGAACACTACTGCAAATATCGTTGCTAAGGAAATTATCCAACCTACTACGACTGTCCTCTAAAAAAGTCAGTTCCAAAATGCGAAAAAAATTAACAAAGGAAATAGTTACGAAAGAAAATAATTAATTCTTGAATAGTTATAAATTTCTTTCATTCCTAAATTGCTTCCTTTATATTTAATTCCTTTATAATTAAGTACATATAATGACTTTTAAGTGATGTATTCTTTTTTATTAAAATGTCCTCGAATCAAGAAAACTTAACTTGTACTTAGAAATGTATTCTTTTGATGTACACTTTAAAAGCTATTAAAGTGAATTTTAAATACATATAAAAATAAATACGTGAACATTGTTCAAAAAAGGGATTACAAGAAAAAAGCTTTGTTATGCAATTTATTTTTGGTTATGCAAAAAAGCTAGGTTATTGTAAATGATAAGGATTCGTTAATCTCTCCCAAACGTTTGTAAATTTTATGGATTTTTTTAAAACTAAGTATTACAATATCCATTAGAAATCGACTCTGTAACGTCCAATTACACAATGAATAGTAAAGGAAATAAGTAAAAACATCGGATAAAAAAAAAAATTGATCTGTCATTCACTTGCTTTCATGTAGTTGATGTAATTGATGAGCTAATGTATCATATATCTGCCAAGTTAATGCAAGAGATAAAGTAATCTACAACTGTAACCCTTTGATCTCGAAATGTACTTAATAGGGATAAGGGGGATGGCAATATTTTGAAGATCCTCCAAAATAGGGATACTTCAATCAGTATTTCAATTGTGGACGAAGCTATACTGTTTGTTAAACCTGCTCTGATACAGGCAGATGCAACATAAAAGGATCGTTTCATTGATATAAAATTAATATACAAACTTCTTTCTCCCATGTATCGTTTTTAAAAGACTTTAATGCTCTGTCATTTATTCATCTTCATCATTTACAGTTAATAGTATCAGTAATCGTTATCAACCATTAGGATTATATGCCATAAAAGCCGTTAAGAGATCTTTTTATCAGTCCTCTTGCAAATATAGCTTTCTTTGTGAATTTCTTACAAATCTTATTAATACAGTATTCAGATAATTAGTTGTATCTGGAAAGCTTCTGGATATTCTATGTGCGAAGAAATAGCTTAGTTCAATGAAAAACAATAAAATCATTTCTCTGCTAAATAAATACTTTTCCGGTTAGGACAGCTATAATCATACAAAGATGTGCTTCCAAATGATGGACAAACAAAGAGAAGAGAAGGATTACACACATATACCATTCTACGCTTACATAACAACAATATTCTTATTAGAAAGTCTGTATATCAACGATAATTTTCTTTTCCATAAATTGTACTTTGAAAACTTCATGAAAGTTTTCATGAAGTCACTTTTTACTTATCGGTATACAGTAAGACCATTGGATTAAATGGTATATCCAAGAATGCTGTTTTAAGATAATAAGACTAGCTGTTGATTAATAATGAGACAACCCGAAACAGCTGTTTCACGCTTATTTGTCGTTTGTTAGCGAAAAATTACCAGGATACAGCGACCTCTCAGAACGGATGTGAACATTCATAAATCACATTAGACATTTATAAGAATTTCAGTTCTTGAAAGTTTCCAGTTTCCATCCGCATTTCTTTGCACAATATTCTTTTAATTTTTTAACATTTCCTTTTTCAGGCGATTTATTTTCTATACAATTAGAAAGCAAATACTACAAAATATTGCAAAACTTAGTTTAGTCGAGAGGTATTACTGTGGCTTCTCTGTTTGAGAAATTAAAAACATATTGTAAAGTTTAATTTCTACAAATTTGACTTAAATTCGAAATGTCATAAATTTAGTTAGTCTCAAACAGACAGATTTACAACATTTCTGCTTAGGAAAATAAATCATTTTTTTTTATTTTTTTATTTATGAGTTTTAAAGAATAATAAATTATTGTCTTTGAAAATATCTTTTGTTGTGGATACAACAAAAACATTTTTTTTTTTTATCATATTTTTTCGAAATATTATTTGTCAGCCTAGGAGCAAAATAACAAAGCGCTTGACTGCGGCCTGAAGGAACCTGGTTCAATTCTTACCGTGGCAGATTCGGAAATTTTCCTGTAGTGGAATTCCACTACATATAATATATATAATCTACGTATATTTAGACAGGTACTAATGTTACCAAGCCCCCTTTGAAATGGGTTTCATTCCGTGGGGTTAAAGGCATTGACCATCCGACCTCAACCTACGAAACGCCGAGAGCCTTCCTTCCGCGATCCCAAAGATCTACACTCGGGATACTTTAATTTTTAACGAAATATAATTTAATTTAAGAAATAATTAAAAAGGAGGTTGATTTGATGTCATTACATTTTTGTAAAGAAGATTTAAAAAAAAAATGAAAACAGTAAAGATTAAAAAAATACGATACTATAAAACTTAAAAATTAAAAATGCTACAAAAAAAAAATCGAAAAATCTAATTTTTATTGTTTTTTTATGTATATTTATTTATGTTACATATCTAATTTTTACAGATCTACTCTACTTTATGAATAAATAAAAATAAGTAATTTCATTTATAAATTTGGGCTTTTTGTTCTATTTTTTTTTTTACTTTGTTTAAATAACTGTAAATAACTTCTTTGTGTAAATAAATGTGTAGATAACTTCTGAAGGAAAAGACCTCTTAGAGACTCACGAAATCTCCAACACATAAAAAGAAAGAAAGAAATGCAATTCAATGATTAACTTAAAAGTATTTCTGAAATCAAAGACACTCAACGATGCAGTTCCGAGAGAATATCTAACCACAATCTGAATGTCTCTACATTTCATTTTTGATGCCATTACGTGCTTCGTTAATCACCTACAATTACTTCAGCCATGTTTGTGTTGTATCTCATTAGAGAAAGTACCTCGTATTTATATGTACCTCGTACAATAGAACCACACTTCGTGCAACATATAAGCTGACTGAGAGTTAAAGTACTTACTGTATTTAGAGAATTTTTGCCTTGAGATAAAAATAGTAAATAGCCACATACTAATCCAATAACATAACACGAAACTCGACAGTAAGGTTTAAAGTAAATGTTACTATACAAATTTAGTAAGCTCTGGGTATCTTGTGGCGATTCCAGTAATCTGAAAATAAAAAAAAAAGATTATAATTAGAAGGAAGATGCCGTCTGTCTTTGGAGACAAGATGAACATAAACGTAAGGGTGAACATGTATATAAGGCTTAAGATAGGACCTAGTTTAGTGAGCTAATTGCTCGGTCGCTACGAGTTGAAAGCTTTAGTTCAACAGGTGTCCAATTTTTATAAAGAATTATCTTCATTCACAGTTACAATCTGCCAGTACAGTTTCAATGAAATACTTAGCAATTAGAAAAACTCTCAGTAATTAGCAATGATCAATTGGTATATAATTTAATGTATTATGAGATAATAAGCTAATCAATCTGAAAAATAATCTTTTTCACGTATCTGAAGGTCACTCTCTGTAACAGTGATTATCTTTGCTTTATTTTATTTATTTATTTATTTATAAATTTGTATTCAATAGTTTAAAATATAAATTTGCAAAAGTATTAAAAAGCAAGGGTATAAAATATTATAAAAGAAGAGTGGTGCGAGAGATGTCTTCGCACAAGGCGCCGACTCAATGGAGACGTAGTCCAGACTTAATCTCTCATTACGCATCGGCTGTAAACAATGGACATCGATGTATTGATAGATTTTGTATGTCTTGTGTTTGTATAAATGTTAATGATAGTTCAATAAGAAAAGGAAATGAAGAGCAGTGAAAACTAAGTCAAAACTAGAGTTGCTTCAGCTCTGATGCTGATAAACAAAATACAAACAGTGAATCAAATGAAATTAATTGAAATCGGGAAATTCCCTATCATGCACATAGCCAAACAAGACCATTCATGCTTT
>JAFIDM010000001.1:142669080-142679250 GCA_023159025.1 Thereuonema tuberculata
GTCAAGGAAGGAAGGCTATAAAACTATTAAATTATATTTGGTGGAGTAAAGAGGTCTCTAGAAAAAGAAAGTATAATATATACAATTCTATTGTAAAGAGCATCTTGTTATATGGGGCAGAGGGATGGAGAATTACGGAGACAGAAAAAAAGAAATTAGCGGCAGTGGAAATGGATGCTCTAAGAAGATCATGCAGGATATCAAGAAGAGAAAGAATAAGAAATGAAAGAATCAAAGAAATGATGAAAATAAAAGGAAACATTTTGGACGATGTTCAAAGAAAACAATTAATTTGGTTTGGTCCTGTTAAAAGAATGAGTGACGAAAGACTGCCCAAAATCGCTTTTGATTACAAAACAAATCAAAAAAAGGAAACGAGGAAGACCACGAAAGGCTTGGATGGACGATATTAAAAAAGCAATGAGGATTAGAAGTCTGGAAGAGGAATGGACCCTTGACCGGAAGACCTGGAATAGACTTCTTGCAGATTCTTTCGGAAGGCGACACCTGACGCCATGAACCGAGTTTATATATATAATTAGGATAAAACTCAATATTAAAATTTGATTTGTTGGTGAGCTGCTATGAAACTGGACTTCGGTATCATCTTCTTTCAATTTGCTGAAACTTCTTCATCTGGATTAATGAAATATTCAACTAGTAGTCAAATAGTTATAGACGAGATAATTGAGAAAATTACTTGAGATTTTATAGGCAGAAATTAAGTAATTTTGAAATATGTTATTATCAACCAAGTAAATTCATAATAATGCAATACGAAGTACAACTTTCAATGGTGAAATTTATTGATTTTTTTAAGTTCTAAAAATAAAGTAATAAAATAGAAAACTTTTAAGAACTTTTTAATAATGTTACGAAACATGCATACAGCACACTAGTAATGTATTCAGTCATGAAATTTTAAATATTAACTCTTAGATTTAATTAAATAAGAAAAGTAAACTTTTATAAGAAAATTATTTTTATAAAGACGTTAATCAAATTTAAGATCCTAAATTCGAGTCAGAAATTTCTTTTAAATTAATTAAAGAATATTGCTTCTCAAAATTACTCTGAATTATTTCACTATAAACAAACAAACAAAAAACAAATACAGAAAAAAATGTAATTAAGAATGAATAAGTGTATTTTGACAGAATATCTTAAACTTAACAACAGTTATAAGAAAGGAAAAAAATTATGTTTCAGAAAATACACTGCTCACAAAATTTAGGGAAATTTGCGAAATGAATATAATTACACCAAAAAAACTGAGGCATTTGAGTTTATTTATTAAAGAACATCATCAGAGAAGCAAATGACACGAAAAGGTTTAAGTTGCCTGAATACGCAAATGTGATACAAAACGTTAATTTGCATAATTGCCCACTACTCTGTACAAAGAGGTGGGTAGAAGCACTCTATGCTTCAAATTCGGGTAAATCACGTTGCAGGGACATTTTCAGGTGTCACTCAACGATTCTGCCACTTGTTGTTGATCCAGGAAAGGGGAGATAACCCAGCAGCGTCAGCCTCTTTATACAGGGTTGTTGGCAAACATGCAAATTAAGGTTTGCATCCCATTTGCATATTCAGACAACTTCCGTTTTCGTGTCATTTGCTTTAATAAATAAATTCAAATGCCTCTGTTTTTTGGGTGTAATTATATTCATTTTGCAGTATCCCCTAAATTTTGTGAGCAGTGTATAAAAATAGCATGTTTAAATAATTGCCCAAATCTTTTAATATTATTTTCTTTCCCAAAATTTCCCAGATTGTATTTTCATAAGATCTTAAAAAGTGTCCATTTGAAACAAAAGAATTCACTTACATTCCCAACTGTATTTGTGAATTTGTGGAAATGGAAACTTCCTCGATACAGCTGACATCTCGTAGTTCTGATGGTATAACATGAGCTTGAAATATTTCTAAAAAATATATAACAATTAAATATCAATTAATATTAAATGTCGATTTTTGCAAACTGAATTCTCCTCCTACGGGTCCTGGGGTTAACCTAGCCCTCTGTTAAATGAGTATTGTGTTTCTTCCCCGGGAGTTAAAGGCGGGCGGGCATCAGGCTGACCACCCAACCTCATCTTTGTCACGTAACGCCGGGAGCCTTTCCTCCGTCGATCCCAAAGGACCTAAATAGGCCTACAACTTTTTAATACATTTTAACTTTTTTTAGTTAAAATATATTAAAAAGTTGTAGGCCTATTTAGGTCCTTTGGGATAAGTTATCAAATGTAATAAGTTGTCAAATATGTTATAAAATGTAAAATACAATTAATATATGTTCATTTTAAGTAATAAACGGATTAAGCAAAAAAGAAAACAAAAGAAGTTTTATGTTTTTAATCAGCTTTTATACTAATGTTATTGAAGTTAATTTTTTTTAATGAAATCATTCATTTACAAAATTGAAATAAAAAATAATTATAGTCTACATTTTTGAAATCAAAAACATATTTTATTTTACTTTTTTAGATATTAAATTTAATATACATATTAAGTAAATATATAAAAGCAATAAAAATTTGTTAAATTATATGTAATATATATAATTTAACAAATTTTTATTGCTTTTATATATTTACTTGACTATTGAAATTTTGCAGTAAAGTTTTGAATTAGTGTTACTTGTTGGAAAGTATCGATAGAAAAAAGATCTTTTTCCTGCTTTATATGTATTAAAGAATATGTGTGGAATAAAATAGATCTAGATATGTAGTATCAAAATCAGCCTAGCATCCCATCGTTAAATTTTTTGTCAGAAATAAATAAAACCTTCTGGAAGAGTAGTTAATATAAGATATATTACATGAATAGTTGTGACTCAAAATTCCATGTATAAACTTTAAAGGTAGGTCAGGAATACACAAACAAATGGTATTCATCGTGCAACGTATGTGCAGAATCGCCACCAGAGTGTGCTAGAGGGCGTTGTTTGGCAGCACATTAGTTGTCCTGCATTGATTTATTCCTATTTCGTTACCACAAAGCCATCATCTACGAGACCCCATTGCCTCTGACGCTGATCTCGTCACAAGAGTCCATGTGGCAGCTGAATATGTCCGCGAAAGGCCTCGCATTTTTTGCACATGTTCGCCAATCAATGCATCAACATTGTGAGGCGTGTATTACTGTTGGTGGAAGGAACTTTGAGCACCACTGCGAACCTGGAAATGTACTATTTACTGTCATATTGTAAACATAGGCCTAATAAACATATTGTCTACCTTCCTTGTTTTCTTTTACTTCTGAGCCTTAGTGTACCTTCCAGCATATTCGGATGACGTTTGCGGACAAACGTTCCACTATGAACATGGTTTGCTTTTGAATTCTTGACCTACCTTTAAAGTTTGTACAGGGAATTTTGAATCACTCTGTATAGAGTAAAGTTTATAATGCCTGCTTTGTGTTTCTATGCATCTACAAGAATTTTAAACCATAATTTGTTATTTACGGATTAATTTAGCGGAAAGTATTCTTACATATTGTTTTACATATTTGACTTAGCAATAACTCAATAACAATAATTTAAAATTCGAGTTGAGTTATATTTTGGTGATTATTTCTGCATTAAAAACGTAGATCATAATTATTAAAGAACCATTTATTATCAAGCATAAAGCGTCTTTGAATATCAAAGGACTTTATTATTAGCTGGTAAGAACTAGAAGAACTAAGTCATTAATCATAAGAACGCTCAACATGGAACAATTGAATGTTTGTTATTGCCAAATCGTTCTATGAGAATTTAAGTTTTATTGTAAGTTACAATAAAACCAGCTAGCAACTTTTTGCAATTTTATTCTTTTATTAGTGGAAGGAAGAGCCATTTCTTGTTAGTGTTAATCAATCGATCTTTGAGCATACGACCAGATAATAATAACTAATGAAATAAATTAAAGATTTACCTGCTAATGAAGAGATACCAGATCGAATATCCTTTTCTGTACAAGTTTCAGGAACACAGATTGATGATAGAAATGGTATCGACTGGAAAACAAAAAGAAGAATAAAGGGTTTTAGTCAAGTCAAATTAAAATTACATTGTTCTACAAAGGTTTTTCTTTTTTCTTAGGTTAAAAAAAGTGTTTCTAGAGCTCTTTGTTATGGTAAATTCAATCAGAATTTCGATATGAGGCACAGGTTTTTAGTTATAAGGACATAAAAGCTTAATTTTACTCAAATTCACATTTTGTTTACCTTATTACTGAATATTTAAAGTGTTGAGTTTAATTTACTCAACAACATACTTGCTATTATCTAATTGTTTTAATAAAAGTCTAGTTAATAGCAAATATTTCAAATTCTCTAGAAAATATCTCATTGCCATGGCTTTCGAAATCAGTCAGAAAGCTTTTGCTATATGTAGCAGAGAGACTTCACCTATGCAAGGTATAGGAAGAGAATTTCATCCATCATACAGAAGGCCTACAAACAGTATTTTGGAATGGAAATTGGAGACCAGGTTAAGGAGTAGGCATCACATATTTGTTGTGCAGTGTGTTATATTAAATTGATTAATTGGTGGAATGATAAAAACTCCTTATTATTTGCTGCACCCATGGTATGGAGAGAGCAAAAAGACTATGCCAGCGATTGTTATTTCTGTCTGACGAATACACAGGGATTTACAAACAGAAAATCTAGGAGACACATAGTTTAACAAGACGTACCTTCTGCAATAAGATCAGCGCCAACTCTGAAAGTCTTCCAGTACCTTCGAGATCAAATGAAATTGACAATGTGAGTGAAGAAAATAGCAGTGAAGAATTGCCAACATCTCCTGGCAAAAATGACCCTCTGTATTAGGACACAAAGTGATCCAATCCGACCCTTTTTAACTAAATCAGATCTAAAGATTTAGCCCGTGACTTAGGCTTAAGTAAACAAAAGGCAAAACTGCTGGATCCTAGGTTACAGGAATACAATCTTCTCCACCCTAGTACAAACATTACTAAATTTAGGCATAGAGAAAAGTTTTTGTTATCTAATTTGCGACATAGGTGGCTTAATGAAAGCTCTGGACTTCAAGTATAATCCACAAGAGTGGAGATTCTTTATAGATGCATCGAAAAAGGGGGGTCTGAAGGGGATTCTGCTGCATAATGGCTATTTAATGCCTTCTGCCTCACTATTTTATGTCAGTTTGGCTAAAGAAACTTATGAGATATTACAAAAAATGCTGAAATTCATTAAATATAATGAGCATAAGTGGAAGATATGTGGCGACTTAAAAATAGTTGCAATGATATTGGGATGCAACAAGGCTACACAAAATATGCCTGCTTCCTCTGTGAGTGGGATAGTCGGGACAGAAAGACGCACTACACAAAAAAGAATTGGTGTCAACGAAATTGGAAAGTGAGAGAAGAAAATGTACAGCGTGAGAGTCTGGCAGCTCGTGAAGATGTGCTTCTTCCCCCTCTTCACAATTAAGCAATTTGTAAAGGCCTTGGACGCAACTGGAAGAGGAGTTATGTATCCTTCAAACAAATTTCCTCTTCTTTGATTACCAAAGATAAAGGCAGGTATTTTTATGGGACCTCAAATTAGAGAACTTAAGCGAGACCCAGACTTCAGCATGTCTAACAACATGGATATGTTTTTAAGAATGTAACTGTAAACTTCCTGGGAAGAAGAACGACAAAGAATTGGTGAACCAGATTGATTAATGCATAGCAGGATTCAGGATGCAACGTTTCTCTGAAAGTCCACTTCCTGGACTCGCATCTGGATTACTTTCCAGAGAGCTGCTATGATGTATCCGACGAACACGGTGAAATGTTTCATAAAGACATACTCAATATGAAGACGGAAATGGATGGATGCCTACCATTAACTGATTATTGATGGATGTTACAGAGACAAGAAAGACAGTCACTACAAAAGAATAAACTAAAAAGGGAATATCATAATTTTGTTCGTAGTTTTTTTTTGTAGAATAAATATATACAACGAAGTTTTTGGTGAATATTAGTCACATGTCACATTTATAATTTTTAACGTAATATACTAGAGATAGAGTAAGACTGATAAGTTATGCCATGAGTTCATTCAATATAAACCTTAAACTAGTAAGAATATTAGAAAAAACTTAAACTTCCGATAACTCACAACTATCCCTAACAGATAAAATCTAAATATAAATTTTAAATCAGCGCAAATTCAACAGGAATCACAACCTTTATCTCTAGAAAAAAGATTTTTTTTTTAAACAGTATTATTAGAGGAAAGATATTAGTAATAAGTTGCATTTTTGCAGAGACTTTCCTAAACTTTCCTCAATAACTTACTAAAATTCCCCAATAATTGGATTTGAGCTTGAAATGACGACCGAAAAGCAGTTTCTGCATTTTTCTTCAGAACGATTGCATTTAAAGGACATTTACCTCTATATAAAAATGAAGAACGCAATTTATTCTTTTAAAACAAAAGATTTTTAATAGTTTGTAATAGGCGTAACAGTTTGTACTAAATACAATTTTTAAAGTTATTTGACCACTTGACCAATTATCCAAGCTGATAATATTTTGAAATGACAAGCATCTCCTGTGACACACCCAAGAAAGACCAATTGGATGTTTCAGCAACCTCTGGCATTATGGCAAACTTAAATAAATTAGATAAATTTAATTTCTAGGGGTTGTAAACTTTATTTCTGATTGGCCCTCGTATATAAAATTTTAACAATTAGTTCTGGCAATTCTTACACTTTCTTTTTAGCACAATTTCGCAGAGTTTAAAGAAGTTTTCATGAGACATTACATTAACCGATAGAACAATACAAGAGAAGAAACACAAACAAAACAGACACTCATTCGAGAAGTATAATATTTAATATTAAAATTATTAAGGCTGTTATAAATAAAAAAGTAAATGTTTAATTCGTTTGTATGTATTTTAATTTTTTTCGAACATTTAAAATTATAACTCAAAATTTTTCAATACTTAAAACACAAAAATATACGCGATAAGAAATTACTAATTTGAATTAACAGATTCAAACTTCCTTGATTTCTTATTATTTTACAAACAAATTAATTGTATAATTAGCATCTATTATCTTTTATCAAATTGAAACTTTGTAAATTCAACTTCAATGTGTGGAATGAATATTTATCAAAAACCTTATAAACAAATAAAAAATATCGCAAACATTTAAAAAATAACAAAAAACATATTACCAGAAATTAGGACTTTTCGACCTGTGGAAAACATCCAGGTCATCTTCAACTGAAAAACTGTCAAACAAACAGCTTTTTCGCGGAATAATCCCAAGTAATTTGCAAGTTTTTAAGAATATAATTTTTCTTCGTTTGATCAGTTAAAAATGACCTTGCAGTTTTTCGAAGGTCGAAACGTCGTGTTCTGTGGTAATATGTTTTGTCTTTTTTTAAATATGTGCGATATTTTTTATTTGTTTATTTGAATTGAAATTTTATGAAACTTTTACTCGATAAATACCTGCTGTTCGTTGTGAATTGAAAGTGCTACCCAACAGAATTTTCCTTTTATCTTTTTCTGGTTCTGGGTCTCTTGAAGAACTCCTACGCATTCTGAAAAAGATCCCATCCATCTTAGATTTCCATCCAGTAATCCACTGTCGATCTTTGGTATCGAATCTATCACTATAAAAATACAAGACCAAATATTGTCAAAACAAATCATTTATTACAAAATGTAATTCCTTAAAACATTATCACTTTTTTTACAAATATTTTAATTAAGAAAAATATCTATATAATTTTCCAATGTTCTTAAGATTTTGAAAGTATCATTTGCGATATCATATCAATTTTTATGAATTCCTTAAAATTTTCTTGAAAAATTAAAAAAAAATCGGTAATTTTTTTTTTTTTTTTTCACGAATTTTTAATGTCTAATTCCGTAAGAATCATTTTTTTACCAAGCTTATTAAAAAAATTGAAAATACACAAAGCAGTTGTCGGCATTCACATAACAATGAAAAATTCCAGAAAGGAAAATATAAAATTTATATCCATCATGTAAGCATTGAATTCAGTTTTTCACATTACATTTTATTAAAAATGTAATGTTTCCTAAGTCGACAAAAATTTTTAAATAGATATCGTTTATAGATAGTAAGTAAGTAATGTATAGTAGTAAGTAGTAATATTATTTCAAAAAATGAATGAAAGAAACAATCACAGAAGACTGTTAACTAATAAGTGAAGTTTTTGCAAAAGCTTCATAATCAACGAATCTACTGTAAATATATTGAAAAACATTAATAACAATAATTATTTTAATTCAATAATTTGAATTATACATATCTTTTTCTTCTCAATAATTCCTAAGGTATATTTAAATTTTGTTAATAAAGGACGAATATCATAAGCCCTAAATGTTGATAGAAATTCTATGCTTAATTTCTTTTTCAATTTTTAGCCACTTTTTAAATAGCGAGAGAATTTCAGTTTACTATTTAGTTTAGTCCTAAAGCAATGTACAAAACCTACTTACTTTCGATTGCCCATCTTTCCAATCTTGTTGCTGCTTCTATCGTAATCAGTATATCATCCAAACAGGATCCACTTCGATCAACGTTGTTAAAAGAACGCTTTATAACTTCAAGTTTATTTTCGAGAGCTCCAAAATCAAATAAAGAAACCAACTGACTTAATTCATTTTTTTCGCTAGTCAGGAGACCTACGTTTTGTAATTTGCTCAAAATGGCCACATTCAGCGACACATTATTTATTAGATCTCGAAAGTTCACGTTGACATCTAATTTTAAATCAAACTCGTAACATCTTACTCCCGTTAATATAAAGCAGATTAGCCACAGATGAACTAAGTACGACATTTTTTAAATCAAAAAGCCTGGGGAATGTTTTTCTCTTCAGTTTCCGGTAGAACAACCTACTCAACAATACCATTTAGTCACAGACCAGATGGTGACATCAATAATAAAGTTTAGTTCATACGGTTACATTCGAATCATTCCTCATTTCGTGTTTAGGAATGGATGGGGAAACCCAATGAGTACGACACTATTTGTCAATATTGTGATCTAAAAAAATTACGTACCCACTGAACTACAAATTATTAATTTTTATAATAAGTCCATTCTTTTTTTTTTTTTTTTACAAAAATCTATAACTTTACAATATTTTGAATTAAAATTTATGGTCATTACAAAAAAAAAATTTTTTTTTCTATTTTTTTATAATAAATTTCCTTTCCCAAAAACTCTTTTGTTTGCCGAGTCATCGTTGAATAAGTTCTAGAAATTGAGTAATTTCAAGCAAAAATTCTACAAAATGTATTATTTCCTGAAAGTTAATATCCAACGCCAGATAGTAAATTTACCGATTAAATCTATTACGCATTAGATGGAAATTTCCTGCTTTGAATTATTGACTATCTTAAACATATATTATCTAATGAACATTTTTTTTTTTCAAATTATTTTACCGTGTAACTGAAGATTATAGAAAAAAAAATTAAAAGCAACAAATCGTCAAATAAACATTGTTGTTTTCCTTTGAATCCTGAATAATTCCATTAAAAAATTAATAGCGACTCATTTGGAAGCTATTGTGATAGCGACCAAAATCGGCAGCTATTGTCTTTGTCCTGTCCGTCCATGTCTGTCCACCCCTAACAATTCCCGAACGGAAGGTCGGATCGACAAATGGATTTCACCAACGTGTTCAGACGCCCAAACACTAAAAGAATAGGGTATTTTTAGGGAAGAACGCCCCCCCCCCTCACGCTCGAGATATTTCGCATTGTTTTCATTGGATTCCACTATTAGCTTAAATGTCAGAAATGCAACTGTATCATTTTAGTTGTCAGCTGTAGCGTGACCGTAAATTCTCGGGCTCATATACTGAATGTTGTCGGTTTGAATCCATCTATTTACTATTTGTTTTGTTTTTTTTCTTCTCTTAATCTTTTTTTCTCAATGTCCGCGTCGATTTTTTTTCTTATTTTCCTAAAGTTCTTTTTATTTTTTTTCCTTACTATTTTTTTATTATTTTTCCTTACGTTAATGTATTTCTTTATTATTATTATTATCTCGAAAAAGTTATTATTAATTATTATTATTATTATTATTATTATTAAGAATAATAATTTATTTTGAAAATAGCAAAAAAGAAGGCACAATGCAAATAACAAGAGAGGAAA
>JAFIDM010000001.1:142684250-142719930 GCA_023159025.1 Thereuonema tuberculata
CATTGATTCATCGGGCACGTATAACCCCTTTTTCTTTAAATAATTTATTTTATTATTATGGGTCGCCATTAAATTTATGCTTTAATACAAAATTATACTCACTTGGTTTGTTTGGTTTTTTTGTTTTTTTACAAGCAAATAAGAAAGAAAGAAAAAAAAAAAACTCCAGAAAAGCAACAACAATGTTAACAATACACTGCAAAGATTAGAGTGAACTGGTTTGAATTACAATCCGTTTCAGACGAACTTTTGTTATCAATATCCATTCAATATCAGAAAGTAAAAATACTTCATAATTACTGTTAGCTATCTAACAATAATCTAAGCCAGTGATGTCAACTTCAAATAAGAATTGTCGATTAAATGTTACAATATGATCAATGTAGGGCACATTTTACTCGACTAAACCACATTAGTTTTCAAATTTATATTTATTAAGTAACACATACAAGCATTGAAATCAAATAGTATCTACATACAGAAAAAAAAAATACAAAACAAATAGCCGTGCTGGCGTGGTCGTGCGCTTTAGCCGGCGGGCTGCCGTTGTGGTCGATGCGCCAGTACCCGGGTTCGAATCCCGGTGGTGGCATGGCTGTTTCTTTCTTCTTCTGTGTTTCGTCCGTTTCCCATCTGGGACTTACTATCTCAGGGTTATCCTGGACGGGATATAATTCTCGTCCCCCCTTTCTTGAATTTCACTAGCCTCGCCCTGACGTTGTCAGGTTGAGCTAGTTACGTGGTCTCTAGTTGGCCAAATTCGATAAAAGGAAGGACAAAACAAATTTAGGCCACACTTGTCATAATGAAAATGAAGAGTTATCTACTTTGTGTTTCATTTTTATTACTTTATTAAATATTTCTCAATTAAATTATAACTTAAGTTGGACGGGACTGTTGTGATAGCATGTTGGGCACTTTTGGTCGAAAGAAATCGGAGACAGTCTGTAAAAATATTCGAGCGAAAATTGCAAGATTTTGGAACTGTAAAGTAACAACTGTAATTGCTACATAACCTTATTAAAATTGTAAGATAAAACTAGTAATCGTTGAAATTAACGTAACAAAATAAATGAATTGCCTATATACTGTCAAGATGATTTCTAGTTTCTCTTGAGGATGATAAAAATGCAACTTAAGAAATTCTGATACAAAAGAAATCGAAACAAGCAATGGAAGTTGATGATTTATTTGCAAAAACCTAAAAATGCGTCAAATAACTCCAGCAGAAACCTGAATAAGAATCAAAATTAATCTTAATTACATGAGAAACCTACATGAACAACATTATTTTGAACGGTTGAAGAACGTTGAACGGTTGAACGGGTTTATCTTATATATCTTATAATTTATAGTTGAATTAATAAAGGACTTATTAGGGTAGTTTGAAATGTTTTATTTATACACTAATTAGTATTTATAAATTCTTTAATTCAAAAAAAGTAACCATCAAAAAGTTAAATTCATTTGAAGCTTTCACACAATGTAGCAATAATTTTCATTCTTTACATAGTTGTACCCAAGAAAAACAATATCCTCTTTACCACACTGTATAAAGGCCGCTACACACTTAACTGCATGCTTGACAAGCCAAATTGCAAGTGTTTAGGGTGTTTCTTCAAGCAAAGGTCATTTGCGACTCAGCTCTCGGCCGAGACGCATCTCTCCGTATTTTCCACCATGACAAGTGATCTGCGGAAAGGACACAGAGAAATATTGGAGGAATTCATTCGGGTATACCAAAGTAATCCTTGTCTCTGGCGGATTAAATCTAAAGATTATCATGATAATGCTAAGAAAGAAGCAGTATGTAATATATTATTAGGAATATATAAAGAAATTGATCCTAACGCCAACCGGGATATCGCTGTGAAGAAGATAAACATCTTCCGAACGAATTACAGAAGAGAGAAGAAAATTGAAGACTACCACCATTTCAACACGGAAGGAAAATGAAAAACATTTTAAATGTTATTCCCTGTAGGTTTCTAAGAATACCCATGATTAAATTTTATAAAAAATAAAAAAAAAAAAAACATTTTTTTGTGTTATTGGTAATTAAAATTATATTTTTCAAATAACTATGCCTTCTTGCAGAAGAAGGAACCTCGTGACAACAGCTTTGAATAATTACAACAGGAAATTTAAATAATCTATTGAAAAGAGGCCATCAAACATTTCTAAAAATGGATATATTTCAAAAACTTCAACAATGATAATATCTGGAGTTAAGACTTGTTTGCGACATTTCAAAATAAAATTGCCAAATAATTATGAAGATCGCGCCACCCTTTCACAGGGAGGAAGTGTTGCAGTTGGGAAGACATGGAATTTTTTTTTCAAATTAATAATTTAAACAACAAAGTTAGGTTCAAAACAATAAAATTAGAAACAAGGGCAGCACAAGAATAAATGAATTGCTCTTCTGATTCAATCATCGGAGGGAATCGGGAACGGCCGTTTCGTCCTGCATGGGACTCATCAGCTCGATCCGATGATGGAATCAGAAGAGCAATTTATTTATTCTTCTGCTGCCCTTGTTTCTAATTTTGTTGTTTTGATTAAAACTTCAAGCACGTTAAATTTATTTCCTAAGTTAGGTTCTCTTTCCTAATAATATTTTTTTTTAGTCGGAATATAATTTATGCGTTAAAACTACTCAGGTTAGTGAAAATGGACACGAAATCTTTCAATTCAGTATCAGACGCGTTTAAATACCTGCGGATCTTCGCCTAGTAGCATGGCCGATCATTAATTAATTCATTAATTATGCCAATCATTAGGATATATTTTCAATTCACTCAGTAAGTTAATGTGAGAATAGATTTTTCTTTTCAATAACCAGTCTTTACACCACATGCCACGTTTATTCTTTAGTGTTTTCTTTTTAAAACCAGGACATACGCAGCCGAAGCAAGCGCAGCGTCGTCGTCCGAACTCGACATATCTCAAGCAAAAAATGAAGCTGTTCAAGCATGCCTGCGTAGTGTGGTGGCAAGGGGGTATTTGTGCATGCTTGTTCAAAAATGCATGCTTGTCAAGCATTCAGTTAAGTGTGTAACGGCCTTAAGATTCTTAAGTTTACAAAGTGAATACGTTTGATTAGATGTTACAGATTATCTACTCTTAATTATTAATTCGAATAAATTTTATTAACATTTAGAATCACTATTAGTATGTATATTATGAGAATATAATTTAAATTTGATATATATTTTTTTCTACGGTTTATTATTTTAAAAAAATGTATTTACATGAATTTTGTGCTTTCTTTGATTATCCATCTGTACCGTCATTTTCCAAAAAGAATTTAATAATTTAAATATTGAACGTTTTATAGACGAAATAATTTAATTGTATAATTAAATAATTTAATTTAAAAATTTAATTTGAAATTAAAAATTTTAAATAATTTAAAAACTTTTTCATGTCGTCCATTCATTTTCCGTAGAGGTTGCGAAATTCTCCATCTATAAATCTAGGAGATTTCATGCGATGTACATTCCATCTTTTCCAGTTTTTCACATCAAGATGCCGATAGGCAATATACATCATGCACGGATCCGTCTTCAACTCTTCAATGCGAAAAGCACTGCGCTGATATTATTACAGTAGAACCTCATTATAACGGACTAATAGGGGCTGAAGGTTGTCCGTTTTAATGAAAGTCCGGTTTATAACAAATAATTCTTACAGGGCTGTAATGCAGCAAGGTATACATCAATGAAAGTACAATAGTTAGCTATAAAAAGTGTTTATTATACATCAAATAAAAAGCAGCCTTCAACATAGTAGGTTGAATTGAAAAAGGGGTGTACGTATACACTGCATTAATCTTTAGAACAAGAAGGTCCAGGTTCATGTTAAATGCTTACTTTCATTGGTTTTAATTTATTTTCTACTGGGTTTGTTTGCTTCTTATTTCTTCAGTTAATAACTGACGGAGGTGCCATAAGTGTTCATAATATGCCAACACATTTTCAAACACATATCGTTGGAAATGTAAAACTCGTCAGATAAAAATAAGCATCCTTTTTATTATTATAAATTTTTCTTAAAACTGTCCGTTATAAGCGAAGTCCGTTATAATAGGGTCCGTTATAATGAGGTTCTACTGTATCTTTTTTTACGGCCATCATGTATCGTGCGACAAAAAAAAAAACACGTGCATAAAAAGAGCGCTTAGTTGTGCTACCATGATATCAATTTTTTTATATGATGGCTAATATTTTTTAGAATTTGATAATTCTATTAATTGGTTTTAAATTTATAATGTTTATGTATTTGAATTAATCCTAATGGAATGATTTTGAGCGATCCATTCGGGAGCTATTGTGTTAGCGACTAAAAATGGTAGCTATTGGTCCGTCCGTCTCGGTCCCTCTTAATAACTCCCGAATGGAAGGTCAGATCGGCAAACGGACTTCACCATCGTGTTCAGAGGTCCAAACACCGTTGGAATGGTGTATTTTCAGGGGCCAACGCTCACCCATGTTTGAAATATTAGACTTTGTTTTCATTGGATTTCCAATGTTAGAAATGCAACTGTCTCATTACACTTGTCAGCTATAGCTTGATGAGTAATGTCTCGGACTCAGATGATGGAGGTTGTAGGTGCAAATCCATATATCTAATGTTTATTTTTTTTTCTTATTTTCATAACTTTTTTATTTTTCTGACGTTGATGTACTTCTTTTTTTTATTAATATTTTTAATTTTTGTTATTATTATGGGTTACCCTTAATTTTATGCTGTAGCACAATTTTTTTTTTTTTTTTTACTTATTACTTGGTCTTTTTCCCATATTGAAATATAAAACTATAAATTATATTAATGCTTTTAAAAACTTAGTTCTCTAAAGACAACTACTAGAGTCGCTTAAAACAGTTTTCATTATAAAGTTGACTGGTTTATAAACTTCTTGGATATAAGAATTCCAAAAAAAAAAAAAAAGGCAGAACTTCATAAATAGTGAATTTAGTGTCCTAATGTTTAAAAAAATCAGTTTTAAATTGAACGTCTTGAATAGTGCAAATAAGTAGATTGTTCTAGTGGTTCTACTTATCCTATTTTCCCTAATGGTTGAAAGACAAAAATATGGTAAAATTCGACAAAATTTACGAGTAGGACACTTTGTTCTTAGCTCTCCTAAGCTGATATCCTCATCATTCTGTAATGATAAGGGTACGGCTTGAGTTTGTTTTTTGTTGTTTTTTTTAAGTACTTGTCGTACTTTAAAATATAAGAATATTTCATTAAGTAAAAAGAAATATCCTTATATTTTGTAGTACACAAAAGAGAGGTTTTGAATTTTTAGGATTTCTCTACAAATCTGTCTTTTATAAAATATTCATTGGAAAATTCAATTGCAATAAAAGTTATAACGAAGATCTTAGAAGTTCTTCAAAAAAAAAGAAATATTTTTCAAAGATAACTCGTTATGTAGTATAAAATTTGGAAAAAAGTAATAAAAATATTTTTAATGTTAAGGCCTTATTACAGGATATGCGAAGTGTATGAGAATGAAGTGGAGAAAAATGAAAGAATATAGAAATTAAATGAGTTTAATCGCTGTTAAAGAAACTAGGACATTATTAAAAAGTTAGAATTACCAAATTTACGAGGTTGCTTGAAGTTTATTTAAAGATATGTATATTTTTAGAAAAGGCTGCCTCAAAAATAGCACTTCTATTTTTTTCTAAATTGACGAAATAATGAATGTACTCCTGTATGTAAGGCACTTCTGGTAAGGCTCAGTCAATATTTTGGTCCTGTACCTCTTGCCTTCTTTAGGAGATGTTTATCTTAAGTATGATGCAGTTCTGTTGTCTGTGTCTCGGATATTTCAGTTGTATTCGTGACCAACTTCTACGAGACATGACGAGCACACTGATATAATGAAGTGTAGGGTAAGGAGACAGTGAAGTTTAGATTCGACCCTCTATCTTAGGGTGGGGCTAAACGAGGCGACACATCATAGCTGCAGTCATGTCTATGCCATTTAGCAGTTTTCGGGGAGAGTTATTAGTACGTATTTTAGGTAATTCCGGTATTTTGTCAACTGGAATAAACTGCAGTTGCTCGCTGCTGCTCGAGATACGATTCTTCTGGCAATTAAGCCAAACTGCTTCTCGCCAATTCAGTAAGTGGCTATACGAAGCTTTTTTCTTGCACGGCAGTGAAGATATCTCAATTTAGAAAAGTTTTCATTTGGTTTATTAAATTATGAATTGCGTAGCAAATAAAAAACAATAAACTCAAATGTTACAAAAAGTAATGATGGTTTTGGTTTTGTTATTGTAAGTTATGTTTTTGCAAAAAAGGAAAGGCTTTATTTAACTTACTCTTTAATAGTCAGTTTGTGGCCCTTAATAAAGTATTGCCTTAATATTTCTATGCTTTTCAAATTTATCATTTTTTATTGTTGTTTAAATTCCAATTATTCCATTTTAATCCTTATTCCATTTTGTTTGTATTATTTTTATTATACTGATATGCAACCATTTTGCTTCAGAGAAACTATTTATATTTTTCAGTTCCACATTATGAAACACAACATAAAAACAATACAAAAGTCATAGTTAGTTTTGTTTCACCAGGTCCAGTTTTTGAGAAATTATGATTTTACGGAATTTCTTGAAATGCTTATTGATAAATGCAAAATTCACTACACATAAACATATTATTAAAAATAATTATTATTAATATATAATTAAACTACTATTATAATTTTTGGCATTATCGAACTATAAAATATTGTAATAAAATATAAAATTTACAATTCATACAATTGTATGTGCCTTTTTTGTACTTAGTACCCAAAACACGTAAAAATAATATATTTTTATTTTGATATTTTAATTAAGGACATTATTAAAATTTAAAAAAAATCCTTTTACCCCAACTTCATATTAAATTGGAATCATGAAGCAATTTGTTACCTGTCTTGGCAATGAAAGCACTATAATTCCGTATCTAAAATGGAAATTTCCGAGAAAGACCGAGGCAAAAATTAAAGCTGGTATATTCGAAGAACCACAGATACGCGATCTGATGAAAGGTTCAAATTTCACGACCGTCATGAATGAAACAGAAAAATCTGCACGGTTGTCTGTTAAATGCGTGACTGAAAACTTCCTATGAAATAAAAAAGCTGAAAATTACGAAGAACTTGTTGATGAAATGTTAACACACTTCAAAACACTGGGATCCAAAAATGGGTGTTAATTTATTTTCTACACAGCCACATCAATTATTTCCCTGAAAATCTTGGTGCTATGAGTGAGGAGCAGGGTGAAAGGTTTCATCAAGAAATCAAAACATTGGAAACGAGATATCAGGGCAAGTGGAATGAATCTATGTTGGCGGATTATCGTTGGTGCATAAAAAGGGAGTCTTCTGAGAGTCACCGCAGAGCATCAAAACGGCGAAAGATTTCGAGAAACTACTAACCAAGCTTATATCAGCAGAATCAATGTAAGTTTTTTATACTAGTTAGTTAAGATTTTTCACTTGTCTTGACACTTTCATAACTGAGATTATCCCATTAATTATTTTTTATTTTAATTATGAAGTTCGCCAAATTTCTTGTTTATTTTTTTTAGTTTAAGGTGCATATTGCAAAAAAAACTAGACCTGACACAAAAATTCTGAATACAGATTCGGATTCAGGATAGTTGAGTTTACTAAAATCAGTTGTTTTTTTTCTCGTGAAGCAGACTGAAAGGTAAAAAATGCATATCAGTGAACTGTTTTTATATTAAATAATGTTTTGAATATTGTAAGTTATATATGTTATCGCTAAAAAACTTTATTACTGAGGTTTTTTAGTTTCCCTTGCAAAGGCAATACCATGTCTCGGAGACCATAATGAGACCGTTACAACTAATCTTCTCTCCCCTTAAACGAAATCACTCTAGCGATCACGTGATCCTATCTCGCGTCCTGGCCTTTTATTCGCCAAAAATTTGATTAGAAATCTCACTTGAAAATGAAACTCAGTTCGTTTTGAAAACTTTGTTATTTTTAACGTATAAACTTGTTAAAAATGCTCAAATTACTCCTGTATCATTAGATATAATCATAGATTAAAGAAAAAAAAATAATAGTTTATTTAAGAAAGTTAAAAAAGAAGAGAAGATTTTATATAAAATGGGTGTAATTTACGCATTGCAATGTAGAGATTGCTTAGGCGTGTACATAGGAAGCACAGGCAGATCAATGTACGAACGCCTTCAAGAACACACTCGAGCATTCCGAAGCGAAAACAAAAACATCTCAGAATGGGCTGACCACTGTTCACGTTATGGACTCAATCCGGACCCAATTACGAATATCATTTATAATGTACTAGATGAAGGAAAAAGATTCATAATTGAATCTTGCCTTATAAATTGCTGTGAATGTTTTAAAAAGGAATAGGTCCCTAAAAGTTAGTGGTGTTTCAATAGGTTTAATTAGGGGAAAACTTATAAGTAAAAACAAAAAAATAAATAAAATTTTAAAATTTAAGTAATGAATCCTCACTCCATCCGATTTTTGTATTATTTAAAACTTTTTTGAATTTTATTTGTATTATTTAAATTTCTGTATTATTTAAATTTCTGTATTATTTAAATTTCTATATTATGTAACAAAGGTTTGACATGTTTTTTATTAGTATTATTGTAAAAAAAGTCTGTTGTACTTTAATTTTTACTTTTAAAGAATGTTTATTCTTGTTGGGATATTAAATTATTATTATAAAAATAATTTAATTAGTCGTAGTAAAAGGGAGAAATAAAATAAGAATGCTTGAAAAGAAATTTAAAAATATTTTTTTTTTCCTCCTCATTGTCTGAGTGAAAGTGGCTTAATATTTGAATATGCAAATGAAGGTTCGACGTAACGAGGTAAGACGTCATAAAGAGGGAAAGTCGACTTCTGTAATAGGAGTGTGTTAGACGAGCAGTCCAGTTGAACTGTGAACATGGTCTCGTAATGAGAGTGGGTTTAGAACCTGCAGGCTGGAGTCTTGTGTCTCGTTTTTAGAGAGAGAGCGCAATGTGTAAAACATTACAATTAGAAGAAGGCTCACGGTATTCACAACAGTTTTGGACTTTGTTAGAATAAGAAGTCAACGCCATGAATCGACGAAGTCAGGAGATTCATTCAGTACGAAGTTGAGAAGACAGCATATATTGATTGAGAGAAATCAATAGAAGTATTTCGTATTCATTCCCGGAACAGTTTATTCGAATCCAAGATACACGAAGTAAGTGCGACTTAGGATACTGTTGGATTTTAGTTGTGACCAGTTGAACGGAGACGAAGTCAGTCGAAGTTGGATATGCCAAATAAGCATTGGACTGAGTCATTAAATGATAAGGAATGTACGGAGAATTCTCAACTAGAAAGCAATGAATTAATTATTCAGAATCCTGAAGATTAGTGAATAGAATTTTCAATTCAAGGAAGCAAGCATTTTCCATTAATAAGATTATTTCGGGAAAGATAAAGCCCGAAATAACGGAAGTAGTTGAAAGTAATTCTAGTCAAGTAACTGAATTACATAAAGTAATTATTCCTTTAAGAACTCTGAAAAGGATTAATCATTTAAGTGAAAGAACTAAATTCATTCTGCGGAGAAGATTACTAATTATTATCTTCACATGGAATTAAGGAAAGTTTATGATATCCAGAATTCAAGCGCCGTTAGTGCAACAGCAGTCTAACCTTTCGCAATGATTTGTGGGAAGCACAAATCAAGTGATTAATCAGTGAGCGCCATGTTTAAACTTCAACATAGAGAAGAGATTCCGTGCAACGAAACTCAAGTGTGCGTTGGAAATGGGATAGACAATATTACAACGATAGGATATCAACGCAGTTATTTCGCCCAGGCGAAAACCAAGTGTCGTCAGCAAACTGTAAGTAATTAATTAATTTATCATTCCATTTTGGAGGGTGTAACTCGATTGCATTGAAGAAGGATACGTTAATTACGCCGTATACAGTTACAGACGAAGAGCATTGGAAACGAACAGTTACAATAGTAAACGCTATTGGAAAGATGAATAATTTCACACCTGGGGGAAAATTATAGTGAAAAGCCAAATAATTAATTTGAATTAACTTTATATGAATTATGAAGTTGGTTATTTTCCATACAAGGGTGAATAAAGCATTAATGAGAAATTAGTGTAATATTACTCAAGACAAGTGAATTGTCTAATTTATATTATTTAGATGTCACACTAGAGTAAAGAAAAGCCATAATATTTTTCATACAGGTGATTTCAGAAAAGCCTTTATTTTATAATAGCAAATTATCCTGTTGGTGAGATTAACTCTCGCGTGTGTGTGATCTTAGATAATAGTGAATTATAGTGCTTCTGATTATACTTAATGTTTATCAAGTAGATATACATTGCAGTATTATTATGGATATACTTAAGGACAGTGGAACAAAGAACTGTACCCGATTGTAGAAAGCATCAAATATTGTACATAAGGCATTGTATATTTCATGGAAAGAAATTTTAAACACATCAAGAATAAATCATGTTATGATTTTATTTTCGCATCTCCTATTTTCTTGTTGCGTCTCTGTGCTTTAATATGCGTACTGCAAATAATCGCAGCAATTCTCTTATGATTTCGTGATGTACAAACCTCTGAAGAAGTCTTAATGTTAAAATAAAGACGAAATATCAGTTGACGTATCTAAGATGATTTATTTTTTTCTTTAATCTATTGTTATAAATGTATTTATGTGGTGGCCTTGATTTTTGTTGATATAAATTTGCTCTGTTTCTAATATTAGATTACATAACTATATTTTTTTTCTATTCTTTTGTTGTCATTAATTCTTAATTTATAAATTATTTTCAGAAATAAAAATTAATATACTAAAAAAAAAATTAAATAAAAAATTTCAAATTTGCTGAAACTTTTATGTGAAGATTTTTGTTGCCAAACTGAATTGTAGTTCGCCTTGAAGTTTTTGTTACCGTTTTTCGATTAATATTAATATAAAATATAGTGTAATAATCTAAATTTAAATATTTTATAATTACAAATAACTAACAGCGAACGAATATATTCAGCAAGATTCTGGAAAAACAAATGTGGAATACAGGAAATACATCGTCAACACGTTATATCCAAATTAACGGTTAAATAAATTTATTTTTATGCGTTTTAAACTGAAAAACATCTTTCAACCTCATTCCACATTTCAACTATTGTTCATTTGATAGTCTAATAAACACTAAAAAAAAAATACTGAAAGGAAGTTAATTAATTCAATAATTATAATTTATCCTATTTTAATCAATAATACTACAACTACGATGAAAGTAAGATTATATAAAAAATATTTTTTTGCAAATTATATGTTTCAGAAATTGAACAAAGATTATGCATCTTAATTATTTACAAACCTGGTTAAATTTGGAGAAATTCATGAAGTACTTAAGACACAATGTCAGTCTAAATAACAAATCTTAAATTTGTATTAAACCAAAAAAAAAAAAGTAATAAATTCAGAGTATAATCTTTAGTACAACTTAATTTACTGATACTAATCAATATAAAAGTAATTACAAAAAAATCTACTTTATCTTATTATTAAATCTACTTTTATCATCTTTATTATTTTTAAACCGTATTGAAGACAAAACAGTAATTTTCAGCATATGCATATACAATCGACTTCAATAATTAAAAATCTTTTTGCAAGTTAATTATTCGTGATTTCATTTATAACTATTGCAGAAAAGAACACTGATTGGTTCCTCAAAGTTTGAAATAAAGTATGGAATTGTCCAGATCTCAGTCATTTCATCTTGACAAGGTGGAAAAAAATATCTCTTGTATTATTTATTTTAAATACTGTGCTACAGCGATAGCAAGTAGATAGGTCACCGTCGAATCCATCACCGCTATGAATGTCACAACTGAAAACTGACTGTCCTGAGGCGAAATCGCTCGTGTTGTTTGCATCCGATTTAGTCACTACGGATTAAAGGCGCATGCCACAACTACAACTGCTGCCATTGCGTATCGCCTCGTATAGCCCCCAGCCTAAAGCACGACATCTTAAGACAGAGGGCCGTGTCTAAACCTTCACTATCCCATACTCTTCCCTTCTGATATATCAGTATGCTCGCCATGTCTCGGAGAAGCAGGCCACAAAAAGAACTTAACCGAGACACTGACAGTAGAAATGCGCCAAACTTAATGTAATGAACAACATCTTCTGAAGAAGGTCAGAGGTACCGGACCGAAATAGTAAGTGAACCTCACTCGGAGTACGAAAATTCCTCAGACAAGAGAATATCTATTACCGTGTTCAACTCTTTCAGAACCAAACTTGATGATTTTAAATTAATTCATTAGATTCAATGAAGAAAGACATTCATAAAAAGAATTGAGGAATGTTTTTTAATGAATGTCAACATACAGGAGAGACTGTTTCTTCTTATTATTATTAGCATTTTGTTATGGTTTTGATTATTATGGTTAGTTCATTTTTTCTTATTGTTGTTATCATTATTTTACGAAATCATGCATCTTAATTGCGAATGGATGTAAGAAAAGGAAGAACTTTTAATAAAGAAACATCTTCAACATTGTTTTATTTTATTAAAAACGATTTATTTGATAAAAATAAAGCTAATATAATAAATACAACAATATTAATATAACTCATACAAAATGATAAATGTGCATAACTTTTCAAAAACTAAATTAAAAAAAAAATGTTAATGAATCTAAAAGAAATATGTAGATAAGTATATCTACAAAAAGAGACAGTATTGTGTTAATACTGAATATTAAATACAATATGAAATGTTAATTTCGAATAAGGAACATTAATTTCGAACATGACATATTATTTCATTCTGATGTCAACAAAATCTTCATGATATTTATGATGGGTGCCTCGAATGCAAGACAAATTACTGTTCCTCCTAAGAATCCCATTAAAGCAAATGCGGAAGCACATAAATACTGTAAAAAAATAAAGAAAATTCATCAATTTATATAATTTGAATGAAAAAAAACATGAAAGGCATTACGTGAAAGACCTTATATTAGGCCTTTAGGGATTTTTATGCATTCAAATAAAAGCAATATCCTATCATTGGAAAAGCTTTTGAATAGATTTTGAAATATGGAGGTTATTTTTATTTCATATGTTATACTTACTGTAAAATAAACAATAGCATGTTGTGCTCTCTCTATACTCAGATATTCAGTGGTGATAATGACTTCATGGATAAGATATGTACTATAAGTTAGTCTGCTAAAAGGTAGCCATAAAGGGCAACTCAGAAACTGATTGACAAATCCTAGAAAAATTGAAAAAATGTTATAGTTGGATAAAATAATACTTTGGATAAACTAATATTTATTTTTAGACATTAACAAATTTTACAAATTATAAATATTGATAAGTATTATTTTTTGATTTCTTAAAGTCTTGGAAAAGTAAATCAACTAAAAAGGTGCAGATTTTCATTACAACTTGTATTTTAGAGTGTAAATAATATCTTGAATTTGTGACAAAATATATTTCAACAAATATTAAATCTAGCAGGTAAAGACACATTTTTTAAATTTTAGATAAAAATAAGACAATAAATAAAAATAATTCAAGCAATATGAAAATTGGTTGGGAATGCCAACAAGGAAAATAAATTTATATAATCAACTTAAAAGATTAAAATGAATTATGTAAATACACCGAAAGAATGCACTACAGCCGTCGCTCTATAAAAAAATTACAGCGATATATGGCATTGCAGAAGTAATCGTGATATGTCAAGAATGTATCTGTGTGTTTTTGAGGCAAATCAGTTTGGTAGCGCACGCGAAAACTGAATAGTTATGACAGAACTAGATGGAGAGTGGCCATCCTGATACAACATGCCTTTCGTCAACTGCAAAGGTATGGTAATCTTTATAGATCACCTTACAGCAACGCAGAAATACGGATAGTTAAAGCAAAATTCCAATTGTCTTTATAATGTCCAACAATTATCGTAGGCTGAATCTGTAAGTGATACGGAGCTGGCTGGATGCCCACAGATTCAATTCGGATCAACTTCAGTGATGAATCCAGCTGTGCAGCTATCGCGTTCCGATGTAAATTTTCAAAAGTAATGTGGAAAAAAAATCCTCCTATTCATATACAAACGATACCTGTAACCTGCCTTAAGTTTGTAACCTGCCTCAATACAAGATGATTCCATTACTTAATATCACTTCAAACTTTATTGTATACCTTTCAGAAATTGGTTAGTCTTTGAAGTCACATATCTTAAATGTATTGTTTAGAAAAACAAAGACGTATACACATTTTACAAAATCTACTGCATATTCTAAAATTATTATCTAGCAGTACTTAATTTTACATATTAATATTTTATAAAGATAATATGTACAAAAGATGATTAAAATTACAAATAATATCTTATTTTAGCCTATACTTATTCTAGAATTACTCGTATTAAAATTTTAAATTAACGAAATTTTGTTAAAAACTAAACTAGTATTATATTCTGGTATTCGCTTGACTTTCTTTGGACATAGTACAATAGCTATCTTGGTTATAAGATTTACTTAATACTTGATGAGATTTGTTATATTTTAAACTTTATTTTGATTTTTATGCTTACTACTTCTCTTTGCTATCATTGTTGTTCTGTTCCTTTTAAATATAGAGCTTTGCTGTTCAGCATCATAATTCTGTCTTATAGAAGCACTTTGTATAGGAAAATTCACTTCAGATTTAAAGTTTCAACTTATTATTTTCACCTTTGTGCAGTAGTAGCTGTAATGAGGATATGAATTGAATTTAGTTGTCTGAAAATTATGCCATCAGTTTTCTCTTAAAAAATAGATATTAAATTTTAATGATCAACCATCAGAATTTTTTCAATATCAGTATCAAGAGATTCTGGAATATTCTAAAGATTGTGATAATATTCTGGCCTCTGAAAGCAATTAAAGCATGTTTTATTTTCTACTTTATCAATCTGTTTTGTTAAAAAAAGTGTGTCCACGTGCGTACGTTCGCCAACAATTGAATTTCATAATTCGCAAGCGAAATGGCAGAAGAGGTATTGTTGCGTGGCCGACGCTGTCCACAATAACGGAATATTGCATACGCGTTACTAGACGTAAGGGCAGACAGCACGGCATTGTTGCATGGTCAACCCTGTCCGCAACAATGCAATTTCGCAGGCACGTTGCCAGGCAACAAATTTCCGACTGTTACAAATGGATTTCAATATTCTAATGCATTTTTGTATTTTTTAGAATTTAAACTTTAACACTTATTTTTAGTTTCTTTGATGTAATTTCTGTTTTGTTTTGTTTCCTGTGAATGCATGAATAATTTTTTTTTCCATTACAAATGAGAGGCCTCTGGAGCAAAGCGATGGCAGCCGTCTAATATTGCTTAAATAAAAGTTCTATTAATATATGATACAAAAGTAATGACGACATAAAATGACAAGTAATTTCAGTTTTCATTATTCATCGAGTGACTGTAAAAACTGTGACAATTAAGTATTTGATAAGTAGATTATCTTTGTATATCTGTTTTTTCTGAATACTGAGCTATATTTTGCCATTTACAACCATATATTTTTTAGCCAGCCTGCCAAAGTGATTTCCTAAATTATATCAAAGTGTTTCTCTCACTACCTTCAAAACACACCTTCAAATCTAACAATTTATTAAGTTCGAAAATATCAGTCTCTAACAATAACGTACATTTACACAATGTATGAAAAGTTCGAAATAGTTCGAAAAGTGTCCATGCGTAAGACCGTTACATAAGAATGTTAACTGTTACCTCCATATCCTGTACTACATGCAAAAATTATCCAGCACACAGAGATTCCCCATAAAATATTGCAAGTTGCAAAATAAATTGCAGAAGATAACACATTAGGGGTAGTGGTATATGCAATGAATGTCAAAAATACAATAATAAAACTGCTCAACGACCATCCAGCTGTAACTAGCCTCTGAAAAATCAAAGAATATTAGGATAATTAGTGCAATAACAGTAATAGTTTATCAAGTATTTAACTAAACAATACATTAATCCTGCAACGTAAGTAAATATTAATTTAATATTCTTCTAAGACTGTCTTCTTAAAAATAGTTTAGCTAATTCATATGATATTGCAAGCAGGATTTCAAATTAGTTTTTATAAATTTAAATCGTTTAAATAAAAAAAGTATTTAGGAAGAATCGATAAAAATTTGAGAAAATATCAGACCCCAAGGAATAAAAAGCGGAGAAGTTTCTGGATACCCTTAAAGTCTTTTTTGAAACTTAACATTCTAGCAACATTCAAATCGAATGTGAAACATTCTGGTTCTACAAAGCATTCGATTGTAGTAATGTTCATTTATCTTGTATTATCAAAATGTGGAACATATCAAAATCTTCCACAATTTATCCAGCAACCTTCTGTGACACAGATGCCTGAAGGCCAAAAACCATACATAATTTTAAAGGCCAAAATTAAAGAGATAGTATTCAATGCAACGGTAACAGTCACAGTGATATGCTGCATCGCATATGGTCAGAAATGATTATCATATTGAAAAAACTTCATCTACACTTCATTTTATTATCGAATTTTCGGAAGAATTTTCTATCTTCCTTCTTCAAGATTACAATGTATAGTCAGGTGATATCAAATTACAAAAAAATTCCTTAGCATAGTTGTTAACAAAACTTAGCATTTTATCCTTAAAATGCTACTAACATATTATTATATTTACAATTGTTACAAATTCAACAATTCTTAATTTTAATACAAATGTTTTATTTTACTAACAATCATTATAATAATCATAATTTTTTAAATTCATCGATTATTACACTTTTTTTGTTCTTGTTCATATGAATTTTTACCATTTCCCTAGCTAAATTTACGAAAATACTCTCAACTTCCAAACCTTTGCTTCTATTGTAATTTAAGTTTCTTGAGTTTCTGATTATTATGCTTTCCAGTATTTTTCTTGTTTTTGTATCTTTTTCTAACATAATTATTTTTACTTCCTCCCTGATCCAATGTCCATTTTTCCTACAATGATATGCTACGTCAGATTTTTCTTTCTGGTTATTTTTAATACAATTAATATGTTCAAGTACCCTCTCCCGTGTTGTTCTTTTACTTTCCCCAATATAAATTTTCCCACAATTTTGGCATTCCAATTCATAGATTAATCCCATGTTAGCTTCATTCTCATTTTTATTAATTTTTTGACATAAAATATTTTTCAATTTGTTGTTGTATTCAAAACCTATCTTGATGTCAAATTTTTTACAAATTTTCTTTAAATACCAACTGCTATTATTTAGATAAGGTACTATAATTGTTTCTTTACTTTTATTTTTATCCATTTCTTTAATCATAAATTTATCATAATTACTTATTGCTTTATTTAGAAAACTATTGCTATAATCATTTTTCATGAAAATCGTCTTCATGTTTTCAATTCCTTTCTTAAAATCAGAGTCACAACTTGAATTTTGATCCAATCTATGGATGTAGTTATCAACAATATTCTTCTTGATCATAAAACTATGCCCTGATTTAAAATTTAGAATGTATTCAATTTTCCTTCCTCTTCTTTTTCCATTTTAAATTTTATGTCTTGATTCTTACTATTAATGATGTTAAAAAAGTTTTGAAATTGTCTCGGGGTCCCAAACCATATAATCAAAATATCATCTGCATAACGGTAATACTCAAAATTAAATTTAGATTCCTTAATTACATCATTTTCAAAGAAATTCATAAAAATGTTACATAGTGTCCCTGATAAAGGTGACCCCATAGGGAATCCTTTAATCTGTTTAAACATTTTATTTTTGTGTTTAAAAAAGGTATTGTCCGAAATGAATCTCACCCAATCCATCAATTCTATATTATTCAAATTTAGTTTCATTAACTCCTCATTGTGATTATACGCTAATTTTTCTACAATTTGCAGTGTTTCTGTAACTGGTATATTTGAATACATGTTTTCTACATCCAGTGAATATAAATAAAAATTTTTCTTATTCATAAAATACAAATGTTGTAACTTAGTTTCTAAGTCTTTTGTATTCTTTACGATTATTTCTTCTCTGGGTAAATGAAAATTCTTTACTATTCTATTAAAAAATCTTGCTACATTTTGGACTGGGCTCCCATAAGCATTAATTATTGGTCTAATTGGATTATTAATTTTATGAATTTTAACTCTTCCATCCAATGTAGGAGTTCTACACGCTTCCTTTAAAATTTCATCCTTTTGCCAAAAATTTATTGCCCCCATCTCTTGTAAGTCTTTCAATTTTGCCTTGACTTTGTTGTATAAACTCACAGTTGGATTTTCTTCTATGTTAACATAATGACCATCTTCTACTAATTCATCTAGCTTCCAATATATTCTTGCTTGTTCATAATTATTAACTTGTTTCCTTTATCAGATTTAGCTATGTGTAAACTTTTATCTTTGCCAATCCTTCTTAATATGTTCAATTCTTCTTCATTTAAATTTAAATTTACTTCTTTAAAATTATTTTTAAAATTCTCAATTTCTTTTAGAAAATCATCCTTCTTACCTTGTTCCATTTTCTCAGCTGCTATTTGCAATTTAGCTATAGTCTTCAGGTCCAAATTTTCTTTTTTATCATAAACAAAGTCCAGGCCTTTATGTTCATCAGAGGACTGGATACCCAGACCGTTAAGAATTAATAACCCTTTGATGCTTAAAACAGCAAGTTCAGAGAATATCAAAAAAGATGCGGAAAGAAAATTAAGGGAGGACCAAAGGAATGCTGTAAAGAGGCATGTTAATAAGCTGCTTAAAGAAGAAGAAATTATAAATAAAAAGATTAGGAAAAGATTAGAATATAAGGATTATGAACTGGTTATGGATTGGAATCATAAACATTATAAGAAAATAAAAGAAAAGGCTAAAGATACGAAAATAAAGAAGATTAAGAACAAGAAATTTGAGGATAATAAAAATTATGTGATTAACATGAGTAACAGAAAGTTTAACAAGAAAGAATTAGAACTCTTAAATAAAGGCCTGGACTTTGTTTATGATAAAAAAGAAAATTTGGACCTGAAGACTATAGCTAAATTGCAAATAGCAGCTGAGAAAATGGAACAAGGTAAGAAGGATGATTTTCTAAAAGAAATTGAGAATTTTAAAAATAATTTTAAAGAAGTAAATTTAAATTTAAATGAAGAAGAATTGAACATATTAAGAAGGATTGGCAAAGATAAAAGTTTACACATAGCTAAATCTGATAAAGGAAACAAGTTAATAATTATGAACAAGCAAGAATATATTGGAAGCTAGATGAATTAGTAGAAGATGGTCATTATGTTAACATAGAAGAAAATCCAACTGTGAGTTTATACAACAAAGTCAAGGCAAAATTGAAAGACTTACAAGAGATGGGGGCAATAAATTTTTGGCAAAAGGATGAAATTTTAAAGGAAGCGTGTAGAACTCCTACATTGGATGGAAGAGTTAAAATTCATAAAATTAATAATCCAATTAGACCAATAATTAATGCTTATGGGAGCCCAGTCCAAAATGTAGCAAGATTTTTTAATAGAATAGTAAAGAATTTTCATTTACCCAGAGAAGAAATAATCGTAAAGAATACAAAAGACTTAGAAACTAAGTTACAACATTTGTATTTTATGAATAAGAAAAATTTTTATTTATATTCACTGGATGTAGAAAACATGTATTCAAATATACCAGTTACAGAAACACTGCAAATTGTAGAAAAATTAGCGTATAATCACAATGAGGAGTTAATGAAACTAAATTTGAATAATATAGAATTGATGGATTGGGTGAGATTCATTTCGGACAATACCTTTTTTAAACACAAAAATAAAATGTTTAAACAGATTAAAGGATTCCCTATGGGGTCACCTTTATCAGGGACACTATGTAACATTTTTATGAATTTCTTTGAAAATGATGTAATTAAGGAATCTAAATTTAATTTTGAGTATTACCGTTATGCAGATGATATTTTGATTATATGGTTTGGGACCCCGAGACAATTTCAAAACTTTTTTAACATCATTAATAGTAAGAATCAAGACATAAAATTTAAAATGGAAAAAGAAGAGGAAGGAAAATTGAATACATTCTAAATTTTAAATCAGGGCATAGTTTTATGATCAAGAAGAATATTGTTGATAACTACATCCATAGATTGGATCAAAATTCAAGTTGTGACTCTGATTTTAAGAAAGGAATTGAAAACATGAAGACGATTTTCATGAAAAATGATTATAGCAATAGTTTTCTAAATAAAGCAATAAGTAATTATGATAAATTTATGATTAAAGAAATGGATAAAAATAAAAGTAAAGAAACAATTATAGTACCTTATCTAAATAATAGCAGTTGGTATTTAAAGAAAATTTGTAAAAAATTTGACATCAAGATAGGTTTTGAATACAACAACAAATTGAAAAATATTTTATGTCAAAAAATTAATAAAAATGAGAATGAAGCTAACATGGGATTAATCTATGAATTGGAATGCCAAAATTGTGGGAAAATTTATATTGGGGAAAGTAAAAGAACAACACGGGAGAGGGTACTTGAACATATTAATTGTATTAAAAATGACCAGAAAGAAAAATCTGACGTAGCATATCATTGTAGGAAAACTGGACATTGGATCAGGGAGGAAGTAAAATTAATTATGTTAGAAAAAGATACAAAAACAAGAAAAATACTGGAAAGCATAATAATCAGAAACTCAAGAAACTTAAATTACAATAGAAGCAAAGGTTTGGAAGTTGAGAGTATTTTCGTAAATTTAGCTAGGGAAATGGTAAAAATTCATATGAACAAGAACAAAAAAAGTGTAATAATCGATGAATTTAAAAAATTATGATTATTATAATGATTGTTAGTAAAATAAAACATTTGTATTAAAATTAAGAATTGTTGAATTTGTAACAATTGTAAATATAATAATATGTTAGTAGCATTTTAAGGATAAAATGCTAAGTTTTGTTAACAACTATGCTAAGGAATTTTTTTGTAATTTGATATCACCTGACTATACATTGTAATCTTGAAGAAGGAAGATAGAAAATTCTTCCGAAAATTCGATAATAAAATGAAGTGTAGATGAAGTTTTTTCAATATGTTACGATGTGATTTAAAGAGGAAGTATGGATTTAGAACTTAGAAATGATTATCGCCTGAATGTCTGCCGCGTCACGCAATGTCACACATAGAACATTTATGACAAAAACTTGGGTGTGTTTGTCTTTCATTTGATATCTCGGATCAAACATCTCTCATTTCACGGCCGAACTGCGAGTCTTGGAAATGTCTCAAGGAATTGTGAATAACCCTGTATATACATATATCGAACAGGCGAAACTTAAATTTTAGTTTTTACTTTTGCCACCGTGCCGCTGATGAAGTGAAAACAGATTGGGCCGTGTTTTTACAAAAACCATGATTTGAATTTTGTATTCGCATTTTTCAAATTTCAGATTGCTGTCCGGCTATATATATATATATATAAATAAATAAATAAATAATTCATTTTCAGCTTAATTTCCTAGAAATAAGGCTCCCCAAATCAGTCAGTCTATGTATATATTCGCTCCTAATAACTTTTGAACATCTCCATTCATGATACTTTAATCCTTAAATAATCCTTGAGATCTTACTTTTATATTCGAAATTATTTCTAAGTGAGTCTTTTTCGAGAAATTAGCCTGAGATGGTGACAAAAATTTATCCTAGAAAAAATATTCGAATTAAAAACACTCGTTAGTCGCAATGAGCTAAATCCTTTTACTTGGTATAGGATTTGATATGATTAAAAGTAATTGACTTTTGAAAAGAAATGAAAATTTTTATCAATATTATCACAAATAGAAAATTTTAATTATTTTGAATTGAGCAAATAGAATTTAATAAGAAGTTTCCCAAAGAACTTAATTATTGTGAAAATGACTTATGACAGAAAGTGACCATTTTTCTTTTTAAATTACTGTATCTTTGAAACAGAAGATTTATTCATTTGCTGCAGAAAAAACAGCCTTGAATCCGGAAATACCTAACGTTCGAGAAATCCCATTAATTTTAATCACATTTACAATCACACAGACATTAAGACGATTAATAAGATAAATAAATAATAATAAAAATTATATATCTTTTCCTTAAACAAATATATATATTCAATTGTTATATATATATATATCAATTGTTTCAACAAAAATAGCTCGCCTGCAAAACAGGTGTTGGCTCGCCTGCAAAACATTTCTTATGGTGTAGGAAAGAATATGATCTCTAGGAAAGGCTCACTTCAGGATCACCTAGCGCATTAATGAGGCGTTGGCGGACATGGCTTCATTAGGAATATATTGATCCTTAGCCATATTGATCCTTAGCCATGCTCCTACACGTGGTTTGAATATTACATATGAATTTTGCAACACCCTGTATATACACCAAACTTCAAAAAGTTTCGTATTCTAAAAATTTTTAGAGGAATACACAAACATACAGACACACATGCACACAGACAGACTGATTTGATGAGTTTCGCTAACCTAGGAGTAATGGTTAAAAATAAACTTAGACTTATTATCGAAATGTAGTTGATTCTTGAAGCTGAAATCGGTTTACACTCCTACATTACCAGCATTATTAAGATTTGTCGTTACGACTCAACTAACAACGAATAAGATATTGATTTCAAGTCGAGAAAGCTAGAGGATTTTACGAAGTAAACTAAAATTCTTAGAGTCTGAAGAAACATAAAACTATACAATTCATTGAAAACAAAGAAACTATAAAGAAAAATTAAATAAATAAAATATTTTGTTTTCATTATTGCTTAAAGTGTTGCAGTTAGTCATATTTTTATATTTAAATATAAAAGTACCGTAAACAGTTTATTCTCCGAAAAACAAATAATTTAACTTTACCGTCATAAAGCACAACAGCTTTGAAACCTCTCAACTAATTTCTATGTTCAAAATTCAAAAAAGGAGTACTTGAACTTACCGTTGACATATTAACTTTGCATTTTGTTTCGTACAAAAGCCAACCACAGACCATGCCAAGGAAGTAGGGAGAGATCCTACCCCAAGGCTGGACATAAATGATATCAAAGATTTGAGTCATTCGATCTGTTTCTGCGTGCAGGTCCATTGCTCTAAATTATAAAGTTTATAAATATGTTTATTAAACAATTTATTTTCTTTTAACATAATAATATACTGGATGTTTCGGAAATGATAGGCAAAGCGAAGAGATACGGGTTCCAATGATCTCTTTTCCAATGATTAGGGACCATTCCCCAAGCATTCATTTCCTGACTCTAAAACTACGGCCCGTACAACAAAATGTCAAGCGAAGAGATACGGGTTCCAATGGTCGTTTTGAATCGAAAATATTTAATAACATTTTGTTTTAAGGACCGTAGTTTTAGAGTTAGGAAATGAATGCTTTGGGAATGGTCCCTAATCAAAGAAAGCTCAGTTCTGGCCATTTTCAGTATTTTCTTTAATTATCATACCTGGTTTCAGTCATGATATTTGTTATCCAGATTACTTTTTGTAATAAACCTTTACCTTATTTACTTACACTTTCTAATGTGAATTGAGCTTTCTTTGATTAGGGATCATTCCCCAAGCATTCATTTCCTAACTCTAAAACTACGGCCCGTACAACAAAATGTCATCGAAATTTTCGATTCAAAATGAACATTGGAAACTGTACCTCTTCGCTTAGTCTATCATTTTCGAAACTCCCTGTATAATATTGTTAATGTTATTTATTTTATTAGAATGTCGTTAATCTAGAAGATTATACTATATTATGAAGTTTTAAACTAAACAATATCTTTCAAACAAAGGGGCCGATTTTTATAAATTATTGGAGAGGGGAGGGGTGGTAATCCATTGATTTTATTTGTCTCTTACTCTTTTTCCTTCATAATAGAAAGTCTAAAAAGTGTGAAAGCTTTTATGTAAATAATTATCGCAAAAACATCTATATTATAAATGTATATGCAAAAGAATATATAAGAATTATATTTTTCTTAAGTATTATTTTAAATGAAATTTAAATACACTTACAATACAGTCGAATTGACGTTTGCTAAAATGTTGTTGCTGTACGACATCAGTCCTACTACAATGGACGAACTTATCATTGCAACACTTCCAAAAATGATCGTCCAGCGAATGGATCTGAAATAATAATTAGTTTTCTTTTGATTACAGAATAAAAAAAAAAAAACAAGGAAACATACATTGAAAGAAAACACTTACATTTCTCGGGTGCCTAATATTTAAAACGGATAGAATTTCAACTAAAAAACTTGTTTAGTAGGTTAATTTACATATCCGTGCCCCCGCCAAGACGAGCCGAAGCCAGGAAGGGCACTACGTACCTTTTCTGGAAGTGTTTCATCGTATTTTCGAACCTTCATAGCTTCGGCCTGGATAATACTAGAGAGCTCAAATTTTCAGGATAAGATGCAGTTAGCAGATTAATGAAATATGCTAAGTTTCATTTATTTAGCTTTTATACTTTGGATTTTATTAATACCTAAAATACGTCGATTCCGTCACTGACTCACTGACTCAAGATCATCAAAACCTCTAGGGTACTTCCTGAAGTCCTAGAAAGCTGAAATTTGGTATGCAGGTTAGGATTAGCACACAAACAACAAAAAAATTAAGAAATCCGTAACTTTCACCCTGCAACCCCTCATAAAGGGGGGGGGGGGTCTGGTTATGTATTATCGAACCCTCATAGCTTCGGCCTGGATAATATAAGAGAGCTCAAATTTTCAGGATATGATGCAGTTAGCAGACTAACGAAATACGCTAAGTTTCATTTATTTAGCTTTTATACTTTGGATTTTATTAATACCTAAAATACGTCGATTCCGTCACTGACTGACTGACTGATTGACTGACTGACTCATGATCATCAAAACCTTTAGGGTACTTCCTGAAGTCCTAGAAAGCTGAAATTTAGTATGCAGGCTAGGATTAGCACACAAACAACAAAAAAATTAAGAAATCCGTAACTTTCACCCTGCAACCCCTCATAAAGGGGGGGTCTGGTTATGCATTATCGAACCCTCATAGCTTCGGCCTGGATAATACTAGAGCTCAAATTTTCAGGATAAGATGCAGTTACCATACTAATGAAATACGCTAAGTTTCATTTATCTAGCTTCTATACTTTGGATTTTATTAAGATCTGAAATACGTCGTACCCTCAATGCTTCGGCCTAAATAATACTAGAGCTCAAATTTTCAGGATAAGATGCAGTTAGCAGACTAATGAAATAGCTACATTTCATTTATCTAGCTTTTATACTTTGGATTTTATTAATATCTAAAATACGTCGATTTCGTCCATGATTCACTGACTGACTGACTGACTGACTCATGATCATCAGAACCCCTCTAGGATACTTCCTGAAGTCCTAGAAAGTTGAAATTTGGTATGCAGGCTAGGTTTAGCACACAAACAACAAAAAAATTAAGAAATCTGTAACTTTCACCCTCCAACCCCTCTTAAAGAGGGTTCCGGTTTTTTATTATATAACAATTTCTGATCCCACCCAAAACATTTCATATAAAATACGTTGCCAAGATGCTCATAACGCTTTCACTGTTAAAGTTATCCGATCTCATGTGGAGTCAAGCCTCTCTCACTCTACAATGCCTAACTCTAAAAACCCTATCTTGGTCAAAAAGTATGCCATATCCTTTACATAACTCCATGGGATTGTCTGTGCAACAGCCACGAAACGGTCAAGCCATACTTTTTGACCAAGATATAGGGTTTTTAGAGTTAGGGCTTGTAGAGTTAGGCCTTGTAGAGCTAGGGGCTTGGTTCTACATGAGATCTCATATCTTTTTAACACTGAAAGCGTTATGAGCATGTGAGTCTTGGCAACTTATTTTACATGAAATGTTTTGGTTGGGATTAGTTCTAAAGTAAATTGTTGAAAAATAGTTTTTATTATCTTTAATAGCAGCTTTGCTTCTACTACACCTAGTTCTTAGCAATATATTTCTCCTCTTACCGCTTGATCAATTTCGTACATAGATGCACATCAATACCAGGATGATTTAATAATAATAATAATTTTTTTGTTGTTATTACTTTAGTTTACAATCAAGCTGTAGGCTCCCATCAATAGGTGCTTAAGTTAAATAATATAAAATAATGTAAAAGCAATATTTCATGGTGCATCATACATTGTGGGTTAGTTGAATAAAAATATTTATAGCAATAGATTAGTAGTTAAAGAACTGCTTAAGAATCATTATCAATAATTAAAAAGATAACAATTAATATTCAAAAATAGCAAGACGAATCATATAGCAGTATTACAACAATACAACATATTATAGTATGTTTGTAGTTACTATACAAATACGAAGCACGAGTAGAAAAATATTAGCCAAAATATAAGAAAAGACTATTCTACGAAATGATAGCTGTATAATTCGGAAATTTTTATTTATTTTGATTTTAGCTTTAGATTTGTTTTAATCTGACTCGTCAATCAGCCAGTTTCTATTTTTTTTTTTTAACAACGGATATTTTTTAGATTATTTATGTCACCAAAATGAAGTGTAGGTTCTGTTTTCTGTATTCTTAAATTATAATTACCAGTGTTAATGTTCTTTTTCATTCTAAATTAGACTATATAGTTTATGATTAAATTATATAGAAAGTTTTGATAGGATGTTAAAAATCCTTCTGTCTATTAACTATTTCTTTTTTTTCTCTTTATCCGTCCAGATATTGATATTAAAAATAAGTTTAAAGATTTGCTTTTAGAGAGAATTTATATTTGTTGAATTAGAATGGGTAGCATTACCGAAACGTATGTAACGTAATTTAGGATCGAATCACAGAAAGCAAAATAAACTAAAATCCGAATTTTCGAGTGGAAGTGTATCTTTTATGTGATAGTCGATGTATTATAGGCCGTTTAGTTTTTTATAAATATTGTTAATGTGGCTCTTCCAAGTGAATATACTATTAACACTAATGCCAAAGTGTTTTATGGAGTTGACTGATATTATTTTGTGAAAATTTTGACGGGCAGGATTATCTGATATAAATGTATGCTGTGGAGAAAGTTGTACTGTATATTATATATAATGTTTCTGGAAATAAGTCAATCAAACGAACAATGGAAGCAACAAAGAAACAATCGCACACTCGCACATCGACAACACGTGAGCAATCGAATAATGGCAATAATCAAAGAAGCAAGCAGTGATAGAAAGTATGGCTGATTTAAGTAGATTCTCGATTGAAGAGCGTTTAGTGATCAGTTTGGGTTCACGAACGACCGCATACAGAACAAACACTTTCACAAATTATTACCAATTTTCAGCTGAGATTTCTTAAGACATGGGAACAGAAGACTTTTACGTTAGGATCCGTGAAGGATTCACATCGGACAGGAAGACTGTCAACACATTTGGAAACGTGTGCTCCTGAAGTCCACTCGGAAGCGTGCTGCCGAATTGGATATCCCCCGCTCAACCATGAGTGACCACATTCGAAAGGATTTCAAAGTGAAACCTTTTCGCCCGTTGTCAGTTAATGAGCTATCAGCTATGGCTTTAACATTGCGCGAAGAGGCATGCAACCTGCTTCTCCAATATTTCCCAACAAGAAAAAAAATCAACGAAGACTTCTGCTTAATGATAAATGTGCTATATATGTGCTATCTTCTGAAAAATCGGAACGTTTATTTCTGGTCAAAGGAAAAGCCCCATTTCTTTCAAGAACTCGAACTAAATCCAACGCACATTATCCGCAATATATATCAGAATGCCATCGACATATACTTTATTATGGTTATACTTATGTGATTAAAAAGATCATTAGTAAATAAAACTGATAGAACATCTTTATTAATTAGATATCGCAATTCCTAACAGCAAAAGCCTTGAGGGAAATTTCCGACAATAATATTCGAAGTACAGATAACTCCAAAACAATCAGGTTGGTTAATATATTTCCAATTGTTCTATTAGTAACAGGTATTTTTTTGAGAAAATTGACTTTGCTATGAATTGGCTGCATTTATTTTTTATTATTATTATTATTAATTTTAGTGTTTCAATGTTAATGCTGATTTTGAATTAATGAAAGATATTTTAATGTTTATTTATATTATAAAACAAGGTGGCACACTTTTATAATATTAAGAGTAATATTATTACCATAATATTAGTACCAGTTTCGAACATTGACTGTTCTTCAGCCTGATGAAGAACAGTCAAAATTCGAATGTTACTAATATACATTATTGTTAATATTACAAAAGTGTGTTCCTTGTTTTATAATATAGATATTTATCACACGTTAAATGAAGATCTTAAGAAAGATATTTAGAATTATTAATTAGCCACTAAATGCTTATTTTGTTAAGAAGTGTACTTCGGAAAGATCAGAAAAAGTAAGAATTATTGGCAGATGCGAAATACCGAGAATAACTAATTCTGTTAACAAAAGAAATGAATATAAGTTTGTGCTAAAGAATATTCAGGGCGACCCATATTAATAAAAACAATTAAAACTTATAAGGTCCAAAGATGTCCGTTGTCGATGAAAGAAGAAAAGGAAATATACTAATGTAAGGAAAAATAACAAAAAGTTAGGAAAAAAATTAAAATAAATTAGGAAAATAAGAAAAAAAACCCACGTAGACATTGATAAAAAAGATTCAGAAAGGAAAAAAATAAATAAAAAGATATATTCACTAGATTCGAACCGACAACCTTCAGTATACGAGTCAGAAGCCTTAAGCATCATGCTACAGCTGATAACTGAAATGAAATGATTGCATTTTTAACATTTAAGCTAACAACGGAAATTCAATGAAAGCAATGGAAAATATCTCGAACATGAGGGGGGAGGAAAGCTGAAAACACCCCATTTCTACGGTATTTTGGCCTCTGAACACGATGATGAAATCCATTTGTCGATCCGAGCTAACGTTCGGGAGTTGTTAGGGATGGACAGACACGGACGGACAGGACAAACGCAATAGCTACCGATTTTGGTCGCTATCACAATAGATATCAAATGAGTCGCTAATAATAAAATATGCGTTACACTTTTATAAACAAACAAATGAAAATTAGAACATGATCTTGTTTTTCATTTTTCAGCTGAATTAAGACAAAAATAATCGTAAATTTTTACTATAACCAAAATAATTGTAATGGAATCTGCAATATTTAAATTTTTTTTACGATTCAATTAAATTATTCCATTTTTTAATAAATAAGTAAAAATATAAAAGATTGATGACAGTATTTTTTAAGAGAAAGGAATCAACAAGGCCATACACGCAATCTAAAAAATAGCAATATCTATCAATAAAATAACATTACAACCGGGTTTCCATCCGGACTGGCCGGCCGTTCTCAAGTAGAATGACAACAAAATACAGACTGCATGATAAAGACAAAATAATAACAAGCCGTGATTGGACAAGCTAATAACTGGTGGAGCCACCTAGTAAAAAATATTTAAATTTTAAAAATTAAATAACAAAATGGATAATTACAGGAATCAATTAAAGGGATTAAGATGAGTTATTAAAACGATCTTTATCCTTATAAAGGAACCCATACTGATAGATAGTTCTAATGGAAATTGAATCATTGTAGCAATTAGGTTCAGTCAAAATAAGGAGAGATTCAAAGCACTGTCTGATAAAATGATTTGATTCAAAATGAAGGACCTTTGGTTTATCAAGTTCAAGGGAATGCCCACAATCACGGACATGACAGGCAGTCAAATAATTAAATAATTAGATCGGCAGTCACCCGATCTAAGGACATAAGCGGGCTGGTCAATACGCTTTAAGAGTGGTTGTCGCGTCTCCCCAATGTACTTGCAATTAAAACCCTTGCAACCTATAGCATAAACTACCCCTCTAGGATTCGAGTGGGTGCTACAGGAACCAGCATTGATAAACGACGCAAGGGTAAATAAAATAGAAGAAGTAAGCTTAATACCCAATAGTTTTAACTTTTTCTGAAGGATAGGAAACAAAGTAGGGTGGAAAGGGATAGATACATAGATGACATTATTAGGCAATGGTGGAGGGGGATAAGATATTTTAAGATAATAGTAAAAATTAAATATCTCTAAATTTGATTTGATGCTAGAGAAGCACCAGTTATTTTTGCTCGAAACAAACATCCCAGGATGTCATCAAAGATATTGTCGTGAATTATTATTTTTATTGTAAATTCCTTTTATTTTCCCAGTAATCAACCATTGTATTAATCAGTTAAATTTTTCAAATCAAATTTTAGTAGTTATATTTTTTTTTTTATTGTGTTACCGTATTTAAATAGGTTTTTGATTTTATTGGAATTGCCCAATCAATCTTAATATTTGTAAATATCCTTTATACTGTTTTCGAAAGTAAAAAGTTACCGTTTAGATTTGAGTCTTTAGAAGTCAATTGCCCTTGATGAGCATTATTAATACAATCACACTTCGTATACATGTTTACATAGTTTCATTAGATCTTTATAGTTTCGTGATATTTCTGTTTTAATTGCTGGGCTGATTGCCCAATTACTCGTGCAATTCTTTCCAGAAGCACATGTTGACTGTCTTTTCCACTGATTTAAAAGACAGCAACTGGAGAAAGAATGTGTGGAATTAGAATAAAACACCTGATAATCAGTTCCCTCCCACACTCGTTACGAAGCAATCATATTGTAATTTCCTCATTATTTGACCGAAATCTATTTCCTATTAAAACGATAACTTTTAACTCTTTCTCTGATAGAGGAAAGCTCTCTAGGTTTGACACTAGACCATAACTTTGGTTATTATTTATTTTGTTATTTATTTATTTTATTTATTGTAATGTTTTCCAAAACAATAAATAGGCCTACAGTTTATTAGTAAAGAAACATCGTAGAAGATTAGAAAAACATGATAAAAATTTCTACCTCAGAAAAAGTTAATTTCCAAGTGTTCAAATAATGTATGTACACCTTGTGAAAGATGACTATTAAATGAATTTTAGAACTTCAAAACAAAACAAACAAAAAAACATGTACCTCTATGAGAAGATTAATACGTAGAAATTACTTCAAAGTAATTTTAATGCCTTATAATTTAATTGTTTTATGCAGGTTATAATTAAATATATTTACATATTTATAATATGATTTAATTGTTATATACGTTACATTTTTACATTATATATTACAGTTTGTACATATTACAGCCTTTTAAGGAAATTTGGGTGCTTAAAAAGTTCATTAAAATAAATTTATTTAGGGAAATGTTTTAGGTAAAACAAAAAATTTCTAAATTTTCTATTTAAATTTCTTAAAAATACATGGATTTTTTACTTGAAAACAATTTTAACTATATCCAAAGAAAACATTTGTTAGAAAATATTTATATTAAATAATGAATTTCCCTCAAATGGATCTAACTTTAATTAAGTTTTAAAGCATACAAATTTCTTTAAATTAATGTTATAATATGAGTGATGTGGAATTAGACTCGGAAATTTTAGTCTAATTTCCGAGTCTAATTTTTAAACTTCAAATTTTAGGAAAGTTTAAATAAATTTAGCTTATTTTACTCAAAATTTAGCAATTTTCTGTTTGGTAAACCGGGGATTGAGTTTGTATTCAGAATTTCTGGAGGAAAAGCTGGAGTCATTAATGAAATCGAAAACAATTAATTAAAAATATCTCTATTAAAAATACCATTACTAAATAAACAAATTAATAAAATGAGAATTCGATCAATCATTAACTGACAACAGTTGAAGGCCATCAAATAAATTAAAAATACATATTTTACCTCATTCTGACATAATATTGACGTGTAATTTTGCTTTATTGATATAACTTATAGAAAATACTTTTGCAAGTAATTATTTCAGTAATTCTTATAATTATTCAACAATTAATTTTGAAAAACATTTCTATACTAGAAGAATTAGTTTAGTTAGTTTACTTTGGAATGTTGCGTTGAATCTTTTGAATTTTTTTCATCTACTTAGTAAGAAATAACTAGATATTATGGGTTATTTGAAAGCTTTGAGGAAAAAGCCCAAATTAAATAGATAAGAATTTTTTTCAATAAAGTAATAGAGTAATTAATTTAAGATTTATTGAAAAGTAACTCAAAAGAAATACGGCCTTTAAGCTAAAAGAATAAATATCTCATTTTAGTAGATTATTTTATGTATTGCCATTACTTACTTCGTTAACAGAATTAACATGATAGGACTTATTATATACAGCTGTGTGTCCACTGCTAAATACCAGAAAGGGATACCACACTGAAAAAAAAATATAGAAATAGTATTTAAGTTATTTTAGATATAACAAAATCAAAATAGAATTTTGTAAATCATCGATTTCCCAACACTGGATTCAATGACTAGTTATTAAAATAAATGGAACAGAAAAAGTGAGAAGAAAGTAAAAATAAAGTTGATGCAAGAAACGTTTACTTGGTTCTAATCGTTGGATAATAAAAACATGTTTATACCAATTGAATTAAAAACAACACACTATTGATTTTAAAAACATTACAAAAACATTTAATGAAATTCTTTCATAATGTTTTTAAAATCAATTGTGTGTTGTTTTTAATTCAATAATTCTTTTGTCACACACGTTAAAAATTTATCATGTTTATACAAGTAACAGTTTCTGCTTAGTCTAGTAGTCTAAGCTACAGCCTATTGACTTAGTTGATAAGCCTGAATCTGGTTTTGAATCCCGGTGCTGGCAGGGAAGATATCTTTCTATCTCCTCCTCTTTCTGTTCTTTCTGCTGATTATTGTCATTTGTTAATTCTCGAGCCCAGTACTTGTGTAATAGGCTCTTGAGATATTACCATCAGTGGGATTTCCCAAGATCTTTACTGTAGAATAGAATAAACCATCAAAGTCAGATTTCCTTAGCAGCAACCTACTTTAAAGAGCCGCTTCAGCAGTCTTTGAATGAGAAAAGTGACCAAAATAAACAGGGTGACAAATCTTCAATTCACGATTCTCTTTCTCACGAAAGCTTTATAATAGATCAGTTTTACTGAGTTCTTTGTATGAATGTTAGAAGTACCAGTTGTGAAAAATTTTGATTGCAGAAAAACCCTCTACCCCTCGAACCATATTGAAAGTATGTAATTCGTCTTTGGAAGGTAACGTTTTAAAATAATAACGTAACACAAAAGGGACAGCTACTCCCTGAAGATAATTCAGATACTTAATTTTATATCGATATATTTAGATATAGTTCTTCTTGAAAGATGAAATTAAATTAGTTACAAATCCTAAGTAGAGACTGGAAAATCGGAACTGGGCCATTGACTTGTAAACCATGTTCCAAGACATCGGATACATCCCATCTTTGTAAAACTTTCTTACATATAAAAGATTTCACTGCTGTAGTACTTTGTGAAATACGTTGACTTCTGCAAAACTTTACAAAATGTCTAATTTGCAATAAAGTTTGCGACGGCAGGTCGGCAGAAAATCGGAAAAAATAATGAGGCAATACATTTGATGACTAATTGCGAAGGTATCAAATAATCTTTAAACCCAGACAACGAGCAAATTATTGAACCAATTTTTGGTTTTCTTACAACAAACCTCGCAACGGAATAAGAAAGTGGAATCTTTCTTTTTTCTTTCTTTTTCTTGCTATTGGAAATAAACAGTACTCTCAAACTGAAATTATAATTATTTGTTATTTTATTGCTTTCTATTTGATTCGTGGATCTCCCCTTATAACGAGTCCGAGATGCCGCTGCTCACAGTAAATCTTCTTCATATTTTTTATCTGGCTGCTAACCTCCAACAATAGAAGTCTTGAATGCTGGAGTATTATTTACAAATTTTAGGAGAATTGGTGTTCCGATTTATTTGTTATTCGTACTTGTCTGTTCAAACATCACTAGAAAACTTTCCACATTAAAAATTGAATTTAATTTGTTTTATCCTTTCGAAGCTGCGCTTTTCTCTTCCCCTTTGATACATTACTATTTATTTACTACTAAAACTACCTGGACTGGTGCAGAAACTTAACTGTTTTTTCTTGATAGCAAAAAAAAAAGAAATTCATGGAACTTTTCAATATTGAGAAAAGAATATTTTCAATATTGAGAAAATACTTACTTAAAAATTAAAAGAGAAATGCTGAAACTGACTTAAACTGATTCAAAAATAAGAGTTGGAAAAATAGTGAATGTGTTATTTTTTTACCGATACTGCTGCACTGATGAAATTGTTAACATACAAAGCATTGAACCACCAGTTCTTGATACATTTCGTTTCTGTTTCATTTGTAACGAAATCGAGAGACATGTAAGGACCACTTCTCAGGTATGGTTGAAAACAAATGAAGAAAATGAAAATCACTAGCATATACGTTGGCGTCAGTCTACAGGAAAATTACAAAAGAATTCAGCTATTTTGAGAAATGTTCAAAGAGATAAACCTAATTCTTAAACTTTCAATTCTTAAGGAAATATTTTTTTTTCTCTTTAGACTTTAAGTTGTAACAAAATATACTCGTATGTTAAGTTTTCATGATTATATATTTTAAATTACATAATCCAATTGACTTAAAACTATGACCTAAGAATTCTCTTCGCATACTTATTAGGCTATTTTTTAAATAAAACGAATTTTATGAATTTTATCTTATCAATGTACATGACAAAAAAAACAACCAAGCAAATCAAAGCACAGTAGTGAAGATATTTTTTTTCATAGTAATAAAGAACGAAAATTTAATAATATGAAACTCATATATCCCTCTTATGTTCTCATAAGCACAGAACCGTAGGGTCTAACACTAGCATCTGTTAATTTAATCGTAGCGAAAAAAAATAGTTTTAGAAAATAATGTAAGTCTCCATTCATCAGTCTGGGATCAAGAACCGAAAAACTCTAATAAGCTCGAAAAAATGAAATAAAAAAATAATCCCAGGAAGCTGGAGAAAAGGCTTGAAAAGCACGTTCTGTAACAGTTCAAGTCACATAAGAAGACAAAGCCTATGCGATAATTAGTAATGGTTAATCATTCGAGGTACGCAAGGAAATCTATTGTTAAACTGTTTTAAACTGCTCATTAATAATTATATATAATTATAATTAAATTATATATGCGATATTGTACACTATCGCAAAACTTCCTACGTCTTGAGTGTCCCTACATTGAGTGTTACTATACATTTAGCTTTAACTTTATTTTTAATTAGATTTCCGCTCCGGCTTCGCCATGGTATAAGTCAGATATCATGTAAAAAAATCCCTTAGGTGATTGGAGAAAAGTTATCCTATTTCAGCACATTTTTACTCATTCCTTAGTCACTATTGATCGTAGAGTGATGACGCCTAAGTGAAATATAGGTTTTATTAAATTCAAAATTCAACAAAAACAAAGAATAATCAAAATCGGTACAGTAATTTTAGAGAAATATCAGTATAGTAGTTTTGGAGGATGTGGTCATGTTACAAGAAATCTAATTAGGCCATTTGGCAACCTTTCTTCTCGCCTGAGACACCTTTTGATAACTGATCGTCGTG
>JAFIDM010000001.1:142735129-142761747 GCA_023159025.1 Thereuonema tuberculata
GGGGGGGTTCTCAATCCTTGCTTAAATTCTTTTGAGGCCGGTGGTTGCTGGGACAAAGAATTTGAGGCCGTGCGGTGCACGGTTATTTATCATTGTTGCGTTGACTTTGCTCGACAGCCATTTCGGGGAGCTGAAATGGTTTTCGCATATTTATCTCGTACTCTGAGCTACCATCAAGGATATATCTAACTGAAGAAGCCTAATATGGCTGAAACAGCTGTCCCAGATTCCCTAATTGATAGCTCAGGGTGCGAGAACCTTTTGTTTACTCAGGTGCAACCTTGTATTTCTTCACTATATAAAATTAATCAGCTTTAAACTATTGCTATCAGCTTTAAATAATCCTGATTTATTATTATGTTTTTTTAGAAAATGGAGAATTTGTACTGTTTGTATTCAGCAGATAACATTATAATTTCAAAATTCACTTCTAGTTTTAACTTCTATCCTTTTCCCGATTTAAAAAGAAATAAAAATAAAAAAAGAAATTTTACGAATGTCACTGCAGGGAAAATACGCTTTTTCTTTTTTTTTTCATTTAATAATAAAGACAAAATTATAATTTTGAAATAAACATGAAAAAATGTTTTTTGTTTTTTTTTCCTAAACGACTTAATCTTTTCTCACAAAAAGAGTGAATTAAAGACACGAAAGAATCTTAGCATAAAAAAAAAGAAATAAACAATTCAATAAACAATTTCAAACACGAACTTATATTAATATTTCTAAAAAGCCTGTTAAAAGTCAAACCATAAGTAAAAACCGCTGCAGTTTAGAATTATTTTATATTAATTCCTCTGTGGCTGTAATTAAATTTATATCAATAGCTAAATCCTATTGGCAGTTTATTATTTTTCTCTACTAATTTCTATACCAATTGGGCTTCATATTTGTAATGGAATACTCACAGGCCAAGAATTGACAATGGTCGATCTGTTATATGTATTTCTGGATGACAAAATACAGAATTCACTTTCATATGGTGAGAAAGAAAGTCGCTATTTTCTGAAAAATGAAAAGAAAAAGATTAGAAATGGAAAAGATCCATAATTTATTTATGTATTTACTTACCTATAAAATTTTAAAATTAGAAAATAGTACAATAGCAGCCCGTAGGTATTTCATGGACCTGTTGCATTTTTACTGAACACGAGTATGTACATATTTAGTAAAGTTTGAAAAGCAAATTTATGATAGTAGTAATAAATGTTTAAAAGTAAAGAATGCTATGCCAGTATCAATGTTGTTGTATAAATTCAATATTGGCGTAGCCTTGTTTATTTTTAAGATATTTTTACTGTTATTATAAATTTTAAATTTTTACTAAATATGAAATTTAAATTTATTAAAAATTTTATTTTTAATTTTACTAAATATGTCCGCACTCATGTCCAGAAAAATTTAGCATATACGTATCTACATACTTGCATGTACATACTTCCTTCACGAAACATGTAAACAAATTTAAAAAATTCATATAAAGTTTTGACTAGTTTTGACTTTTAATTGTAAATAGTTTTTTAATTTTTAATTTTAATTTTTAAACTCAGTGTGTTGGCTGTTTTAAAGACTTTTTTAAAAAATTTTTATCACACACGTTAAATTATCTTTAATAGTAAGAGGTTATATGTAGTAAGAGGTTATATGCATGACATTAACAGATAACAATGTCATGCCAATACTATTATTATTATTGTTATATGTTTCAAACCTTGGGTTTCCCCAGCAAAAACAATATGGCGGGTCAAGGACCAAAGCACATACTGCCAAGTGTAAAGATGTGTGCAAGAATGATTAGGGATGTGTGCTTGTGTCCATAAATTTCCTAACTATGCGTGTAGTGTTGAGTACCACAGCCTTCTGCAGTTGTGCATAAGTGTTTTTGTGAAGTCCTAGTGTGCTGAGACTGTGGTGCAATGTGTGAGGCATAAATATTGTTCATCAAATTTATTATTGACATTTTTTATTCAGAAGACATATAGCCTATTACTACTATTATAAAGAACATTGGTTTTGTATAATCTTTGAACATGTAGAAACTATAGTAACAAAAAATAGAGCCATATGCCTGCTGAAATTAATTAGCATATTTACACAAAGCAAATGGTTACAACGTATCGCCATCGAGAGGGTAGCCTTATCAGGACTTGATAAGGCTATCTCTCGATTGCGAAACATTGTAACCATTTGCTTTGTATAAATATGCTAATTAATTTCAGCAGGTATATGGCTCTATTTTTGTTACTAAAGTTATGCAGTACACGTAAAATCTTAGTTCATATGTAGATACTAATGTACGAAACATGCAAGATAATTAATAAATTAGTAAATGATACCAAATGTATTAACAATTTTTGTAATTATCAACATGATTTTTTTGTCTAATATATAACAACAAAATTTAATAAAAAAAAAGTGGTTTATCTTTATTAGAGACTGGACAAGTAAAATAAAAGAAAAGAATTATTATAAATTTAATTACCAACAATGTATTCCAATCCATGACGGAGTTCAGATTCACTGCAGGTACTGGGGACACAAACAGTAAATTCATATGGAAATTTGGCTACTTGCTGAAACAATAGAATTGTACGTTAGATTGAAATCGACTATTGAAAAACAATATTAAAAATGGCAATAATGCAAGCTACTGAAGTTGATCCAAATCGAATAAGTAAATGCTGGATACAGTAATATCGTACTGAAATTAAACATATCATTGCCTTTTTCTTTGTGACAGGAAAAGTGAAAGTCATTTTTGATGTGATGGAACTGATCAGGAAAACTGCAATAGAAATTACCAGTACTTACCAACTGTAACATTTCGCTATCAACATGAAAGCTATAGAAATTGTTATAAAGGAAACGGTATTTAACTGATCATTTAATAAACAGATTGTCTTTAAGTATATTAATTTCTTTAAACGGTATAAAAACATTTAAACATCTTTAATTTTACTACAGGAACCATATGTATAATTTTAAATCAATTCAACTAAATTACTAACTTACATAACCCAAACAGACACATAAACACACACATTATTGATATCCATTGACCTTCTTTCCTTGACGCGCCTTTTTTCTAAGGTTTAGTCATCATGTTTTTGTAAATAGAAAAACAAGTGATAATTGAAAGCAACAACAAAATCATCCCAAAAAATAAACAAAGCTATCTAACACGTGTCACAATAAATTCTTCGAATATGTTATCAGTTTTCAATCATAATTCGTTATAAGAGAAAAATAGTGACTAAAAAAAATAAGACCCACAATAATAAAAATAGGATAACAGAGGATGGCTTAAAACACACACTTTAAAGAAAATATCAAAGACAATTACTTCCACGAATGTTTTGGATTACTTTAACCAAATCAAATGCTGATTCTTATTTAAACGTAAGTGAAGATTTTTATCATGCCTTTCTAATAGTGTAATATTAATAGTGTAACATTCTAAACAGTGTAATATTTACATTAGGAATTTGCCTACATTGAGTGCTTGGCAATTACCTGAAGCTATCCTTCCATGTCTGATTTAATAAATAAAAAAATAAATAAATACTTTAAAGCTTGGCTAAGAATCCTGCAGAATGGTTATTTAGTATAGTAAGATATTAAATAGTACGATTCAAGGCTAATTTTTTTTATATCTTAAAGACTGCTTTGTGGGCTATTTTTTAGGATATTTACAGTTTCCCATTGCTATATACTTACGTAAACATATATAATGAAAAACATGGCATATATTTCAAATGCTTAGTAAGTTTCTCATTCAAAATTCTAGATTCTCTTCTCTTGTATTCTTCACTATTTTCTATGTAAAGAAAAAGCAGCTGTGAATGAACGAATTCATTTGATTAAATCCAACATTAATTAAAAATAAATAGCAGAAATGAATCTTAAAATCTAAGTTGTAAGTGTAGTATAACAATGGGGAACTTTAGGCTAAAACAAAATACAAAGACCTCTTCCCACAAATCAGGTTTTAGGTCCCCAACATAAACACAAAGAACAAACAACCAAACCAACATAACGAATAATATAAAAAATAAATATAAAAGATATGGAAAGCAAATAATATGACAGAGGGTTCTTGAAATCCACAGAAAGGTAATGGAGAATAATGGGGAATTGTAAATATTCTAAAAAAATAGCCCATAAAGCAGTCTTTAAGATATAAAATTAGCCAGGAATCGTACTGCTTAAAATCTTACAACACTAAATAATTATTCTGCAAGATTCTTAGCAACGCTTTAAAGTATTTATTTATTTTCTTATTTATTAAATCAGACAAAGAAGGATAGCTTCAGGTAATAACCAAGCACTCGATTTAGGCATATTCCTAATGTAAATATTACACTGTTTAGAAAGGCATGATAAAAATCTTCACTTATGTTTAACCAGCCCAAATGCTGATTTTTATTTAAAGTAATCCAAAACATTCTTGGAAGCAATTGTCTTTGATATTTACTTTAAAGAGTGTTTTATATCATCCTCTGTTATTTCTATTTTTATTATTGTGGGTCTTACTTGTTTTTGTCACTATTTTTCTCTTAAAACGAATTATGATTGAAAACTGATAACATATTCGAAGAATTTATGATTACACGTGTTAGATAGCTTTATTTATTTTTTGGGATGATTTTGTTGTTGCTTTCAGGTACCACCTGTTTTTCACTTTACAAAAACATGATGACTAAATCTTTGAAAAAAGGCGCGTCATGGAAAGAAGGTCAATGGATGTCAACAAAAGCAATGTTTTGCGAACGATCGTTCACTTCTCCTTGTAAATGTTTTTAATGCCAAGAATGCATTAATCATCATAAACATTATTTGGTAACAGCAAGAGTACGAAACTAAAAGTAAACATTGCTAAACTAAAGCAGGACCTTTTGTATCGTTTTATTTTAATAATTATTATATTATAGTTTTATTTCAGAAGAGGACTTATTTAAGAATTAAAATGACTGAATTTTTTGTTACCGGTACCTTAAGAAATTTGTAAAAACTACAAATTCCATTAAACGAATATTTATAAATACTTGAATTTTTATTTTGTGCTAATATGATCAATAAACTGGTGATGAAATGAACCCCGAAGGATATTGGCAAAAGATAAAGTTAGTACATGTTTCTCTTATTGATTTCATAACTACCTTCTGAAAATGGGTCCCTAAAAATTAAAATATTCAATAATAGAATTCTTTTTAAATTTGTTAAATCCATGTAAAGTTATTGCTGTTAATTATTTAATTGAAACTTGAGTTTTTTTTTATATCAAGTATGCATTCATTGTTTGATGGATCAGTATTATCTGGGTTCGATATTAGATGCTCTATATACAGGGTGTACAAAGCGAAGAAATATGGGTTCCAAAGTTCATTTTGAATCGAAAATGTTCTATGATATTTTGTTGTACGGGTCGTAGTTTTAGAGTTAGGAAATGAATGTTGTGGGAATGGTCCCTAAAGAAGGAATTTTTCAGCATTTTCTTTAATTATCATTTCTGTTTTCAGTCATGACATTTGCTATCCGGATTGCTTTTTGTAGTAAACCTTTACTTTATTTCAGTGTACGATTTGTGATTTTATCAGGGGGGGGGGGGGATGCCTACTTGGTTCACTACCAGAATTAAAATTTTAAATATGTGTACCACGCCTCCCCTGAAAACTAACTTACAGACACACACAGACTTACTTAGGGATAGGCCTAACAGATAAATCATGATTTCTTAAAATGTACTTACTTGTTTAGTCATTTATAAAAATGAACATCCTGGAAGTTCTGGAATGTATATATATATATAGGTGTGTGCTTTTAACAATCTCTTCTATTTATAACAGTAACTATTACAATGAACTATTCGATTATACTTATGTCGGACAACTTTTTTTTTTCTTTTTTTTTATAACTGTAATTAAAATATTTTATTTGAATATTCAATCTCATTATTAAATATTAAAAACAAACTCTGTTGATGAAAAGACGACAAAGACCTAAATGTAGAAGAAATAAAGACTGACAAATTCCTATCCCAGATAAATACAAATTTTAATTTTGTTTTAGCGAAACTAAGATTCTTATCTAATAATATTAAATATTTATGTAAATTTAACATATCCAGTGGGTGGGAAATAATTATCCCTGACAGGGATACTTCATTCATATCCAGAGGTTGGTATGGTCCAAGCCAGTGGGAGGGAAATCCCCCATCCCCCCTCACAAATCGCACACAGAATTATTTACGTACACTTCCTTTTTGTTTATTTTCCTGCTTTTTTAGGCTTATGGAATTGATAATGATGCATCAGAGCTGTATTGATGAGATGAATGAAGATGGCTGTAAATAAAGATCTTATGTCCAGTGAAAAAACATACGAATATGTGATCTAAGCTTAATCTTCGTAATTTGTTCACATATTCAAGATTAAGACGATAGACTATGTAAGAAATCAGTGCATATACAGAGCGATTCAACATTCCCTGTATAAACATTAAAGGTAGGTCTGGAATACAAAAACAAACCGTATTCGTAGTGGAGCGTATGTCCTCAAACGCCACCCGAATATGCTAGCGGACGCTGTTTGGCAGCACATTAGTTGGGCAGTGTAAATTATCCTGCATTGATTTCTTCCTCCGGGGTTACCTCAGAGGCATCGTCTACGAGACCCTCATTGCGTCTGACGCTGACCTCGTCACAAGAGTCGCTGTGGCAGCTGAATATGTCCGTGAAAGGCTTCGCATTTTTGCACATGTTCGGCAATCCATGTTGTCGAGGCGTGAATCGACGTTGTGAGGCGTATATTACTGTGAGTGGAAGGAACTTCGAGCACCTACTGTGTACTTGTAAGTGTATACCTTACTGTCATATTGTAAACATAGGCCTAATACACATATTGTGTACCTTATTTGTTGTCTTTTCTTTCTGAACCTTAGTGTATCTCCTAGTATATTCGGATGACGTATTTTGCCAATAACTACTTCTAAAAAGACTGCGGTGCGATAAGCTCATCATGACAATTATTGCTATGTAGTTAGCAATGGATTTTTTTCGGAAACGATAATTTGGATGCAATTTATAATACGCATGATGACACATATTATATCGCCGTTCTTTTCGTTACACTCAGCTTTTAATAGACATTCCCATATATACATACCTACATATATTATATACATATACAGGGCGCGGATAAAGTTCCCGCAATTTTATTTTTGCGAGGTTTTGGCATTTTCATCGTAATTTTATGTCGACTTCAATAATTTTATTGAATTTCTCGGTTAATTTTGGTCCAGAATATGTTTTATTTATTTGTTTAATTTCAGTTGTACTGACGTTATGGATCGTGAAAATGTTCGTGTCACAGTCGTTGAGTGGCACAAAACTGGAATGAAGACGTCTGACATTGTTCGCACGACCGGTTTCAAGCAGAGGACCGTCTACGATGCCGTGAAACGTTTCAAGGAGACTGAGGGACCGCGGACCGTCATCGGAGTGGCCGTCTGACAACCGCGACGACTCTGGAGAACATCGACAAGGTCCGTTGTCGAATTCGGAGGTGTCGATGCGTAAGATGGCTAAAGAACTTGACATCGATGAGAAAAGAGTTCGCCACATCGTCAGAAAGAAGCTGAAACTCCGCAGCTACAAGATCGCACGAGTTTACTACTTGAATGAAGCGATGAAGGCGAGACTTGAGAAAGCTCGCCGAGTGGTCGCTTGCAAAAGGTCCTGTTTACCGACGAGAAGATTTTCACTATCGAGCCAATTCACAACCACCAAAATCATCGCCAACTGCTCAAGAAGGGTCAGCAGAAGACTGCTGCCGAGAAAACCATCGGCCGCAGCCATTTTCCGGCCTCAATCATAGTGTGGGCTGGCATCTGCGCCACGGGAAAGACTCGCTGGTCTTCATTGAGCGGAATGTCAAAATTAACGCCGCCAGCTATCAGCAGCGTGTCCTCCGTGATGTACTGGAACCATGGGCGGCACAGCACTTCAGCTCGGACGGATTTACGCTTCAGCAGGACTGGGCTCCAGCACATTCCGCCAAGTCGACAATCGCCGTGTGGGTTGATCTGTTTCCCGGCTTTTGGGGAAGGATGTTTGGCCAACAAACTCACCGCATCTCAACCCAATGGACTACTCAGTATGGTCCATCATGGGGCAAAAAATCTCGGTAACACGATATGCCACCGTTGACATGCTCAAAACGGATCTAACACATGCCTGGGACGAGATTACGGTGGAAGAATGCGCGACCAACGTCGGCACTTTTCGAAAGCGACTCCGTAAATATATTGAGGCCAAAGGAGGCAATTTTGAGCATTTGATGTAAATGTTTTGGATTTTATTTATTGTTACTAAATTAATAAACGTTATCATTCATTTCATTGATAGACTTAATTTGTTGTGCGGCATTTTTTTACTGTTGAAATACTTTTAAAAATTGCGGGAACTTTTTCCGCACCCTGTACATAGAAACACAACTTATTATTTAATTGAGAAGTTATGAAAAGTGAAGTCTTGTGAATTCCGTAAATAAGTCATTGCTAGATAACATTTTTTGAATCACTGGAATTTTACACCAAGAACGAGATATCAACTTACTTATTTTTGTTGTTTACTTATTTTTCCCAGCTAATTCTTGAACTAGACTAATTCATATTTGAATAATTTGCATTTCCTATGTTCTTTATACAGCTGCTTCAGCTTTAGCTTGATCAATAGCACAGAAAAGATATTTTTCTCACTGGCTTACTTTTTTCTAAATGTCAAATGAAATATATTAAACTCATGTAGTTCACTACAGTAAGCTATTCTGTTACTCTGGAAAAAATCATTGTTTAGAAATATTTTCGTCTGAAGTGGTTGGTTAGCGAAAAATAAGATCAATACAGTTCTAATGATCCTCAGGGGAAGAGTTACTCTAAGAGAATACAGCCCTACAGAGATAAGAAGACCTCAACGTGGATAAGGCGGCATTAAGGATACCATTTGTTTTCCTTGAACAGCACTCATAGAACATGCACTCTGCTTTGCTCCATTAACAATATTCTATATTCTGCTTAATAAATTTGGAAGAAAAGTGAATAGGTTTGGTCTAATATTTTCAGCACTCTTTAATATGCATCTCAACTAAAACAATTTCACAATTAATACAATTCAAAAAGTACTTATCAGAAACAGAAATTGTGAATTTCAGTGTTGTCGCGTAACAGTTTTCCAGAGAAGCCTGGAACGGTCTTTCGTGGATATACTGATTTTTTTTAAAATGATAGAAATCTTAAACGGAATGGAAGGATATGTTTCTGAAAACAATGTTGATATGCAATCCATTATCCTTAGGACTAACAGATTCTCAGCTGAGTCATGATTCAGATGGAATAATGAAAAATTTGAGAATCTACATGCTAAAGATGTAATGGGTATCGGTTCGCTTCAGAATTTCAAAGCATTTAGAGATCTGTTCCAAAATTAAATCACTGTAACATAAAAGTAAACAAATAAGTAAATTGTTTAAATTTAGAGATAAGTTTTCCACCCTAGCTTTCTCAAAACTTGTGACCTTTGACATGAAACCTTAATCTAGCATCAACTAAATAAAATCGAGTTATTTCAAAATTTATTTTAATAGTGGCTTCTACCAATAATTAGACATCCACGTAAAAAAAATTTATATTGAAAAGTAATTTGATGAATGACATTAAATTGATTGACTGAAATTAAAACAGATAACAAATTCAGTCATGGAATTTTAAGTTATTAAGTATTGCGATAAATTCTGTGAAATTGAAGAGAAAGGATAAAATATTTTTTTTTTTTAGAAATTGACAGCTAAATTAAAAACAAACAAAACATAATAAAATAGTGTATATTGTATTTCATTCTGTACAGAAAAAACTTATATGTCATTGATAAAGTTATCATTTGATGGGATTATAGTAGAAGGTATAAAATTATAGGAGAAAGTGATCTAAAAAATGAATTTTAAAAAATGAATCATTTAATTCTCTTACTTATCATTAAAAGGCCCTAAATGATCTGTCCAATAACATTCTAGCACTTAAAGGAAATTTTTGACCTAATAGATGACGACTTCAAATTTCATGTTTTTTAATAAGCATTCCATTTGTAGATCTATGTTTCGCATGAAGTGTGTTTATTCTTGAAATAATAATAATCATTAGAAAATAGTCTCTCTTTTAATATTTTCTCGTGAATAATTATTGTTAATTTATTTATTTTTATTTGGATCCTGGATTCAACCTGTTAGAACCTCTGTCTTAAGCACTTTGTTAAAATCTAGAATTCAGATCATGCCACAGAAGGCTTAAAGAGAGAAACAGAAGAAGACATAGACAAATACAGGATAGTAATGAAATATCCTTGCTGGCTCCGGAATTAGAATCCAGATTCAGACGTATCAAACTCGTGGCTCGCCACTAGCTCGACCACAAGGCTGTGCCTAAAATCATAATCGTTTTAAATACAACTTAATTCACTTTTTCTTTGTTGAATGATCGTTGATTTCAAAAGGGGTTTTTTGATAGTATTGATTGAGCAAACTGTCACACGTTTGAATATACAGAATTTTATTTTGTGAGTGATATATTTTGATCATTCATTTTGAGTTTTTCAACAATAATAAAATATGTTTTGATATTCTTAGCCCATTCATCATCTTTCTATTTCCATCATATTTTGACAGTTTTCATAACGATTGTAAACAAGTATAAAAGAAAAAAGAAGTGGGACGAAAATTGATGCAAGAAAATTGATGATGGAAATAGAAAGATGATGAATGGGCTAAGAATATCAAAACCTATTTCAGAATGCGAGTATTTAAGTTAAGCTTCAACAAACAAATTCCATCCTAGATCTAGATCTAAAAGTGTATCTAGAAGCTTAATACTACTGTTACATTTAAAAGTGCTGAAGAGTTTAATTAATGGAAGTTGAGAATGAGATGATAGATGCTGTCGTTTGTCTTAGATTTTTATATCATTGTTAGATGAATAACAATGGCATTCATGGATGATTTATTTCTATTAGGCTGCAAAAATGAGTAGAAGTAGATGAAATTATTATTACCAATAGAAAAGAAAGCATACTTTTAAGGTCATTGTTAGAAATCTAAAAATGTTGTATAATAATCATGAGATAGACTGTACTGCAAAGAATTACTGCACACTAAAGAACAATGGATTCGCCCTGAATATTCGAAAAATGGTCACACAGTGCTGGACCTCTATTAATAGACTAGAAAACTGAAACTTTTACTTGATGCCTTTGCAATGCAGACGGATTAAATGTTTCTAATAAACTGGACTTTCACATATTGTAATACTGTTTTAGCAGTCCAATCTTTTTAGAAGTTTGGACTGCTAAAAAAGTATAAAAATAAATAAATAAATAAGTAAATAGTGTGAAATAGAGTAGATGTACCTTTATCTTGTAGAATATGTGAAAATTGATAAATAACGTTTATCTAACAAAACGTATAACATTTTATGTATACGTCAACAATTTTTTTAATTTCACCACAAAATCTCTATTGGCAGTTGGATGATTTTTTTTCTTATATGTATTATTTTAGGCCAATTTTCTTTATTTTAATTAATAAATATATTTATTTTTCTTGAAAAGTATTACTCTATTAGTTAACCTCCTTGGTTCGTCATCAATTGGATTTTAGAAAATTAATTTTTAGTCACTTTCTTTCTTCAACGAGTTTTATTTCAGTAAAATTAAGAATTCATTCTGCATTTCTTTATTCTTAAAATATCAGGACTTTGACATCTTTTAAGTTTCCAGAATAGAAATGTTGAAAGTCATCATCTCTCATCAGCTATTCAGAGCTTAGGAGCAATCCCGACTGACGAGAAGTGTTAAGCTTTAAACAACACTAATCTTGGATATTTAAAAAATCTAAAACCCCAAGAGTAAACAAATGAAGATAAAAGTCTTAATTTAGTGAAATAAACTTGACAAAGGAATTAACTACAAAAAATAATAATTAAAAGAAAATTAAACGAACTACCAAAAATGAGATTTTTCTTCTATTTTTATTTACGAAATAAAAAGATAAATGTTTGAATTGCTTCAGAGATCACGAAATCAAGAAAAAAGAAATCGTAACTATAAATTTCTTAACTTACCCTGGTAACATTGTGTACTGTTGTACTCATCCAACAATATTTCCCACGAAAGCCATCTTGATCTTGTATTTCAGGGGGTAATTCTTGTTTTACTTCCATACATTCTCCATAGCTGCCAGTCCAACGAATATTACCTTCCATCAGTCCACTGAATAATTTAGGATTGGAATCCAACACTGAAAGATTTGAAACACTGATTAAAATCCAATATACAGTATATTTCGAATAACAGTACACAAGACAATATTTTGTAATATTAAAAAATTTAAGAAAATAAATAAAAATTGAAATGTAATTCAATTTCATATTTTTATTATTTATACGAGTACATTAAGCATTTTAAATAACAATCGTTTCATGTAGTTTCTTTAAATCGAGACAAATATCTAGAATCGAAAAGCATGAATAATTGGGAAACCCTCAATTTTCTAATTAGATATTATCCAATTTTTCATTAACTGTTAAAAAACAGCCACTGTATTTTGCCATTAAAATATCAGATAGCGGTTAAATTTCTTAAATCAATCTAAACTAAAAATATAAAAAAAAACATGAAGGTTCCATTTCTTTTCCCACTTTACCTCACTATACCTCCGAGAAGTATTAGCTGTTTTGCAGATTAGTCAACTGGTTGTTTAACCGAGACTTGACATCTCTACGTTTTTAAAATACTATACTACACTATATTATATCATTAAGGTATTCCATGATGTAATAAATTATTCTATTATACCACTTTCCTAACACTTTATTACAATCAAGATGAAATTACCTCAGAATTTTTTTAATATTATTAAATCACATTATTTCTTAGGGGATCTTTTTTATTATATTTGCAGTCTACAATCTCTCACAATAATTCATTGAAGTCATTTTTTTAGCGTTTTTTCTTGAGCATCTCGAGTATTTTTTGTTTCATTCAGTATTATTAAGTATTAGTAATAGTTTTCATAGAAATTTTAATATAATTCTGGATAGCAGGTAAATCTTTTCTTTTAACCGCTTGAAAATATTTTTAATCATTTTCCTTTTTATTTTTTCATATTACGTATTTTTCTGAGTTAAATGTAGTCATTCCTCGACTTACATCCGCTCGAGTTACGTCCGTTCGAAGATACGTCCGGAATCTCATAAGGGAATAAATAACATTTTCCACCAATAATATTCTCAAGCAAGACGCAAGCGAGCTTAAGTAAAAATGTTTCTATTTAGCAACAATGTATTATGCGCAGTGGCAACAGTACATTCAGCGGCAACTTCCCTCGCACGTGTCTTCAACAGTTCCTCTACTGATTTTTTTGTTTGAGAAATAGGTTATTTGTGTATTTATCGTTAAATATTTCTCGATATTTTGTGCAACATGACCCCTGTTCATAAAATCTAGTGAAGAATCACAGAAAAAGAGGCAAGCAATTGATCTTGAAACAAAGGTGCAAGTTATAAAGCAACATGAAGCTGGTAAGCTCGTCAATGATCGCACATGACTTCGGATGGTCTCCTTCTACAGTGAAGACCATTTTGAAAAATAAGGATAAAATTATAGAGGTCGTGAAAGGATCTGTTTCCATTAAATGGACGATAGTGACGAAGCAACGACAAGGTTCTTTTCTAATATAAAGCTACAAAATTCAGCAACAGTTTGGTGAATATTATGGTCTCTTCTTCTCTCTTTGATTATTACTAATGTTCTTGTTTTTCAGCAATAACAATTGTTAATAATTCAACTTCAGTGAAATAGATAGTGTTTGGGACAGTATACTAATTACGATTAAGTCTCTAACCCTATAACTCTGTTAATTTAATGTATCGAATTATATCCGTTCCATTTAAAGCCCTACCGGATGGAACGAAACCTGGGCGTAAGTCGAGGAATGACTATTTTAAACCAGAAACTTACACGTTCATGATATAACCAAATTAACATTGTTTTACACGTTCATGATATAACCAAATTAACATTGTTTTTGGTGGTTCTGAAGGAACTTAAGAATGTTCGCCTCAAAAAAAAAATGAACAATATGATGTTATACAACAATAGCTGTGCTGACAACCTAAACCAGAGGTGGGTTGTCCGCAATTCCCACATAGCATGCTCTAATTAAGGGATGATCTGCTGCTCCCGACATTTTTCCGCGACATTGATGATTTTGTTTTTGTTGTCTGGTGCGAAGCGAAGATTATCATTGAAATGTGATTATCATTGAGGAGCGCATGAGACTTACGCTTTTTTGGATTTTGTTAAAATTGTTAATAAAATGGCTCTTTCCAACAAAAAAAGATTGACAATCTTTGATCAGGAGGTTTCTGTAGCTGTTTATTATCTTTCATTGAAACCTAAAAATGCAATTGAAATCGCAAGTCAATTTCTGTTTATGGAAAACTCTTTCTTGTATCAGTTCTTACCATTTTTCTTTTAGTCATTTGTTCCTAAAAGTTTTCAATGCTTTGTTTTAGGGTGGTTTTATTAATGTCTAAAAACTATTAATAAAGTGAAAAATATTCCACATTTTCAATACTAAAACAACAATAAATTCTATAATCATACTGTTGCGATATTTTATCAATAGATTAATGAAATTTTTCATAAAAATGACATACTACATGTCATTTCTAAAAGTTTCTTTTTAATACTAGGCAATAACTTTAATTAATATTTCTCTAAAAATTCAGAAATATAATGTAATGAGTGTGGAAGATCCTTAGGAGCTTTAGCTAGGAAGTCGTGGTTAAATTTCGTCTGGAGTTCCATAAATTGCGTTGCGACAATAAAAAGGATGTCAATTCTCAACGAACGGTGTGATCTGAAGTGACGTCACCACAAACAAGTAAAAGGTTTAACAAAAACTATAAAACATGTCTAACCTTAAGTTACCACACCTTTTGACAGAGAAATTGGAAAGTAAAAAAATAATAACACAGAAAAAAACGGAAAAATTTAGAAAACATAAAAAGAGTATTTAAAGTAAAGATTTGAAAAAAAAATTACTAAACTGCTTACTTTTCATGGCCCATACTTCTTTCTTCAGAGCTGCTTTGATCGCTTCTATAATATCTCGATAACATGATCCATAGTTGTTTTGATTATCAAGTAGATCTCCTAACAATGATACCTTATTAACCAGTCCATCAATGTTGAAATGCGGCAGCCCAATATATTCATGATCATGAAATCGTCCGTACGTTTTCTCCGCTGAAAGAATTACTTGTATTTTCTGCAGTTGTGACACAGTTTTATGAATAAAATCGGAAATATCAAAATTCTCATTCTTTTTGGTGAAGTTAAAAAGAAATCCATTCACTGGAATTAAAGTAATCAAAAGGAAAAGGCCTCTAAGATAGAATACCTCCATGTTAGTTCAGAACTACGTTCCAATTTGACGGAAATTACGTGCAGATGACATCACCATTTTTTTTTACTCGCAAGTGTTTGTAAAAGGTGATGAGGACAAAGTTGATTGAAGAGAGCTCGTGAATTGCGATGACATTCTGACCTGGTTTTCACTCATTACCCAGACATGTTTTCACACAATCCTTTTATTTCGGTTTCTTTCGGAATGCAATTAAAATTATTTTAAATAGTTGTTGGAATGGGACTGAAATTTTTAGCTTAAAACGTTTAAACAAGTGATTTACAAATATAAATTTAAAAGAAAAACAAGTGAAAAATGGAATCCAAATTTTCACGTTTTGTCTGGATGATTCAACACGAATTTGGATATGAAAGGAATGAAGGAAGAAAATAAGAAAGTATAATGAAATCAAAAGAAATAATAAGGTCAATCACAGAAAAGGTCCAATTTTTACATTTTTATTTTCTTTCTCGTATTTTTTTCTTTATTTGCAAATGGGATTCAAAGGATCTGTAAGCATTTTAAAAATTGAGACCTATGTTCATTACTGACACCTCAAGACAGCCTGTTTCACGCTAACTTGGCGTCATCAGTTGAGAGTAGCCAGAATAAAGAAGCAGGTCTCATAACAGAAGTTAAGTTTGTACAATCTAGGTGCTTTCTTTCCCCAGAAGGCGCTGATCTCTTTGTTGACGGTGAGTGGTCACTTCCAAAATGCCTCCTGATTGAAGTTTTCACCCTGACAAATACTTTAATTTGCATATTAATTGCCACCTCTGACATAATGTATATATATATATATATATATATATATATATATATAGTGGATCCTGAGTGTTTATTGTCACGTTGAGAAAGAATTGCAATTTGTAACATTTCGAAACGTACGTAAGTTTTTATTTCTGCAAAAGTAAATTAGTGTATTCAAGCTGTGTGTCAGGCCTCCCCATTTTTTGGATTTTGTTTTTTTTTTTAACTTTTTTTTTTAAGCTTTTTATTATTTTTTTTGAAGCCGTGAAAACGACAGAAACGGAATCACAATGTTTATTTCCAAATATATAATTAATATTTGTTCAACACATACGGTAAAACTTTATATTTTCTTAAAAAAAGATTAAATTCACATTATTAAATTGCATAAAGTCAATTCATTTTCCTCCTATTACCTCATATCAATGATTAAACCTCTCCTTTGATTCATTGATGACGTCGTTGTTCAACTTCATAAGCACAATCTAGAGGTTTTTCCCAGAGAGAATCCCACATTTGTATTTTCATTGTTTCTCCGAAGTTTAGCAATCTATAAAGAGATTGAAATTATTACTCAATTTTCATTAAGTACCGTATTAAAAATTTTGCAGGATTTTTTAATTGATTGGAATTTAAAAATTTCTGAATATCTTTACCTTTAAATTTACATTCTTTCTAATGAAACTAATAAATTCCTTCCAGTTTACTTTCTAAAATTTAACATTTAACTAAAAGCTGAAATATTAATTGCCTTTTAATGAATTGCCTTTTAATGAATTGCTTTTAATGAATTATTTACTATCTCTTGAATTATCACAGTTCTTCGGAACTTGAAAGTTAAGTAAAAGGATATAATTTTGTGTAATAATGTTAAACTGTGTAAAAATTATGTAAATAATTATTATAAGTTACAGGAAAAAAATACAGAATTTTTTTTTTTTTATTAAAAAAAATTTCAATTATAGTCCTTTTAGATTCTTAATTCTGAAGAATCTTTACACAGAGTGAATATATATATATATATATATATATATATATATATATATATACTAAATTATCTACTTAACATTGATTCAATAAAAAGCAAATCCACATTATTAAATCTACAATATTAAATCCATAATATTAAATCTAAATTGTTAATCCACAATATTAAATCTACATTATTAAATCTACATTATTAAATTCAAATTATTAAATTCACAGTATTAATCCACAATTTTAAATCCAATACAATACAATACATGAATACAATAATTACAATAATTTACAAGATATTTTAATGATTGTTATTAGCTATTGTATCTAATTATTGTATTCACGATCTAATTATTATAATTAATGTATTCACGGTCCAATTATTGTATTTACGGAAGACATGTATACAAATTGTTAAAGTTTTTTTTTAAAAAATGAAATTCTTAAAGAAAAACGAAGTTGGAGGAAGAGGGATTTTTTTTCCTGTCCTCCTTCGTCTGATGAAGTTTCTTGCTCAAAGAAGACGAAATATTGCGATTAAATATTTATAAAATGAGTTTATCAGTATCTTTTATTTTCTTTGAAGCTACAAGGCTTCTTGTTTTTACTTCCTTTCAATTTTTTTGTCGCCTTCTTGTGCTAATTTCTCGACAAAAATCCACTTGAATAAAGTTTCTAAGACTGAAGTTTAAGAACTGCAGAAAATCTAATGTCAAGATTCAAGAAGATCTATCCGAGGTTCAAAAGTTATAAAGGGACATGAACACACACACAGACACACATACAGAGACAATCATATAGTCTGATTTGAAAGTCTCTCTTTCAGAGGAAAGTAGGCTAAATCTGTGAAACCTAAGACTTCGCATTCTTTGCGTTTAGTTAACAAATTTTTAGTGACAATTGAGAAATAAAATATGAAGAAACTAAAGTTGAAGTTTTTTTAAACAAAATATCTATTTAGAACAAAATGATTTCATCAGCCATTAAAGTTTTTATTTCCGAATTATGGTTTTTCCTAATTTAAAAATTTAAGTTGAATTCTTGAAAATATTTATTTCAAAAAAACTAATTATTTAGAATCTTTCCTATTAGTCATGTGGGTTTGTTTTTTTTCATTTTCTAAATTTTCAATATTATTTTGAAAGTATTGCAAATTTGTTAATAAACAAGTTCTTGTTATTTCGAAACATAATCGATCATTTATTTATTTTATTTCATCTTCTGAAATTTCAAGATAATCGTTGTTTATAAAATACTTAATACTTTTTTATCCTAACCCATTTACTTTAATAGTATCATAAATTTAGTATAGTCAAGGCTCTCTTCAGACGAGAGGGTAAGGGGAGATTGAACATAAAAGATCATTTCAACAAAAGATATATATTTGTAAATTAAAATATTAATATAAATTATAATGTATTAGTAAAATACAGATGCACACTTGTAACAGATGGAAATTTACTTTTCCTTAATTTAGATTGAAATAACATACACAGAAAAACACCAAAATACCACTGAAATTTCTAAAAAACTTAGAATTTTATGAATTATAGAAATCCAAGCCCTAACGGAGCAAATCCCCACCCATCCCCAATGAGCGTAATAGTTTTTTTGTTTTTTTTTATTTTTATTTTTATATAGGCTAGAAATAATCTTCTAAAGAAGATAATGCTCCTGTAAGCTTAAACTGTTTAATACGTAAAAGCAATTGTTAGGTATTTAGGCGCCATGAAAACATAGGTGAGACACTAATAAAATTGAAAAAATTTGGAAACCTCGACAGTAGAATCTATTCGTGATGTTTATTATTGTAATATTATTGTAATCGTTGTTCAATTTATTAATTTCATCGAGAACAATTACAGCAAGTGTTATAAAAGCTAACAAAAGGTTTAAATATATTAGTCTTGAACTAATTAAAAACATAATATTATCTTCAAAACATGACAATTTTTAGATAACTACTACGATTAAATTAACTAATAAATGATCGAATGTTGGAACTCGGTCAAAATTTAAAGTAATTAATCATAATAGAAATCTAGATGAATATGATCGCAGAGCGAGTAAATGATTAACCTTGATATTCACAAAAGAAACATTCTGACATCAAAATACTAGACATAATTTATTTAACAAGATACTTGTCTAAAACTAGTAATCATAACGCATCTCTAACTAGAGAAATTATTAAGTAATAGTTGCTACGAGAATTAATTAACTTTGAATTCAAATAAGCATAAGTCAATTACACATATCAAATACTATTCGTTCAATTAACGCTATATTCAATTAAATAATTGAAATCAACAAGTATCTATAATGTATGTTCTAATATCAGATACAACATATGTTCGATTGAACTTATCAGAATAAAAATCTGGAATTCATTCTATACTTAGTCTTTCATCTGAGTATGAATTCTTTAAACTAAATATTCATAATATCATTGAGCTTAATTATAATTCAACTAAACACTGAGGACATTATCTTTAAATTAAGATTACAATGTGAATCTTAAAACTCAGAAATAAATTAATTGACATACATTAGTGTCACATCAAATTACTCATTTCAATATATTGAACGCTGTGACATTAATAACAATAAGTTAACTTTATATCTAATCTAAGGCTCTCTTAAAATGAATCCATTAAATAATCACTAATTCCTTGTGATTAGATTAGCCTTTACATTACAATATATGACATATTACTATTAATACAATAATTCGAACATATCTTATTCGACTTTCTAGATTGTCTCTTTATTATACTCAAAATGCCAGTTCTTCACTCGTTGATAACCCGTCGTGAAAGATAACTCAAATCTTCCTACCTTATCAGTGAAGTTCTATGATGATAACATGAATTTCATCCCTTGGCAACGTAAGGCATAACGGCGTTCGAACCATCTCCATGTCTGTCGATTCAACTTTCAGTATTCGACCAAGAGAAAAAGGTGTTCAGGACGCTTGACGATATTACCAGTAAAGCTCTCTCCAATATACAATTATCGGCCCAAATTGTATAACTCTAATTTGATGCTGGCATCAGATTGGACTTGTTGAATAGCCGGCTTACCGAGATTCCCAGATAGGCCTACACATGTCTGCCGAAGCCTACTTCAATTTGTATCCCAAGCCGTTGATGAAAATGGATGAATCGTACATCTATTCTCCCGCTATCGGACAAGTGCAAATCACATTGCCAAATTCATGCCAAACATCAGAGGTTTCTAACATTATCTTCGAGTGCCTCTAACTTCAGCCCAACATCATATTGCTTTACGTGAGCAGAACAACCATGTTCCATCTCCCAGCGCCAACTAGTGAGAGATAGCGTTAAAACTGCATAACAACGCTTTTACACATGATATCAGAAACAAAACATTCATATCATATCATTAACAAACGTGAAATAAAACAAAATGAAAGTACCATATTTTAATTACTTCCACACAATTTATACTTATTAAATATATTAATTATTGTTATTTAATATTAACATAAATTTATTAAATGACCAATTCCTTATTAAACAAAAAATTGCCTGTATAGTAGAAAGCAGGCCTACGTTTTCACTAATCATTATAAAAAGAAGCTTGAAATTAATTTATTATTATTCCTAATGTTATCATTTACGTAATATTGTTATTTGAAAAATGAAAAATAAGCTTTTCTAGTACCCATTTGTTACTGTAAAGCATTATTTATATAGGTTATTGTTATTATTATTATTTTCATTATTATATTGGTTATTATTGTTATTCTTTTCATTATTATGTAGGTTATTGTAAAATTGCTGTTATTATTGTTCTCTTTTGTTTTGTTTTTATCCATGTTAGTTTTTAAATTTGATTGTAATTTCTTTATATTTTAAATGATTTTTTAATTGATTGTAACTAGTCGATTAAAAAACTAAAAATTAAGACTAAATCAACTTAAAATTAAAATCAATTAAGAAATTAAAAATTTATTCTATTTTTGTTACTTTTTACTAATTTTCAATATTTTTCTTTTTCACTTCTACTGATCTAATTTTTATCGAACCGTATATGAAAGTGGAAAGTGAAAGCTTACGTTTATTCTCTCCGTCCGTCCGTCTACAGCCTAAACTTCATGTAGGACAGACATGAGTCTTACCTTATTTGGCACCTTAATCATTTGTTGAGATAAGGAAAAGTATGAATTTCAATCCGATTTTCTGATCCAAAATACAGCCTTTATTTTATGGTTACGACTTTCAGTGCTGCTTCAGATAGAAATTTTTGAATATTATTAGAAAAACTAAATCGGACATTAGTAATACGAGAAGTAAATGTTTACCCTGATTTTCTTCATCTAAGTATTTCTCCTCCAGAAGGGAATGAAGAGTCTTTCCCGTCTTTGTTTTACAAAGGACAGATGGTGAAAGACTGATCTGTTGACTCAAGCGTTATCCCCGATTGTTGTGGAAATGCCTCCAATGGATTGACTTATTATTTTTCCCTTTTGCTTAATTTCTATCATAATTTCAAGTGAGTTACTAGGACTATTATATGTTTACATAATATTATCTTAAATAAAGATGCAATAAAAATACAATATTGCAATCTATAATAATAATAATAAAATCTTTACAATAGAATATTTTACGTATGTTGCTAAAATCTGTAGTGATAAAAAAGGTTACACACATGGTAAGACACGTTAAAATACGGGGGTTTGATTCACGTTTATTCGGTCGATTTCAAGGGCACGCGCTATCTCGCATGTGCACGTGACGCAGCATTGTTGCGTTCGAATTAGAGGTCATAAGCCTGTAGTTGATTATCTGGTAGCTGAAATTGTTGGCATTCCAAATATTCCGCCAAAAATCCCAAATTGATTGCCCTTTCCGAAGCTAAATACGCTGCTTCAGAAATTGTGGACATGTGCAAACGACGAAATTTTCATGTTTGCAAGTCCACCGTCAACCGGGTAATAGCAGAAAGTAGTATGAAGCCCATCAGCCAAGAGCCGGGTAAGCCGCAGGCCCGAAAACAACACCCACAACCGTTATTACGTTAGCAACTCCTAACGTTATTAAGAAAGTGAAGGCTATGATTGTTGGTGAGAACCCTAGCCCCCAAAGGGCGATTGCCCAGGCTGTAGGAGCTTCTCAGCTGTCGGTTGCACGGAGAATCAGGCGTGATCTGCAATTAGAAAAGCATCATAAAGCTCTCGTTCATCGCCTACTTCCTCGACACGTTGCTGAAAGGGAGACCAACAGCCGAAAGTTTTACGAGCACCAGTTATAGGGAAAAAAATGGAAATACGTCACTACTTTGGACGAGGCATGGATCTACCTTAGTGATACCAAGAAGCCAGAGGCATGTTTTATCTCACTTTTGATGCCAAAGGACGATCCGAGTGGTACCGCGAATGGAAAGAAAACTTTTCGAGAGGAGTCATTTTGTGAGCTACAGCTACAGAGGAAAGTTGCCGCTGAGGAGGTATCTGCAAAGGTCAAGATTAATGTTGCCTTTTACCGAGAGCATGTCCTGGAACCCTTATATCGTGACAATATTCCCGCATTGTACGCCAGCGACAAAAGGAAAGTGTGGATTCATCAGGACAATGTTGTCGAGCCATAGAGCTAGGCGACCCAGTTATACATGGCCAATACGGCGACTGAAACCGGAATACGAGTAATCCCATACAGTAATCTATGATTCATCTAAAATCCCCCAAAGGGGAATCTCCAATGGACTTCTGCGAGTTCGGATTACTTAAACGGGCTCTGGGAACACGACGACCGAAAACAATAGAAAACAGTCGGAAATCTTGCAAAAAGGAGTGGAACAAGATCCCCCTCGTCATCCTTCAACGCAGCTTTCTTTAATGGAAACTGCGATGAAGAACCATTGGCAGAATGCAGGGGCACTCCATTGAACACAACCGCTGGTGGAGAAAAGGTTCTGCTATATCTATGACGTGATCAAAATCGACCGAATAAACGTGAATCAATCGTCCGTACATTTAAAAAGGCTAATATTACAACATGTTTCATCCCCTTACGTGAATGTCTTCGGGCAATACAATTAAAATTGAAATACATTGTTTTTTTTTTTTAACACAAAGCAGGAGCAGAAACCACGTATTCAAATTAGATTCGAGAATGTTGATTGGCGGAAAACGAAGACAAATCCAAGTTTCTGTTATCCTTACAAGTAGGTCGAGTTCACGATAGAACGGTCCAAATGTGCGCCAGTTACTGTATCACCCACCTTTTTTGGATGGATTTTTCTTCATTTTCCGCCCATCAACATTCTCTAATCTAATTTGTGGTTTCTTCTCCTGCTTTGTACATAAAAAGCCAATATATTTCAATTTTAATTGTATTGCCCGAAGACATCCACATACGGGAATGAAACATGTTGTAATTTTAGCCTTTTAAAATATATTTTAATGTATCTTATCATGTGTCTAACTTTTTTTATCACTACAATCTTATAATTAAGCTTCTGCACTCCAGAATTATCTCCATGAAGAATATTTCTTTTAACTCTTCAATAACTTTGGTTAAAATTTATTTAAAAATAAATACACTTCAAGACAATGGGTTCTTAAACCTATTGTAGGTATAGCCACACCCCCACCCTTGATAAGCAAAAAACAAATAAAAAAATAAATTTAAATTTAAAAAAAAAAAAAAAAATTCTTGTTTTGTGTTTGTTTGTTTGTTTGTATTTTTTTTTTAAAAAAAGACAAACCAATGCTAAATTAAAGTACGATGTTCAAGTTCTACATTTAAATGTAGAAAAACTCTTAAAAAAAAACCCTGAGTTATCAAAGTTACTGCAAACGCTTACAAAGGGTAAGCAAAAATGGCCAGCGCCGCAGTACAAAAATGGTCGCCATTTTGAAACCACTTTGCATAAAAATTTAAAATTGTTGGTTTTGAACTGTCAAAACATAGAGGTAACAGCACACAGAAAATAATTGTTTTTTAAAACTGTCAAGCAACCAGCGCTGGACCACTTCATATGGACTGACCCTGTACTAAAGATGTTTTTAATTTACTTCTAAGTAACTAATAGAAACAGATAAATTTCTCTTCATTTCCATCACTACCACTTTTAAACAAACTTTTAGTAAAAATCAATGAAATCTTAGATTCTTCTATATGTATATCACAATCTTTATAAAAACTCCAAAACACTGCACCACAGACCAATATTTCGTCTTATTTTTCAAAGACTTCCTCAAGGTTTTTTGATAACATAATAAACAAATAAATAAAATCAAAATCAAAATGGAAAGAGAAATAACCTTCTCAAACCTTTACAAATCAATAAATAAATTTTATGCAATAAGTAAACCAAATAATACTATTGTCATAAAACAATAAAACATTCAAAATATTTTGAAAACAATATCAAAAAACCTTGAGGAAGTCTTTGAAAAATAAGACGAAATATTGGTCTGTGGTGCAGTGTTTTGGAGTTTTTATAAAGATTGTGATAAACTTTTAGTAAATTTCTTAATATATAAACTAATTTATCTATTCTAAATATATATATTTATAAATAATAAATCAATTATATTTAAATTCCTTTCCTTAAGTCTGTTAATCTCAAACTGCTTCTTATTTTCAAAGAATTTCTGTAATTTTCAATTATCAATCTATTCATAGATGAAGCCATAATTGAATGTTTTAATAATGAAAATAATTGCTCTTTGAAATAACTACATTAATTCGATGCTAAGATTATTCAATCACAGCTGGAACATGTGTCAATCAAAGGAGGAAGAATTATCAAGCCCCTCCCATTTCCTGCTTTGATTCGTTGTCAGATAGAATGACGTTTGAATACCAGGTGGCGAACTAAACAAACTCATATTGCTCTTTCTAACCGTCGATTTTATTCGATTTTAAGAATTTTAATATAATTCCTGCACAAAACAGTAACAAAATCATATTTCTGATGGAATCAGGATCTAAGCTCCCTAAATAATCCTCATACTTAAAGCTTGGTATTTACTTATCGCCCAATTTCAAATATGAGAAGTAATTTCTTCAACCAATCATTAAAATTCTGTGCGTATAAAGTGAGCGTATACCTTCGTTTAGATGTTTCAGTAGTTCAAATAATAATAGTAGTAATAGTATGTATACAAAGCCGTACAGTGATGTGGGATTTGAAAATGCCAATACAAAAAATACATCACTGTTTCTATGAAGATACTGTACTGCCAAACTATCCTTACGCGGCAAAATTTAGAAACAATTTAGAAAACAAAAACGCAATATATCAAGACTTTGCTCTTTTTAAATCAAAAACAAAATTACAACCGTATCTTCACAGAAACAGTGATGTGTTTTTTGTATTCGCATTTTCAAATCACTGTTCGGCTTTATATAGTTTTAGTAATACAAGTGAATTTTATTTTTATATTCTTTACTTTTTCTAAATTGCAAAAGATTGATTGAAATCTTTGCTTTGCGCGAAACTCGAAGGTACGGCTTTGAGTTTTGCCTGTTCGATTTTATATAGAGTGGACCCTCGTTATAGCGCTGCTCGCTATACCGCGCACTCGGTTACAGCGCGGGCGATATTCGCGATATGTTTATACAGGTCCGTGTGGCGTTAGTAAGTATCGCATTTTATACAGGTCCGTGCGGCGTTAGTGAGTATAGCATTTTATACAGGTCCGTGCGGCGTTGTCAGAATATGACTGATGAAATGATTATCGAATCCATTTGCGGTGACGAAGATTGTTAAGAAGTAACAGAAGATGATGATGAAAGTGCCAGTGGGATAGCTGATATACCGCCAACAACCAAAGAAGCAATAACAGCCATGGAAACTTATAAAATGGGCTGAATCACAAGAAAATATTAACAGTGTCAGATTGTTGCAATTAGAATCTTTCAAAAGGGAAATGATACAGAAGTTATCAAAAAGCAAACAAACAAAAATTACTCACTTTTTTAAGTGATGTTTTATAATTGAAATGATGTCGAATATATAGATTTTATTCAAGTTATAGATAGTGTTTGTTTTTACATATTTTCAAGCGTACCTTATGTACGTAAATAAAATAATATAATAAATGCACTTAAGATGTGTAACTATGTTATGTGAATTTTAATAAAACATTTAATAAATACTGTAATTTTTTTTTATTAAAATATATAATATGCTTATAGTTGATGGGATGTTTCAATATACAGCTCAAATCGTTCTGAGTAAATTTATTGTGTCGCCACCGCGCCGCTCGGTATAACGAGTTTCACTTTATAACGCGGATATTGTTTCCCGCCCAACATGCGCATTATATCTGGGGTCCATTGTATATATATAATAAAATCAAAATTAACGTGTGTACAATGTTAATATCATCAAAGA
>JAFIDM010000001.1:142766537-142793099 GCA_023159025.1 Thereuonema tuberculata
CCCCTACGGAGTCTGCATACCAATTTACAGCGAAATCCGAGTGGGGCCAAAATCGTCGATTTTGGGACAACCTCTTTGAATTGAAGTTAAATACATTTTAAAAAGTATATGAGGAAAACCTCTACTTTTATTTTTATTTAAAATAAAAAGACAAACCAACCATAATTTAAATTACAAAGTTCAGGGAAGATTCTTTTTTAAATGTCCTCTAAAACCTCGGAAAAGAATATAAAGAAAAAAAATAAAAACGTTTAAAATACAAAGGTTGCTCTGTAAAATGTTTTTAATTAAGAAAATTAAATATTTAATTGATTCACAAAATTTTTACTACAATTACTGAGAATAGGCTATTACGGGAAACAGTTAAAAGGAATTGAACTTGTTTATGTGAATAAAAACCGATTTCAATATGTTAAACTTTACGTTATATCTATATTACTAAAATCTTTTATTTCTCCGTCTGTCTGTCCGGCGCAATTTCCTGTGAGAATGGAGAAATAATTTTTTGAATGAAACGTCCGCGACGGGAATCGAACTTCTGATCAGAAGTCAGTCGTCTTATCCATTAGGCCACGGGGACTAAAACTCACTTTCTTTTGTTTTTTGATTTATGTCTGCTTTCCCCCCCCCCCATTAATAATGAATGTATTCAATCTTTTTTTTGAATCTCAAGATTGTTTATTTTTTTTCCGATCCTTCTATTTATTTGTAATTCGAAAATGACAATTAAAACTATAATTGCCGAAACGTTGCAATATTTTAAATATAATATTCAAACTTAACCAAATTCTATGTGACCTAGAAAAACAAGCGCGTGTACACGGGGGATGGCCTAGTTTAGCTGAAAAATTAAAAAAAATGTCAAATGTGCATCATTTTGCAAAAATTTTCACATGTTTTAGATTTATTTATTTGGAAATCAGGTTGAATCACTTTTTAGGTATGTAACAGTTTCCCATTTCCACTGCTGTCCTAGATCTTAGAGTTAGGAAGGTTTGAATTGATACTTTGCTATATTAATTAAAGCGAAAATATATAGAATGAACAACAAAATTATGAAAATTTATTAACCTTACGATCCTATCTTAAAGGATTGTAATTATTGGCATAATTAAGGTGATGAATTCTTGAATTATTACGTATATCATTAACGATATATAAATAGTATATGAGGGATGATCAGAAACTGAGGTTATAGACCTGCAGTGAAGCATGTATATTTTATTTCATACAGCTGACCGATAGTACATACATTAGGTTATTGTTCCACATAATCTCCATATCGGTTTAGGCACTTGTCGCTGCGTGGGATGAGTTTGAATATTCCCTCCTGGTAAAAATCCTGTCCTTGCGTGTTCAGCCATGTTGTCGCGAAGTGTTTCACCTCCTCGTCTTTAGCGAATCGCCGGCCTCCTAGGTGCTCCTTAGAGTGAGGAAACAGGTGAAAGTCGCTTGGAGCGAGGTCGATGATGTCCCAGCGCAACTGCTTCAACAGAGTAGTGGTCTTCTGGGCTGTATGAGGTCTTGCTGATGATGGGGAACAATGACTTCCTTGAAACCTTATTTTTATTAAATTATTTAATTGCATTATTTTTTAACCGGAACAAAGAATTTTTTAATACAACCTTCTTAATTGTAAATGTCAAATTATAAACATAAAATTGTAATTGTTAATTGTAAATATTAACTGAAAATATTAATTGGAATATTAATTGTAAATATTATTGAAATATTAATTGTAAATACTACTTGAAAATATTAATTATAAATAATTTAATTAAAGATATTAAATAATTGTAAATAATAGTGCATTTAGTAAAATAAAATTTTATGATTGTTTATTAATACTTCGAAATTATTTTTTTTAAAACTGAAGCTTTTAAAAATGTTTTTTTTTAACTGAAAGCTATGAAAGATGTTTTTTAATTTGAAATCCATTTTTAAGTCTTTCGATTTAAGATACAGGAATAATTTGCAGATTTGTCCTTATATTTTCATTTAAGGATACCTTATCTACAACCTTACAACTACAAGGTTATTATAGATTATTAAAAATTGAAACTGACTATCATTACATAAATAATAGAAAGTAAAGGATATATTGTTACCAAGGCCATCAAGTCAGAGAAGGACACAAAAATCCATAAAAGTAATTGAGAATATGAAATAATTAATGCTGTCAATTCTACTTTATTGCAGTAGAAAACAAATAAAAAATTTATATTCCATGAAAATGCATAAATATGGCTACAGTTCTCTCAGTTTTATTAAACATTATAAACCAGCTAAAATTCTACCATTTAAGGCTGCTTTATATGTACCATTTCACAGGCCATAAGCTGGCCATAAGCACGCCATGTCGAGATGGCGAGGACATTGCTCGATTTAGGACTTGTCCATTGTCCTAAAATGCGTCATCTCTCAGGCCATCGGATAGCTCGCCATCTGATATTAGCGCTCCTGGTGACGAATTGTAGAACTTGAAGTCCAATCTATTTGTGTCTACTTATTCGAAATTACCGATTACAAAAATGATAAGCACGAACAGAGGTCATCTTTTCCTTATGTTTTCGTGGATGCTTTCAGAAAACGTTACATTAGTAAACAAAATCATTACAGATTTTCGGCCTGAAAATTTGAATCGACGAGCGATTGGAATCTCGAAAACCTATCGTGGGATGGTCCAGATTTAACGAGAAATATCGAAACTGAAAACAAAGAAATACAAAAAGATGAAAAAAACAATAAATAATTATTTTAATTAATTAAAAACATTCTTTCGCCTTTGATGCATTGAATAAATGATTTTATATAAATCAATACTATTTTTTTTCGTAAATAAAACGTACGTATGATGACAATTGAGGAGTGTACATTGTGTGATGGAAGGCGATATGGAATTTGTAAGACAAGCGTTCTTTTCATTGGCCATCTAACCTGACATTGCCTGCATAATGGCTGTTGAAATGGTACATGTAAATCGGCCTCTAAGGCTGTTCATTCAAAATTGTTTTCATATTTTCAAAACAATTCTTTAATTTTCAGTTATCAATCCATAGATGAAGCAAAAATTCAACTTAATAACAAGATTGGTCTGTGAAACAACTACATTGATTCGATATTAAGATCAATCAGAGCATATGTCGATCATAGGAGGAAGAATTAATAACTCCCTCCCACTTCCTGATTGATTCGTTGTCAGATAGAATGAAGTTTTAACACCACTCACCAGATGGCGAATAAAGCAGAAACTCACACTGCTCCTTCTAACAGTCGATTTCATTCGATTTTAAGACTTAAGATACAGTCCCTGAATTTTAAAATACAAATTATTGATGCACTTGCTGCATTTTTTTACAATCAACTGTTGAGGACTTAATAGCATCAAATATCATTGGTCTTGTATACCTAATGCAACGATAAAAATGTTATTCGATTGTTGATAATGAAGAAAACACACGTTTTCAACGTAAAAGCTATTGATATTTAGTTTTTTTAATGGTTAATGAAAAAAGACTACAGTAAAACCTCTCAAATCCGGCCCTCGCTAATCCGGCCCTCACTGTAATCCGGGCCTGGTCCTGAGTAAATTTTTTTTTAATAACTAAATTCGTTTTACTATTTTAAGTCAACTCGGCCGGCGCGTTTATATTTGCCACCTAATGTAACTTCTATTTGCCACCCTACGGACCAGGGAGTCCTGGAAACACTCAAACGTAAATATCACCGCAGAATGCTCACAGTGTTAATTGCCCGTATTGATGAAGGGACGGCATTAACGTTTTTAATAAAACATATTGTTTTTAATAAACATTTGAGTGCAAAATTATGAAAATGGGGTTAAATTAATTAAATCTGGCAATATGTCTTCACAAAAATTGAGCTATTGAGTTATTTTAAGAACACACTCGGTAGTCCGGCTTTTCTGAAATCTGGCCTACTGGGCGCCGCATTAGGTCAGATTTAAAAGGGTGTACTGTACTTTGAACAATTTCTAATATTTGGTTCAATATTTTGGTTAATCGCCTTTGGCAGCAATCAAAGCTTTAATGAGGAGTGGCATGCTATCAGTGCACGCTTGAACTGTATCTTTGGATGATAGTGTCAGACGTGAATTATTCTTTCAATCAGCTGAGTTTTCGTGGTAATGACCACTTCAGCCACCTCCCTCTTAATAAGCTCCCAAACATTCTCAAATGTCTGGTGAATTCCCCGGTCAACTCAGAAGAGGGATATTTTCTTCCGCCAAATACGTCTTTAGGGAACGTGTGGTTTGACATTGAGCGCCGTCTTGCATAAATACAAATGGTTCTCCGTTTGGGAATCACTCGCCAATTAGCAGAAGCAGCCTTGTTCTTAATACATTCTTGTACTGATGCTGCTGCATATCGTTTACTATGTAAAGACATCCTTGCCGCTTATCGCAGACCATACCATGATTTTCGTGGGGTGTTTTACGTACAACGCAATCAAGATGAAGCTTTTCATCAGGGCGTCGTCGCACAAACATATTATTGAAAAGGATTTCTTTTACGGCTGAAATCTTCTTCTAAGACAATGTTTGTTTTATTCGCTTCGAACACTTTCAATCGTATTGAAATTTTTAGACTTGAAAACGTTTTTGTGTCGATTAGTGCCTTTATCTGTGCTCTCTTACGAGGTGACAAGTCACTGAGTTTTCCTATTGTTTCAAGTAGCACATAAACTAAAAAAATATGAGAATTATAGTTAAACACAAAAATAATCGTAAAACATTGGACGCTGTCTCCGTGAAACACGTTCGTACTCGCTGCAGTCAACAATGCACTAAGCCAATATTTTGGCTCTCTAAAGGTCAATGCACTATAGTGATAAAGAAAATCATCGTGGGTATGTTCATTCTATAAAGAAATAAGTATTAACAGTATAGACAAACGAATAGAGGTGTTTTACCTTACAAAAAGTCCGGTAGTTATAATTTTTTGATATGTTGTCTAGGATGGTTAGTAAGTGTTTAAAATGCAAAATGCACAATTCCTCCCCCGCCGTGCCCGCCGCCATCTTAAAAAAAACAAAAAATAATTGATACTTTCTTTAGATTTTCGCTTATAACGTCTGTTTGGTGTATTTTAGCTACAAAAAAGTTCTACGCAATGTTGTAGAGAATACAATTTCCTACAATATGGTTTTTAAATTTTGTTTCTAGGACTGATAGTTACGGAGATATGCACTTTTTGAAAAAATAAAAAAAACGCAATTTCCAGAAATTTGTAAAACTTCTAACTTTAGGACTCTGTAATTCAGGTATGGCCTATTCTAGGAAAACAAGTATCAGAATAAAATGTGTAGGGAATTTAATTTCCTACAAAAAGCATGTATATTTTTATGAATCAACCCTACGGAGTGCGGGGTAAAATCAAAAATCGAGAACAACGGAATATTGCGGTTTTTGCTATTGTGACGCACTAGTCCAGCAAATAAGAGACCAAAGAGGGGGGTATCTTACAAAAGGTCCGGTAGTTCTAATTTTTTGATATATTGTCTAGGATGGTTAGTAAGTGTTTAAAATGCAAAATGCACAATTCCTCCCCCGCCGCGCCCGCCGCCATCTTAAAAAAAAACAAAAAAAAAATTATACTTTCTTAAGATTTTGGCTTATAACTTCGTTTTGGTGCATTGTAGCTACAAAAGAGCTCTACGCAATGTTGTAGAGAATACAATTTCCTACAATTTGGTTTTTAAATTTTGTTTTTAGGACTGATAGTTACGAGATATGTTTGTTTTGAAGAAATAAACAAAAACGCACTTTCTGGAAACTTGTCAAACTTCTAACTTTAGGACGCTATAACTCAGTTATGGCCTACTCTAGAGAAACAAGTATCAGAATAAAATGTGTAGGGAATTTAATTACCTACAAAACGCATGTAAATTTTTTGACCCTACGGAGTGTGGGGTAAAAAATAAATCAAAACAACGGAATATTGCGGTTTTTGTTATTGTAACGCACAGAGTATCTAAAAAAAATTCACCAATTACCTTCCAGTGTTGGCTTGAAATTGGTGTAAACCAACCCTACTTGAGTTTCTGACATCAAACTGAAGATGCTGACAGGTTGATAGTTGCCACAGCTAAATGCCTCTTTCCCACGTACGACGCCGTCGTCATTGTCGGTGACAATGACCTACTCGTCCTGCTGACTGGCACAACACCTGCGGTCAGCAAAGTCTACCTCAAAAAAACCAGCGAGAGGGAAACAGCCAGACGCAATCTACTCCGCCTCCTCCTACGAGTTCAACACCACAGGCTGTATCTTCCTTCCGGGCATTCGACTGGACCTTTAGTTAAACTCTTTGGTATCGAAACACCCACAGACTTACTTTCCGATCCCAAGGATGTACATGGGCCCACAGTAGGATACTTCAACTTAACTTATGTATAAATGTGTGCGTGTATAATGGCACTAAATTTTATTTCTGATTATTCAATTTAAAAAAATTCATTCTGAGTCGACTATTTTGGGACTCATTCAGGAGCTATTGTGATAGCGACCAAAATCGGTAGCTATTGCGTTTTTCCTGTCCGTCCGCCGTGTCTGTTTACCCTAATAGCTCACGAACGGAAGGTCGGATCGACAAACGGATTTCACCATCGTGTTCAGAGGCCCAAACATCGTAGGAATGGAGTATTTTCAGGGGCCACAGTACCCTCTATTTTCGCTATTAGCTTAAATGTTAGAAATGCAATCATTTCATTTCAGTTGCAGCCATAGCTTAATGCTTAAGGTTGTCGGTTCGAATCCGTATATCTGCTTTGTTTTTGTTTGTTTTTTTCTCAAATTTCCGCGTGGGTTTTTTTTTTTCTTATTTTCCTAACTTTTTTTATGTTTTTCCTTATGTTAATATACTTATTTTTTTATTATTATTTTTATATTTTTATTATTATGGGTCTCCCTAAAATTTATATTTTAGCACAAAATTATATTCACTTGTTTAAATTGTTGTAATCTAGAAATTACTTCATATTAACTATTGAGATTCATGATTATCACTTCTTGAAAAAGGCTTCTAGTAAAAAATTAATTTCAATATAGTGGTACACTGCTTAATGTCCTTCCGGATAACGTCCATTTGCATATATGTCCGAATATCCATAGAGTCGAAAATCATGAATGGGTAACTTCCTCGATACTTCGTGAAGCTGATATAAAAAATTGATTACACTGGTACCTGCAAAACAACTTAGTACATATTTAACTTATAATACAGGACATATATATATTTGAAAATTATAATAAACATCTATGTTACGAATTTATGTGGTTAATGTACTTTTATTGTTATATTTAAATAATAGTATTGCAACATCGCAGTCTCCAGTTTTTGCATTCAATCCTGTCCGCTCGTTTCTCTTGCTGCATTACCATATTTCTTCTGTAAAATTTTATTTTGTGAAATTAAGTGCAACATGGCTCCTAAATGCCACCAAACCAGTCATGCCACTAAGAGGAAGTAATGTTGCAGTATATAAGTTAAAACTGATTTGGCACTGTGAAAACCCCAGAGCTTCAAAAACACCAATAAGCGAATAGTATCTGTGTACGTTAGGTGTAATAAATAGAAATAAATAGAAATAGAGGACACAAGATGTCCTCTATTTCCAAGATGTTAATCTGAATTGCTATGACCAAGGAAATTGAAAAGTACTGTGCAGAAGAAAAAGTGGCATTCAAAGTTTTTAATTCTTGATAATGATCCAAATCACATCTACCTGACATTCACCTTAATTGGTGAACTGCATTTCAACGCTCCAAGTTGAATGTTTTCAAGTGATGTTTCTTCCTCCCAACACAATCTCTTTGATACAAGAGATTATTGCAGCATTCAAAGCTTACTATCTGAGGACTTTTGCTCATACTATTTGCTGGAATGGATGAAGATACTGGTATGATTCTGATGCAGTTCTGGAAGGACTACACCATTTAAAACTGCATCAACAGCCTTGCTTGGGCTTCGGATGATGTCAGCAATCAATGTTTGAATAGCATCTAGAAAAAGAAAGTGAAGAGATTCGTTTATGATTTTTAAGGATTTGCCAAAGATGAGGAGGTTGCGAAAAGTCAACAAAGCTGTTGCTGAGTTGCGAAGCAATATTATTTTGAACATAGTAAAGATTGGGGAGTATCTAGAAATGGTTCTTGATGAATTAAGAAGGAGTTGCTGGAACTGGAACAGTACAGCTGAAGAAGCAAAATAAAATATATATATATATATAGGTGTCAAAAAGGAATTACTGTGAAAGGTTAGCTAATTTTTTTTGAGATTGTGACAATTCATTTAAGAAGCTAAAGAGATGTTCAACGCTCAACGTGTTTCATTCACAGAGAGAAATGCTGATGTAAGAAATTTTGAACGAAAAAAAAAAGTAAACTAAGCAAACTATGAATGAAATTTTAACGTGTGCATTTAAACATACAAAGTAGACACCGAAAAATTTACTGTAATATTGAATTTATTTTTTCAAAAAATGTAAAAACATTCTGAAACAATTAAATTAAAGGTTAATTATCTATTTCCAAAGTAACAAATGTAAACGTCCTTTTCAGCACAGCACAATCACTGGCCCAAATAAAACTCTGAATACATTTGACCCAAAGTTCCCTCCCCTTGCGGTATTTCGAGGTCGCTATCATCTTAAGGTAAATTGAGTTCTTAAACTTTTTTTTATTCCTTTCGGGCATTCTGGTATTTCTGAGCATTCTGAAAAGAAGAAATCATAGATCAATTTTTTTGTTTTTGTTTTTCTCCAAATAAATAAACAGGTATACATATGTGCTAGCCCATGTTTAGACCTTCTTAGGTCGTCTGTATTTAGACCATTTGGTAAGAAACATTAAGATCGGTTTTCGCCATTGCACATGGTTCTGTGCAATAAATATACTATAACAAATTTATAATGCCAATAATGTGATGCATTTTACAAATCAGCTTTTGATTCAACAGAATTTGAGTAAGAAAATAACAAAACATAGCTGTGAAATATTTTAATGTCATGAAATAGATTGATTGACACTTCACTACACTACCTTTGAATAACTTGACTGTAGGCGACCAACTGTTCCACTCATTTCTCTTTGTTACTCAGACACATTTTCACTTTATTTCCATTGGCGGCTGTACCTCCCAAACCCGAAATACTTCAACTAGCCCAAATTTAGACTATAGTCTATATTTGAGCCCAAATTTAGACTCTAGTCTATATTTGGACCTCCTTCTCCAAATTTTGTATACTAAATACTGTGAACATTTTACGAGTATTTTATATAAGGTTCCCCATTAGGGATATAGGTTGTAATCCAAACATCACTAGCAAGTTTGCTGAAAGACAGTAGGAAAGAAAGAATTTAAGGAAAATATTGGAGAGCTTCAGAATAAGATTCAGAATGAATTGTAATTTATCAATTATTGTAATATTAATGTAAGAATTCAGATGTTATTGTAATATTGTGATTGTTGATAACTATGTATATGCAATGTAAGTTCACCTGAGAACATATTGTTATCAAACAAACTTGAAAAAGAAAGCAAGGAATATGCTTTCGAAAATTCGTTTGCATTAAAAAATATATTTTTTTAATGTTATGAGAGTAGAAGTAGTATTTATTTAAATCTCAGATTTGCTTCCTACTCAAAGATATTAGATATTAGATTTCGCAAATTAAAAAAAAAATGTAAAACTCAGATTTAATTTCAAAAATTGCAATTTTTCATTAATTCTTAAGAAATGAAATTTTTAGTTTAGGCTGATCTATTTAAAGATCGAATTCAAGTCTCGGTGGACATCAGATTTTTTTTCAAATTATTCCTCCTCTGGATGTGTCGTATGGTTTTTCCCCAGTTACTAAAGGCGGGCGAGCTTTGGACTGACCACTTATTCTCAACTAGTTACGATGATCACAGAAACATCGGAGCCTACATCTTCGGTGTTTGTATGAGCCATGAAAGTTCGGACGGGAACTATCTAACCTAATTTATATTTTTAAGCATAGGAGCAGATTGGTTGTCGTATTTTTAATATTTCTATATTTATTGTTGCGAATTTGCTGTGCTCTTTTAAAACGCGAAATTAAGCTTAATATTTTGCTCGAATGATAAAAAAATAATAACATATTAGGGCATCTGTTCTTAAAAAAAAAAATTTTTGGTATTTTTTTTTTTATTTTTTTATTTTCCTTCGTTCTTTAGCAAAACAAAATGTTAAAGGAACTTTTTTTTAAGAACAGATGCACGAAGATGTTATTATTTTTTTAACAGCAGATCTGCAACTGCAGAAAACTCCTTAATCTTATAATGAGATCAGTCTGTTTTCTGTCTTTTTTTTGTGGAATCTCTCATCTTTAAAAGCCTAGAGCACTTTATTATGTTCTATTCAGAATGAAGTCTCTAATTTTCGGTGTTCTGCTTCTGTGCTATTATGGTAAGTGGGATTTTCTGTTTGGGAACAAAAATTTAAAAGTTTTTATCCACTTTGAATTATCCAAAGTGAAATTCAAATAAGATTTTAAGAAATATAATTGAACAAAAGAATTGCATCTGTAGATTTGTTTTACTTAACAGTATTTTATGACAAACAAAAAAAATAAAAAAATTTTTTTTGGAAGTTTCTATGTGTGGATAAAATCCTCTCCCTTCATTTTAACCATCTTTAACATATTTTGATGTCATTTATTATTCATTTTGGACTTTACTTTTTCATCTATCTTAGTACTTAGTGAGGATGAATTAAATGTTAATAATTATCTCTTTTGAATTTAATTTGATGCAAACCTTTAAACAAAGTTTTTGAAATCATTTATAAATGATTTGTGTTTTTAAAATGGATGTGAAAAATAATGTTAATGTAAAATTAAAGTGATATTCGTTTAATACATTACACAGCAACAGGAAGTAGCAAGGCTTCTTTCAAATACAATAGGGGCATAAAAGGGCTATTTGAATTCTGCTTTAGAAGTCGGCTTTAGAAGTATTTAACCCTTACTTCTAAAGCATTCAGTTCAGCTTTGATCTTTGTAGAATTTGTTTCAAAAAATGTAAAGTTCAGATTCATTTGAGCGACATCGTACCCATGCTATTCTTCTTTACTTTGAATGTTATTTACAAATATCTTGTGTTCTATAATTAACAATATCACTTTAGCTTTTAGCGATAATGTATGCCAGCGGTCTGTAACAGGGCCTCTTCTTGGATTGGCCCCGACTAATTAGCAGATTGTTGTTCTAGCATAGCAGAGTGATGTAGGCAGTGCCTTCTGACGTAGCTGTGGATTCCAGTCCCAACGTCAGCGTGGATGCTTCACTTATTTATCTGATTCTTCGTCACTCCTTCAGGCTGTTTATGCCCTTTTGTAATTCTGGACTTTAACAGCCTTTTGTTTGCTAATATGAGAGCAGCAGTATATATTCCAAGGTAATCTCACTGATTGTAGAAATTCATGTGATTTACAGAATGGACTTTCAGAGTATTATGAAATAAGTTATGATACCTATCGTCTGGCAAGGTGAATTTTGATAGAGTGTCCAAACTAAATTCACCTGTTAGAATGTATGTTTGATAATCACGTTATTCAGCATTTGATACCATCAAAATAAGAAGTGTGAAGACCAGAGATGACAGAAATTTTCAGTTAGGAATTTTAACGTATGGAAATCTTCTTACAAATAAATCACATCCTCACGCTTACACTAGAGATGCAATTTATTTAAAAGATATTTTCAATTCCAGCATCACTTCACAATTTAAGGTTTTAATTCAGTCCATTCGATAACAATTTGAAATTAGCCTTTCAGAAAGAATAAGCCTTAAACGTATCTTTTATTTACAAAACTTATATATGAAATATCATATCTGGCTATAAAAAATAGATATCTATATTCGAGAATATAGAATTATACATTTATGCTAACTAATTCAAAAATTGCATCCAATAATATAACCTTAATTATTTACATTCCTACTTGTGTTAAAAGGGTTTTCTTTGTTTATTCTTGTTAAGATCTGAAATTTTTGTAAACATCATCCATGCTGCCTCGCAGGTATTAGTTTGCTGTAATATTCACTAATCTACCTATAGTAACGTCGAATGATTACTAATCAGCGCAAGATCATCGTTTTCAATGTACAGGGTGGCCGAGAAGTTCCCTAATCCCTTTATACAGTAATAAATATAAATATTTAGTATTGGATGTTATTTCAATTGCTGACACTACAATATAGGTGTTCGTGTTGGAATGCAGATGGTATTATTGATTGGTACACTAGAGTTGGAGAGGAATTCACCTCACTTAATGATATGGGCTGCAATAACATCACATCATTTGTTTGGACCATATGTTTTGATGATCTTGTACTTTGTTAGGCGAAACTTTATTTACACAAGTTATTAACGTGGTTAATCCCACAGCTTGAAGACGCAGGTATCATTGAAAGCGTATGGCTACAACATACGCTCAAAGGAAGAATTGCGGAATGCAGTTGAGGACGCATTTCGAACCATCACACCGGACATGCTCCAAAAAATATCAAGTAGGACGTGGAGGAGTATAAACGTTTGTGCACAGCATGATGGCGAATACAGACGCATTGAACACTTAATGTGTAAATAATTTCTTAAAATAGGACTGCCAATTAAGGGTACGGGAACTTCCCGGCCACCCTGTAGAATCAGCCAAAGGTTCAGTGTCGGTGTTTTTTTGCATGTTTCCCTCAGTGAGGTCCTAGGTTTCTCTCACTTGTCAGTAAAACGGAGACGGAGATTCTTGCAAGAGTGAATGAGAGCGAGCTTTGGGTTCATCACTTACTCTCAATTCTTGCCGATCTGATTGGAGAAACTTCGGAGTCCACCTCCTTCTCTTTCATGAGTCAGCAGAGGCTTAAAGAGTTAACTCTAATCTCATCAAAAATATAAATTTAAAAAATCTCGTTATCTATTTTGAAACCTCGTCTATTGTTTTTGCAATCTATTTTTTTAAGAGAAATAGAAGATAAAAGAGTTTAGGAAATATGAACTTTAATCCGAGTGCATGAATTGTTAAAACTTTAGTGAATATAAATAAATACAAAGTATATAAGATGATTTTTTATATAATACAGTAAACTCCCGAATATCCGCGGGCGGTTTATCCGCTTTGCGGATTATCCGCGGACCTCTCCTGTTTCCATTTTTTTACTGTACAATAAATTACGGAATTAAAAAAAATTAAATCTAGAATAAGGTAGACAATAAAAGAGGCTAACAAAGTAAGTGAAGACAATTATACACAAACTATTTAAAGAACGACCTTGTGGGCGGAGCTTAGGCTGCCAGGTTACACTAAATTACGGGAAAGCCTTCCCATAATAATAAAATTTAAAAATAAATAAATAATTTAAAATAAAATTGTTGATAATGTATGTACTGTAACTGTATGTATTGCCATTTTAAGGTAAATAAAACATGTTAAAGCATTTTTGTGTTGATTTTCGTCCTATTTCGGATTATCCGCGGAATTCGCTTATCCGTGGTTGCTGCGCCACCCAATTCCTCGGATAATCGGGAGTTTACTGTATTTATTTTGTTCTCTTTAAAATTTATATTGTTATTTTGCGTAAAGGTTTTCCAATTAATAAACTAAATCTTTTTCAATGTATTCGTTTAGCAATGTTTCTTTAAAAATAGTGCTTTAAAATATTGCAAATTCAAATTTAGTAATGCCTACATAAGAACCATTCCCATTTATTTGATGATGTTTTATCATTTCTAGGAGTGGATGGAGACTTCGTGGACTTCGATAAAGAAGTCATGAAGAAATTTGGAAGCAAAGATCTTGAATTTTTGGATATATACAGGGATAATGACTATTTTAATAAAAACCCGAAGGAGAAAAAGTGAGTAGTAGTTTATAATAATCAATTAGTCTCAACAAAAGGAGAAAAGGATAATTTACTGGAGATAATATCCTGTTATAATATCCACCAAAAGCAAAGGATGTGTTTCAAACTGTTCTCCTAAATACTGTGTTTCGGTGTTTCAGAACGATAAGGAATAATTTCAATACCACATTCAGACAGACAACATGCACGCGTTACAATTACAATTTAAAAAATTGTTATTACGCGTTAGGAAAAACAATTACACCTGTAGTTAAAATATCGAAATAACTTATTTTTATTGAAGTTATTTTTTATACTAATATAAGCGACACAATAAATTTAGTTTTACAATACTGAGTTATAAATGTATTCTTTCAAAGTTTCAAATCTGAAATTTAGATATTTTTTTTTGCCTAAAAAACGTATAATAATAAAACTAAACCCTGAAAATTTAATTTTTTTAAAAAACTTTAGTTATTATCATTCATGATCGGAACGACGGATATTATTTTTGTTTTAATTATTAGTTTTTTTAAATGTAGAATAGGTTAAATTCGCAATGAAGCACTATAAAAAGAAAAGAGGTATGCTAATGACAATTGAATAAAAATTTATTTATTTATTTATATTTATTTGTTTGTTTATTAAGTAAAGATCCATTACGTAGTTTATCTCTGTCTGAATTTATCACTAAAACTGTTAAAAAGGATAAGTTAAGTTTCTTAGGTATTTAATGTAACCGAAAATATCTTATCATTTATTTTAGATTTTTCTTGTTATGTTTCATGTAATGATAATAATTACTTTTCAGAAGCTACCTATAACATTCTATTTATTTTAACGTTTCTTGAGTTCCCAGCAACACCTTTATTAAAAAATGATTATTTCCACACAGAAAAAAAAAAAATTCACATGAAGGAAAAAAAAAAAAGAAAAGGGGAAAAAAAGCTGCTTTTAAAAAGCATTTCCAAAGTAAATAATGTTAGAACAATTTCATTAATTATTTTTTGCAAATATTACGTTATTTTTTGCAATCTGGAAGAAAAAAGAAATCCTGAATATAAGTTTAAGTGTGTGAAATATATTTGATGAAATAAAAGTTCAGCCTACACACATATGAAGACATAAAATAAAATTAAATAAATAAATAAATAAATAAATAAATAAATAAAAATATTAAAAATCCCCTAAAAAAGTGATTTTTAATATTTTTTTCTTTATTTATTTTATTTTACTACTTCGTATGTGTGTAGGCTGAAGTTTTATTCCATCAAAAAAAAATTATTTTTTGTTTTTGTTTTGAAGAAACTATCGCTCATTCGATATGCTCATATGCGATGGATATCAGAACGTGTACCCAGTTAAACTTATTTCCATAAGCTTATTCTTACTATTAATGATTATTTTTAATCATTCTAGAATATCAAAGTTAATCTTATCAAATATTTATTTGTATTCTGTAAAGAAATTACCAGTATAAATGCCATCATATACGTATTTCGTAAGTATTACGTTTTCAAATCGTTAACAACTCATTTTAATAAAAATCTGAATCGTCTACAACGTTTTCAGATTGATTACATTAGAAAGAACAAAAAATATAAAGTTTTATATTTTCGAAAAGATCTATAACTATTTACACATATTTAATGATAAGGTTTTGTTAGGAGAAAGGCCAAGTGAGCAGGGACGGTCTGGCCAGGTCGGCAGGTTGGCGATCGCCGACGGCCCAGAGCCCAGAGAGGGCCCCCGACGGGGCACTGGGCAGATGAGTGAAAGTAAAATTGGTATTTTCACACTCGAAAGTTACAAACAATCGAGAACAGCCGAGGGATACACTATATTTTACCCAGATTTATCTTTACTTTTAGTTTCTGATTATTCATGTTCCTATATCGGATACATTGCTTACAATTACTCATTAATATTAACAAGAAGTTATTAGAAGAGAAGTTCGCATAGAAGCGCGTCTCACGTTAAATGACTTGCTCGTCAGCTAATGGGCGAGTATGGGCCTACTATCGGACTGTACTAAGCGTAATTAGTATAGGCCGGTTGGAAAGTAAAGTTAATCTGGTTTATGCATTTGCATTGCTCCGCTCCTCATAAAACTTCCACTGTTAGGGCCCCAACATAGCCTTCATTACTAAGCTCTATGATGGGGCTTTGAACGGGGATTTACATATTACTGCCGGACAGAAAGAAAATTTCTGATCCCTTCTGCCCGGTAAGTCATGTACTGATTACATTCACCAGAAAATGGTAAAGCCTTAAAGCGTCCCAAATTCGTTTCCAGCAGAAGGGCCCCCAATGATGCCAGACCGCCCCTGCAAGTGAAAGTGATTCAGTTGCCCAAACTTTCGGATGTGAATCATATGTCCATCATCATTGACAAGGAATGTCAACTAAAGTACGACCACGATAACGTGACGATCGGAAGGAACCCCACCTCATTAGGACGTATTTGTTTTTCAATCACAAACAAGCGCGCCTCAAAGAACAGGTCCATTAATTTCCCTCAAAATGTGTATTTTACAGATTTATAATGTGAATTTTATGTGTTCGAAAAATTATTTTACAGGTTGAAGATTATTTCCGAAAGGAACTGGAAAATGGAGTTCTAAAATTAAAACTAAATTTTTGTTTTTGTTTTGTTTTACAGCTATAACATAATATTCTTCGGAATCTCAGTGAGGCTAGTGCTGACGCCGAATCGTCACATTATCGTGCCCGGATTTTAAATCCATAAATATGAACTTCCGAACTTATAGGTTTCCGCCGCGCCATTCAAATATTGATCAGAAAAGACCAATAGCTCTCTAAAGCTTATTTATTGATAGTCATCAGGGACCATGAAAATAATGGTGTTGTGATCGCATTTCATTAATCCTTGATAAAGTATAAGTCATATTGATACCTTTTCATTAAATTTAATTGATTCAGATTTAATTGATTTGTCAAATAGAACTTAAAGACATAATCCACTTTCAAACTTTTATTCAGAGAAAAAAAAAAGATAGATTTACATTTATAAAATATTATTTGCAGAAAATTTAATTAATTTATAATTAAGAATTCAAATTATAAAATTAAGAAAGCCCTTTCCATTTTAATTATATATGTCTACTTATTCAGATAATATTAATATTGTTGAATTAAAAATAAAACACTTTTGTATGTTATCAACCTTTCTTCAGCATATTGTAAATTGAGGGGATACATTTTGTGTATTTTGTTCATTCTTAATTTATTTTTTTTTGGAAATTTAGAAACAAGATAAAAGTCCATGTAAATGACAAAATTGAATACAAAAAGCCAATTGTGAAGTCAGAGAGAATCCTTGAAACAGTGATCCAAACATTTCAAAATAAGAATCTCAAAAAATCTAAAACAGAAGTCTTTAAGAAAAGTTTCCAGAGCCGGGAACAATTCACATGGAAAGTATTGAAAGGTCTCAAAATGAAATATCCACCTGAAGCGGAACCAACAGATATGGTTGGTTTTCTGAGCAATATGCTGTTCACAGAATCGAAAAATAATACTATTTCACAGGTATGTATTTTTAGTATAGTTATAATTTAAAAATTTGATGTAAAGAATTTATCATACACGTAAATGTGTCGTAGAATTTTAATTATAAAAGAGCGATGTATGTATTTATTTTAATTATTTATTTTAATTATTGTCAGACTCCCATCAAAATTTTAATATTAAATATTTTATCCAAGAGTGAATGAAGAATTTTCCTACTCAGGGTAATATTTTTCAATTTTTACCTTGATATTATTGAGATCTAAATCACATCTTATTACAAAAGGTCAGATATTGACCTTTAATGAAATCGTACTAAAACTAAATAGTTAGAATTGCTTAAAAGTTGATTAGCTCTTATCATTTAGGAAAATAACTAATTATTTTTACTTATTATTTAACTAATTATTGTTAAATAAAAGTAAATCATTTCAATAAGAAAGGATGAACTGCTCTAAACATCAATAAAAAGTTTAAAATCAAAATTCCTCGAAAATTTTGATGCAATGTAACAACTGGCCGATATTTACGAATATATTAAGATAATCGAATAAAGTTGCTAATCAGTACTGAATACATCATTGTTCTTTCTAAGGAACAATGTCAGTTTAAAACCCTATCTTTAATTTGCTAACAATCAAGAAATATCTTATTTCTTGATTATTTATTTACCAAGGTTGATACTGAGACGATAGAAGGTAAAGGCTTCAATGATTCTATATAGAGTATTTTATTGTAGGCTTTAAACTCTGCATGTAATACAGGCAGCTCCGTTTTACGACGGTTCAATTACAACGATTCAGATTTACGCAGGTTTAGAATTTAAGCAAAAATAAGGAAAAATATATTTTAAAAAATTCAAAATGCGATAAATGAAAAATTAAATTTCTTGAGCGAAAATGCAGCCATAAACGGTGAATGCTGTCAACTTTAGAATTCTACTTGTGGATTTAGTGAATCTGCCCATTCTGTCCACATGGCTCCTCATCTCCTCGCTTTTGTTTCGCTCAATCACCCCTCGTTGATTGTCTGTGAGTACTGTGGTAAATTCGTAGTACAATTAATATTAATTGTTTTATTAATAAAAGTTTTAAAATGAACGTGTCCATTTCTGGTAAAAGGAAATATATTCTTGCACCACCCGATGTGAAATGGAAGGTGGTGAGAGTCATGGAATGGAAGGTGGTGAGAGTCATGGAATGGAAGGTGGTGAGAGTCTTGTAATGGAAGGTGGTGACTCAAAACCCTAAAAACAAGTGGCCTATGAAAGTTCATAAATATTTGACATTAATTTTAGTCCTTAAAACTCATATTAACATAGTTTAAATAAAAATAATATACCCATTTCCCCTCCTCTTTACATTCTATAATGGGTTCGTTCAACGTCGATTCGATTTACGACGCCCCTCCAGGAACGCAACACCAACTTAAAACGGGGTCAGCCTATATAAAAGTAATGGACAGTGATTTAGACTGATGCTGGACGAACAGAATTTTTAAGAACGATTTCATTCTGAGGACCAATCTATTCTGTTTCTTGCTTACTACTCTATGAAGTCGTTTACCATTGAATGATACGCTATATGGCCAAAATTATCCGGACACCCCGTGGTCGGGACGCGGAGGCTGCTGAGGCGCATATTAATATGATGTCGGTTCCCCTTTTGCATCCATACACAGCTGTACACGTCTGGGAAGACTTTCCATCAGGTTTTGATAGGTGGTCGTAGGAACTGACTTCTCGGCGGTCGTGACAGTTAGTCCGGCCACGGAAGATGGGCTTTATGGTTGGGCACGTAATCTGTGGCTCGGCACGTCCCACAGATGTTCAATAGTGTTGAGATCGGAACTCTGGGACGGCCAGTCAAGTTGTGGCCGTCCATGTCGTCAAACCACGGCCGTGGAAGTTTCAAAGTGTGTACGGGACAGTTATCCTGCTGGAAGAGAAACGGGCCTTCCCCAAACTGTTGTCATAGCGTTATCCAGAATGGTCCGATACATCATAGAGTTCATGTTGCCAGTCACATAAACTAAGGGATTCAGGCCGAACCACGAAAAACACCCCCACATCATTATGCTGCCGCCACCGAACTTAAAGTAGCCCCTAGACGATCAATAATAATGTCAATATTCGCTTCAATATTCGGAGGACCTTATTGATGGAAATATTAATCGTCTAGGAGCGTATTGAAGCGTCTTATCAATATTGGCGGATATTGATAGAAAAGTATATTTTCCGTCAATATTGCAGAACTGTTTGAACGTCTAGAAGGTTATTGTCAATATTTCAGATGCATGTGAGACCGCGAAGTGAAAACATGGCTGAACCACCGAGCTCTCCATCTAGTGATCAGGGTTCCGTTCGGGATCGGGATTTCACAACCCTGCTTATATCTGCATACCGTGAAATGTTCGTGTGTAAAGCGGCTTCTCACCTTCTACCACTCTTTGGACCATCGTCGATTTCTCTTTTTCTTTGAATTTTTGTTTTGTTTGCACAGTGAACGAGTCAATGCTAAAAAACCCAAATCCGAACTGGACAACATTTCGAAATTCACAACAAAAACACTACTAAACAGCCCCGACCAAGTAGTACAATTATTTTTGCCAGAATGAATAATGGTGAGAATATTGATGCGTTTTATTGAAGCATCTTGATGCGCACTTCAATATAGAGCGTCGATATTGAAGCGAATATTGACAATATTATTGATCGTCTAGGGGGCCCTTAACAGCTGGCACAATACAGTCGGATCAGAAGCGTTCGCGGGTCATCCGCCAAACCCACATGCATCCATTGGACTACCAGACCGTGAAGCGAGATTCATCACAAAACGTTTTTCCACTCCTCCACAGTCAATGACCACCATTGCGACCGATGCTTCGCATTGACGGCGGAGATGTTCGGCTTGAGAGCGGCCACACGGCCGTGGAAAACCAAATAGTTTAGCTCTATGCGAACAGTTCTGCTGCTAGCGACAATGCTTTGTCAAATGCCTGACTTACTCATTTAATCGGGAACGCAAAATTACGCCCGCCCAAGCCCCCACCGATATTGTCCGATCATGAATCAAACTTCCTGACCTGCCCGATCCACTTCGTCGGAAGAGCGAACACTTTTGGCTTTATAGTGTACTAATTAAAAGTAATTTTTCAGTATTCACAGAAAAGCCTGCAATAATAGTGTTGTTAGATAGGATACTGTCTCTATTTCAGAACACTCTCCACTTAAAACAATCTATCTGCAAGATCTATCGATCCTCTTCATTGAAGAATCGATTCTTTTCAGTTGAAAATGATGCCGAAAGGGATAGGAAATCCGCTATTAGAATCCTATAGAAGCCTAATAGTCAGAACATTTTTATTTAAATTATAGTAATAATTACATTTAATTATAACTATAGTTTAAATAAAAACATTCTGACTATGAGACTTCTGTAGAGTTCGTGAATTGACTTGAAATATAAGATAAGAAGATACATAATTTAAGTTTTCTCTATATATTTAGGTTCAGAAGAAAACTGTAAAGAAAGATGCCAAAATTAAAGTCCCTCCAAACTCCCAAGTTACAGCCAAATGGAACATTATTGAAAGAACTGTTGACATTCCATGGGAAATCAAAATTAGCATTCAGGGAAGCATTTTTCTGAAGTATAAGAATTCCAAGAAGATAGAAAAGAAATCTATAGAGGATCTGGCAAATCAAGCTGGTTTCCAGAAGAAAGAATCACATTTTTCTTCAGGTGTGAAGATAAGGGCATCTGGAGTATTGACTACTGTCTCCATTTTAAGTGATAAACTTAGATTGGAAACAAAACCTTTAGGAAAGAGCAAAGAACGACAGGCACTGCAAGGGGAAGTGAATGAAGAGCAAGAAACAGATGATGATGTCACCGAAAACGAAAAAGAAACTGCAACACCTGTCATCAAAACTTTGATCGACGTCATTGGCGAAGATTTGGAACCAGAATCGAAATTGGGTCCTTGGTTGGTCATAGCAGGAACACTTGCTGAATACTTTGCTGGAGAAACCCAGTCCCCAGAACAGTGGAAGGCGTTTGCCAAGGCTGTTAAGAAAGCTGCTGTAAATATTTTCAAGAGCCAAACTGCACAGAAGCTTTGGAAAGGTCTTAAGAAACGCTTCAAGAGGGTCAAGAAAGGAGTCGATACAGATACAGATGGTGTTAAAGAAAAATCGTAAAGTTCTAATTCCAAATCCTGAATGAAAAATTTTATTTCGATATATTAATTGTATTGATTAGATTTTATAATAAAAAATTCAATATTCATTAATTTTGGATTTCAAAATTAATTTTAATATCACACATTTCTGAAGACTAGATTGAAATGTTAAAACGACGACGTAAAAGACTAAAATGTTAGGGATGTCTATGATATATGTTTTCGCTTTTGGCAATCAATGAAAAGGGTTACGGTACATCTTCACTTAAAGGGATGGCCGCTAGTATGCCATTGTACCGAGACCCGAATGGGCCCTGACCAGACTGGAGTTTTTTCTGTTTGCTTGCAAATACAAAAGTATGTAAAAAGGATGTAAAAGTCATATTTTTGTGGATTATCATTATTACTGTGAATGTAGCTATTAAATATAAAACAAAATGATAATGATTGCTCATGCAGATGGATATTAGAAGCACGAACGCATAGTCGCATTTGTACAACATTTATGTTTCCTACTGGAGTACAAGCATATGGCACAGTTTTAAGACCCTTCTTCATAAAGACTGAACATCTAATATGAGACTGGAGGCTCGGGATCTAATCTGGTAGAGGAGCTTAGTGGATGCGTCTCTTAATGGTGTCATAAATTTTTTAAGTTTAATTCATAGTATGAACATAGGTTTCTCTTAACAACATTCATTTGCGCTTTTATTACCTCGTGTCCCGAAATAATATGCAGAAAAATATATAATGGTTAACCACAACAGATGTATTCTTTTTCAATAAAAACAATCCACATATAAAACAATGAAGGGTAATTTCCTATTTTATGTTCACAAAATCATTAGTTTCGCTTGCTATTGTTAACTTAACTATAACGTAATTTCATTAATGCGAGGCAGATAATGTAGAGCAATTAACTAGTAAAAAGTAGAATACTTACTTCAAAATGGTTTTGCATGATCTTTTACTAGAAAAGAAAAACTAACCTTCAACTGGCTAACTGTGATTTTTGAGATAACAGCAAGTATCAAGTGCCAAGGTCGTCGGCCATTGGGGTACCATGCTATCTCAAGTATCGCAATTAGCCAGGTGAGGGTTAGTTTTTCTTTTCTAGTAAAAGATGCGTGCAAACCCATTTTGAAATAAGCATTCTACATTTTATAGTTAATTGTTCGTTTCACATTATCTGCCTCGCATTAACGAAATTACGCTTATAATTATGTTAATAACACCAGACGAAACTAATGATTTTACGGACATAAAAGAGAAAATAACCCAATAAAGATACGATGATAGTGAATACAACATAAACATTAATAAAATATATCTTAAGTAAATAAAAAATCACCAAACTAATAAACATCGCCTCGCTTCACTATCTGTGGGTGTTCATGCGATAGACGACTTGGAAATGACAAACACTTTTCCCAACAAATTCCACACATTAAAAATTCTTCGCGAGATACTGAAATGTTAGCTACTACAAGAGAAGAAAAAAAAAACATTTATTTCCAACATTTCTTAACAGGAGTTTTTACTCAGCTACCGGCGGGAAAGCTAAACGGTACAGATACAGCTAAAAACAACAAGAATATTCGTATTATATCAACTTTGAAAATATAGTGTAATTCTAGTAAGCTAGATTACATTTTACCCAAAACATAATTTTGATAATTATAGTGTTTTGGGTAAATTTTGATACACACATTTCCTTTTTCTGTAATAAAAGTCAAAATAAATAAAAGGCTGGATAATAAGAAACTTTTACAAAACAGAATCTGAGGAAAAGGAAAATTCAGCCTTTCATCAAATCTAAATTTTCTTTTAATTTACACTAAAATGCTGCAGGTAAGGGAAAATGACTGAGAATTTAATGTTCAACAAACGCTCTTTCTGAAGTTAATTGTCAATGAGTTGTCTATAATGAGGTCCGAAGGCATATGAAAGTAAATATTCCTGCGCTAAAACTTATAAAATGGAGCTACTTACAGTCTGTATGATTCCTGACGAGTGCACTCATTCGATCGGGACGCTTAGGTAGGTGATTAAACCAAAGAATCCGCCGTATTCTATGAACTAGACCACGCTCACTTGTTTCACGGGGAAGTCACACTAAGTTTCGCTGGGTTTTTCTCTTAGGGAAGCCAGGATTGGAGCCGTCGCTCAGCGAAGTACATTTACAGAGCGCCCGAGAAAAAGAACACTGGTTTTTCCATTTTTCTTCCCCTCTCACCCAGAAGCACAATAATTATTTACTGGCTCGAATATCCTGAGCCTCTTACACACTTGGGAAATTCTAATTTGGGAATTAGGGAATTCTAATTTGCGACGAAGCTTATTATCCGAAGCATTTACAATCTTGGTCAATGCACATAGAACGACGTGTCTGTAATCCAAGCGTACGGCTGCGCTGGAAGGTAATGCGAGACAGAAGCACAAAATACGAGTATATTGTTCCTTCGGATCGCGATAGAGTTAACTGCCCTCCATCCGATCCAAATTGACAACTCTTTCCCAAGATCTTCCTACGTGCTACTTATAGGAAGTCTGACGTAAGAGATATCCGACCAATAGGGTTGGGTTTTGGAATGGCGCGCGGAAAATTCCACGACGTCATCTCCACACAAGTTGGAGAAGAAGACACCTCTATAACAAAATGGCGCTGTATTTCCCTTCAGAGCAACCATCTTAAAAACACTATTTTTCCCCCTAGTAGCCAAGTGGTTAATTATACTCAGATAAACATTTAATAAAATCAATAGACAATGTACTCGCGCACACGATTGAATAAGTTAGATGCAAGATAAACACCAAAAGGCATATCTAAAGGTTTTCTTAATTATAACAGGTAATCACTTAATATTGATAAAATCAAAAGGATTATTAATAACTAGAGTACACAAATACATGAATAAAAGGTAATGAATTCAATGAGGAATACATAAGCATAAGAAAGACTACCCTTCCCAGATTTATTTAAAAAAATAGAATTAAAAGTAATAAATAACGTGGGCAGAACAGGAAGAAATCGTGGCACGTCAACATAAATCGGAATGAAAAAAAAAAACCCGTGACAACATTCAAGAGCAAAGTTCTGATTTTACGTATTCAAGATATTTCACGTATTCATTTCCTACTTAAGAAACGTAGGAACATAAAAAAGTAGAACATAAGTATTTTTATATTTGGCAACATAGAAATCAAGATCTCATGATCGGGTGCAGTACTTTATGATATGGCAGTACAATTCTTAAAAAATTAAAAATACAGATTGCTTTGCTTTGATGTTTTAAGAAAAGTTTTTGAGAATAAAAGAAAAAAATACTTTTTTGAAGTTTTAATACTGCTTTTAGATAATTTTATTTTTGTTTTCAAAGACAAAGAAGGTCTTCTCTGGTACTCGACCATTCTAAAACATAGGTTTTTTGAACTGTAATGCCACATGGTTTGTGAAAAAACACTTAAAACACTCTTATTCTATTTCTTTCTATTAGCACAGTTCATCCAATAAAATGATCACAAATATTTCTTATGACTATGTTCTGAAGTAAGGGCGGGGGGAAATCAATTCAGATAAGGCTACAATAGTGATACGCAAACTTAATTTTGTAACAATTGAATCGTGATTGCAACATCAACTGTGGATTACAAGTTTAATTTCATTATCAATTTACAAACTTTTATGTAAACAATGTAGAAGATCATGACAAAGTGACAGAAGGATTTCTTATTGTTATTCATTCTGAACGGAAAATTGAAAACTCTGCAGACATTTAAGCAGTACTGAATCAACGGGAGTTTATCGTTGTATTTAAGGAGTTATCTTCAGGTAATTATAGTTAATTTCAAAAATAGGTATTTAACAGCTAGAAATTTAATTTTCAACATTCGTTAATAAATGATTCGCATTCAATTCTTCAATACAATATATTAAATATTGAAATTAATGATTGAAAGAAATTAAGATCGTGCAGAGAGTATCAACCAGCACTTACTCCACAATATAAAATATTAACAAACGTTACAAGTAAATTAAGCAGAATGTACGACTTTCAATAATATTTGCGGCATTAAACATAACTACATAATTACAAATACCTTTCTGATAAGACAACTATTCGATCATGAACATTATTTTCTCATAATAACCACTTAAACTCACGTATTTCTGAGGAGATTACATAACAAAAAATGTTTAAAAAAATTTACAAACTCGTGGTAAATATCTTATAAATACTTGATAGGCAGATGTGTTGTGATATCTCCTTAAATCCATATTCAAATGACTGTTAGTTTGATAGGTTCGGAGCAATGATTGTTTTGGAATTACATTTTTTTTAGTTGTATAGTTATTAATCTGAGTAATTCTATACATTACGAAGAGAGCTAAATGTTTTGGAAAGAAATTAACTTCTGATCTTGAATTTTGGAATAATTAAGATGTTCTGCAAATTGTTATTTTTAGAAGAAAGAAATAACCTGAAAATTGCTGAATTGACACGTTTTGATTGTTTTTAATCTTGCTTTCTATTTCTTTGAATATTAATGATTTTTTTTTATAGGGATCAGTATTAAGCGCCGCAGCAACGAGATTTCGGGACAGGTAGTGTAGTCATTTTAAGTCAAATTTTGGTGATTAGTTTAAAAAATTCTTACAAGCATGGGACTTGGTATGTGGAAAGTATTTGATCATCCCAATAACATACTAAAAGTCCCAAAAAATTAAACTTGTGCTACAGCCGCCATCTTTGAAAATGGCGACTGAAATGAACTTTCTCATCCGCTTGGCAGCAACCCCTTTTAACCCCTACAGGCAGGCCCCTAATTGAGATAGAAAGATAATTTTGGTGTCTACGTCTTCGTAAGGGATCACTCTATCCACTTATGTGCAGTTTATGAATGTCAGGGGTCCTACAGGAGAGAGGGAGGGTAAAGTTCGAGCAATTTAATCAATTTTGTCCAA
>JAFIDM010000001.1:142798099-142808425 GCA_023159025.1 Thereuonema tuberculata
TTGGACAAAATTGATTAAATTGCTCGAACTTTACCCTCCCTCTCTCCCGTAGGACCCCTGACATTCATAAAATGCCCATAAGTGGTTAGAGTAATCCCTTACGAAGACTTAGATACCAAAATTATCTTTCTATCTTAATTAGGGGCCTGCCTGTAGGGGTTAAAATGGGTTGCTGCCAAGCGCATGAGAAAGTTCATTTCAGCCGCCATTTTCCAAGATGGCGGCCGTAGCACAAGTTTGATTTTTGGGGACTTTTAGTATGTTATTGGGATGATCAAATACTTTCCACATACCAAGTCCCATGCTTGTAAGAATTTTTTAAACTAATTTTCCTAAAATGACTACACTAAGGTGAGAAATAGCTTTGACTGCTCTACTTCTCCTATCTGATTGATGTTTGATACTAAGGTATCTTTGCCCTCAGCCGTAACCCAAGTCAACAACCCCGCCTCCCCCCCAAAAAAAAAAAAAAGAAAAGTCGTTTTGAAAATTTATGCTGGGGCCAAGTTATGAAAATGACCAGCAAACAACCAAAAATGTAACAACACTACGGCAGCACTGTAAATGTTATTTGACAAAACTCACTGAATGGCGATATTAATAGTAAAAACTTCTTAAATTAGGAAGCTTCGCAAATTGATCTACAGAATTAGAACTTATTTGATATACAACTTTTATATTTATTTGCTTTTTTAGTAATTAGATTACGAAATGAGGAATGATTTCAATGAGAAAAGTTGATAATTGATATTATCCTAAAGACTAATGTTTTGAATCTCGTTAGTAAAGACGTTGTAGTCAAAAACTAAGGTGAGTGTTTGTAAATAACCCTGGTCAGATGGCGAAAATTAGTTGTGGCCCTAAGTTCATCAGAAGAATGTAAGGATTGATGATGATGATGATGATTTGTGAATAATGCACAAATGATGAATGTTATCAATTCATACAAATTCAGAAAATAAAGAATAAATAAAATAAATTCTTTTGTTTTTTGGCTGAGTTACATACTGGAAAGCGTCGAACGACCTACCAACTTCCACTGTTTTCCATTTGAAAGGAGTTTGTCTTATATCTATTCATTGACTGTCAAAGGAATTGTTGATATGTTGAAGATTTATCTTTTGAATGCTAATGTGCTTCCTGGCAAATGAATCTATCTCGTTTATTTACACTCCCAAGTTTGAGAATGTCGAGAATATTGAGCAAGACTTCAGTACACGATTGAAAAGTAATGAGGATGCCTTATATTATAAAAAAAGACAAAACTGAAATTCTCCAACATCAAAAAGTGATTAAATCAAATAAAAATATTACAAAGGAAAATATTAAAAAAAATCCTCAGTATTAATAGAGAAGAAGCTGTAAATATGGACTACCAATTTTATTTTATAAATTATATCAAGAAAAAATTAAGATAATTAAATTACACCAGTTAATATCGAAAATGAGTCTACTTTATGATAAAAGATTGAAATAAACAAAAAAAACAACAATAAAAAATTGAAGCTTTTTTTTGTTGTTTTTTTTTGTTTATTTCAATCACAAAAAAGAGTAACAGAAATCCGGTTTAAAAATTTGGATTACTAATCAACATTAACTGTAAAAATCGATTTTTTTTTTTGAAAAAAAAATGCTGAAAAAACTTAATTTATTTTAATTGTCTATTTCCAAAGTCACAAATATAAACGTCCTTTTCAACAGCAGTACAATCACTGTGGGCCTGTATGAAAAAAATAAATACATTTGACCCAAAGTTTTCTCCCCTTGCGGAATTTCTAGATCGCTATCATCTTCAAGTACATTGAGTTTTTAAACTTTTTTCCTTTGTAATAATGTTTTGGAGTATTTCTGGCCATTATGATATCATAGATCAATTGTTTTTTGTTTGTTTTTTTGCTCCAAATAAATAAAAAGCAAATATGTGATAGCACATATTTAGACTTCTTAGGGAGCCTGTATTTAGACTATTTGGTAAGAAACATTAAGTTCAGTTCCCGCCATTAACACAAAGTTCAATGCAATAAATAAACTATGCTAGAACAAGTTTATAATGCCACTAATGTCATACATTTTATAAATCAGCTTTTAATTCAATAGAATTTGAATAAGAAAATAAGAAAACGTACCTGTGAAGTGTTTCAAGGTCATGAAATAGGTTGATTACACTTATTACCACACTACCTCTGAATAACTTGACTGTAGGCGACCAACTGTTCCACTCATTTCTCTTTGTCACTCAGACACATTTTCACTTTATTTCCACTGGCAGTACTTCCCATACCCGAATACTTCATCTAACCCATATTTAGACCCTATATTTGGACCTTCTCCTCTATATATATATTCGCGTTTTCTGCAATTTTCAAGACAACAATAGCAGCATATTTAAAATATCTCTAGAGAAAGGAAACTTTTTATAAAAACTTTCTAGGACATTCAAGATAAAAAAAAAGAATAGAAAGCAACAGTACAAAAGAACAAAAGAGTTTTTTTTTCTCCAAATCGTTTGTAGTTTAGAATGCATTTTAAGATTTCATTGGTTTCGAATAGTCTTACTATAATTATGTTCCTATCCATTTACACCTGTAATTTCTTTACCGAAATAATTTTAAAGTGTTGGGCTCATCTCACTAATTACTTAATATACAAGCGCCATTCTTTGGGATATTCATTGTGGTGAACGTTACTGAAGAGCATTGGACTTCAATTGAAGTGCACTTGGACCGCAATTGAACTGACTCTGAGAACTGTTTCCAACTTCAGCATTGACTTTAATCTACGGTAAAGGGAAAACAAAATATTCTGTGTGATCAGAAGCCCATAGAAGCCTATAGGTATGGTCACATTTCAAGTGAATTCTGATAAACTTTTTGTTACCGATCAAAAAATGAGTGATTAGTTTGAGTGGATTTCTTTTCTTTACTGTGCGATTATGACATACTGTCTTAGCTGATATGCCTGAATCAGGGTTCGAATCCAGTGCCGGCGTGAATGCTTCCTATTTTCCCTGAGTTTGTCTGCTTTTTTCCTTTGTCTGTTTCTGTCTTATTGTGGCCATTTGATAACTATCGGTCTTGTAATGTAGGTGTTTGCAGTCTTAAGTCTCATTGAAGTGTTCCCCTAGGGTTATTATAGAGCAAGGGTACACAACCTTAGGAAGTTTCAGGGCCAATGTTTGATAAAAGTTCTGATGGAGTCCCCATCCTCTAACCCTTACTATAGCTTATTAATTAATGATTTGATAATTTCATTTATAATTAAAAACAAGTGAATATAATTTTGTGCTAAAATATTAATTTAAGGACGCCCCGTAATAATAAAATAAATTTAAAAATAATAACAAAAAAAGGAAGTACAATAACGTACGGAAAAATAAAAAAAAACACGACATTGAGAAAAAAGATTAAGAGAAAAAAAAGGAAAGATATACAGATTGAACCGATAACCTTCAATATATGAGTCCGACTGACAACTGAAATGAGATGGTTGCATTTCTAACATTTAAGCTAATAGAGGAAATCCAATGAAAACAATGCTAAACATCTCGAACATTGGGGGGTGGGGGGGCGTTGGTCCCTGAAAATACCTCATTCCTACAGTATTTGGGCCTCTGAACACGATGGTGAAATCCGTTTGTCGATCCGACCTTCCATTCGAGAGTTGTTAGGAGTGGACAGACACGGATAGACGAACAGGACGAGCGCAATAGGTGGGGAAAAAAATTAGGATTTTAGATCATTTTTTTTTTTTTGGTTGGAAATTTTATTTGCTTTGTTTATACCCCACCCCTTCCATTCCTGAAAAAAAACACGATTTGTTTTTAGTTGAAAGGTCCTACCTTTATAATCCCAATTCAAAATCAATGGTACGGCTTTGATTACAGCAGCTTTCCTAGGTCAGCTCCTTTACAAGTTTCTTATAAACTAAAGGAAATAAATCGCTAGTTAATCTTGTAGATTTAGAATTGCCTGTTTTTTTATTCCAAATATCTGACTAGCACCCATTTCTAGACTACTTGAAATGTGAACACTTCAACAATTCTTTGTTTTATTCTAATGACAAATATGGAATATTTTTTGTAAAATTATTCCTTTGTGAACATAGCATTCTTGAAAGATATAAAGATTCTGGAAAAAAGCAGAAATGTAAACTTACCAATATTTTCATCAGGACTCAGTAAATGATTATCCTTTTCAAAAATGTTAGAGTAGTAGCTGCAGAACAGAACACAGGAGGAACAAAGCAAATAGATTTTAAATCTTCCATTTAATTTAATAATCAAAAATTAAAATCACAATGAAGTTCAGAGTTCATGAACAAACGTGGGAAATAATTTAGTATAATTTTACTACGTAAAGTCTATTTTTAATACATCAACGTAACTAAGCAATAATTAAAAGTGATAGAAAGTAATCGTCAATCATGTAATCTCTAGAATCCCTTTTTTGACTATTAATAAGTTAAAACTTTAAGGTATTTGTCATATTCAGTAATAATAAAAATAAGTAGATAATAAGCAGATAAGTAAACTAATTAAAACTCTTTAATATTTTTTAATACGTCGACAATATTAATACGTCGACAGAAAACGTTGCGGTACGTTAGCCTCCGTCAGTTCAAATTGTTGCGACTGCGCCGTCGTCCTAGATACTTGGTGACGTCAAAATAGTATTTGTCACATTGACCATGATTAGACGCCAAAAACCAAACGATCACAAACCTGAAAATCCTGAGGAGCATCATCAGCCGAAAGAACTTCACATCGTAGATCCATATTTCGAAACCGGAGTTGAAAGAAAGAAAAAGTTTTGGTAAAGTATTACTATCATTTTCTTTTTCAATTATTCCAAGTAAAATTAGTAGCTTATCTTAGTCCCATTGAATGAATTAAAGTTATGTAACCAGTATTCACACAGGTTGCAGAAATAGATAAGACAAAGTTTGCAAAAGAAGTTGAATCCTACTCACCTTAAAATGTTATTTATTTTTTATTTTTCTTCTTTTTTGTGAATACTATAGAAGCGAAAGCTTTCATTTAAATTTTCAAATTATAATATTACATTAGATTAGATTGTGGAGAATGTGGGTGGCAGGAACCGAAGCGCCGAAACCGTAGTCTGTAGTACTACGCCCAAGGATAGAAGGAGAGATAGAGAGAATGATGGTGAACGAATAGTGGATGTAGTGCAGGGCAAGCAGGAGAACCACGAGATCCTGGCAAGGATCTTCCACAACCCAAAAACCCACTTAAAAACCGAACTCAGTTACTCACAGTGAGAGAACATTGTCTACGACAACACCAACCTCTCTGACTGAAAATGAAAATTTACCATATCTAAAAACAATTGATTAGATCCACATTACTTGATAAAGTAGACTAAAGCGGATTAACTTTCAAAGACCCTTACATCGATTAGCTTAATAGAAATCCAATTTTTTAGATTCCATTGCTTCTTCATGGGAATTTTTCTCTGCTTCTCCAGCTAATTTTTTGACATGGTGCCATTTGGTGAAGATTTCAAATCTTAAATTCCGATCATCTGTGTCGTGATCGAATACATAAGTTGCATACTAAGTTTCAGAAAGACCCATCCAGCGCCTCAACAGTTATTAAAACGAAACGTACAAAGATTGAATGAAATGATGAGCCTCAATTTTCTAGGGAAGTAGGCTAAAAACAGAAAATTAAGTTAGAATTAAGCGATGATAGATTCAGGACAAATAATACTTTCAAATGAATATTAACTTAGTATTTTAGTATCGTACAATTAATAGGCAGAAATTGTATGGTTGTACGGATATTTGTAAATTTGTAAGCAGAGTCAGCGACACACCCAATCACAGTGCAGCTTTGGATCACGTCAGGCGTGACGTCACGCCAACGTGTAAACATGGCGCCTCTACTATTCGTTCCACTTCACCGCGACGGAGCGCGATTACACAATTATTATCAGCATATTGACATTTTCTTTCACACGTAAATGAAGTTTACACTGAATTGCATGAAGTTCATGCGTCAAAATTTATCAGAGAGTTTGTAAAACCTCGGTTTTTATATAATTTCGACTGTGTTCCCATGGAACTCTGGGATAGCAGCTCGCTCACTACTCAACGAAGTAGGGGAAAACGTGCCGTCATTGTTGCCCAGGGAGGATGATTGGTATTGGCTGTTCGACATTTGTTATTGTTAATTCGTTTTATTTTAAGAAAATTTGTCTTAGTCGTTCATATTATATATGTGGGCTGTTACTCTAAATGAGCTAGAACATCTTTTTCAATCTTGTGTATTTCAAAAATTTCAAGGTATTTCAAAAATATGGCATTTGTTTTACTTCCGTTAATATTGCCCCTATTTTGTTTTATTTTATAAGCCGATATTCGAATTACATGAGGGCTGTTATGGAAGTCATGGCTTTTAAAAAATGAGCTTAGAACATCGTTTTCAATCTTGTGTTTTTGAAAAATGTCCCGGTATTTCAAAAATGTGGAATCTGTTTTACTTCTGTGAATATTTCACGGGTTGCCACTAGTAGTAATTGAGTTTAAAAAAATTGGAAAAGCAGCAGATGGGTCAAACTGGATTTTTTTTTTATTGAAACGAACTTTTAATTTTACAAACATATAACATACTTTTGAAGATCTCTTTAGTTTTAAGCCTCTTTTAAGATTAGTATTCTTCTTTGTAGGGTTCTTTTATCCATTTTTTGTGTTTTCTTGGTGCTTTCTGCTCTTGCAATAATATTAAATTTCGCTGTTCTGAAAGGTTAGTTTATTTTTTTAGTCGTTTTTATTTTTTTATACCCTATGTGGCCATAAATTCTGTTACAAAGAACAAAAGCATAACTTTAATAAACTTAGTAATATTTTACTGAATTTTTTTCGAAGTATTTCATCATTTACTATAAATATAAGCTTATTTCTCAAAAAGATCCACCAACGCCTTAGTGCAGACCTCCATCAAGGTTTTTTTAAATTTCTTTTTGTTTTTTATTTTGTTTTCTTCTTAATATATTGGGTGAGTGCAAAAGTTCTACCCGTTTTTATTACATATAAAGAAGAGCAAATAAACGCAAACTGAACAGTATCTATTATTGTGCATAATCCCCATTGCTATCTAGGACCTCTTGCCATCTTTCTGGTAGGAGATGAATCCCACAGCGGTAAAATTCCGGCGGTTTCAAGTCAAAAAAGACTTGGATGGCAGTTTTCACAGCATCAAGATCATCAAAGATTTTCTGACTGAAGGAATTGTTCAACGCACGAAATAGGTGATAGTCAGTTGGTGCCAAGTCAGGAGAATAGGGAGGGGGGGGGGTAAAACCTCCCAACCAAAGCCCAGTAACTTTTGACGAGTGATGACAGCAGCATGTGGCCTGACGTTATCGTGATGAAGGACAACACCACGACGATTGATGAGACCCCTGGCCGCTCTGCTACCAAATTTGAATGCAGCCTGTCTAACTGTAGACAGTGCAACATTGATGGTTTGGTTGAGTGGCAGGACCCCAAGTGAATTATTCACTGCACATCCCACCACACATTCAATAACACCTTCTTGGGATGAAGTTCAGCTTTCGAAGTCGAGGCAGGCGGATCAGAAGGGCGACACGTAGTCCTACGACGCTTTACGTTACGGTACATAACCAACTTCTCATCTCCTGTCACAATTCGTGTCAAGAACGGGTCATTTTTGTACCGGGAAAGCAAGGAAACACAGGTGGCGATTCGGTCATCCCGTTGCTTAGCTGTCAGGTTATGTGGAACCGAACGATTCAACTTTCTCGTAAAACCCAGCTTAACCAGACGTCTCTCTACCGTTGTCCGGTGTTCGTTGAAGGTCTCCGCTAATTCTTGCACGGTTGGGTTCGGCTGTTCCTTATGGCTTCGTCAATATCGTCCTCTCCAACGTGTGATGGCCGTCCACTCCTAGCCTGAACTTGGCAGCTTCTGTCTCCTTCCTTAAATTTACGAAACCATCGACGACATGTGCTTTCGTCTATTGCATCCTCCCCATAAACTTGACAAACATTGCAACATGCTGCGGCTGCCGTACTCTTTTTATCGAACTCATATAACAAACAATGTCTTATATGCTCCTTCTCGCGTTCCGTGTTACATCCTCTGATTTTTTTTTTAGATTAATTTTGTGAGACACAATGCATTTATATGTGAGGCATCCACACGTCTGATTGGCAGACGATTTGCGTCATTACAATGTCATATGTGAGGGCAATTCCATTGCAAATTTTCATATCCAAAACCGGATAGAACTTTTGCACTCACCCAATAATATAGATTTTTTTTTTTTATGCTGGAATGTTAGGTGGAAAAATAATCCTCGATTAGAAATAAATAAATAAGTAAATAAATAAATAGATACATAAATAATATTCTAGTTTTTTTATTTAACTTAATAAATATGAAATAAGACAAATGCAACTTAATTAAGAAAATTTTAATCTCGTCTTTTTTCTTTGGTATACTAATATCCTTTTTTCCTGTTATTTTGTTAATTTTATTAATACTTGAACCATTAAAATTTATGGATAAGAATTCTAAAAGTGTTCATTTATAATTTAATATTGTATACATAAATGTTTCTGATAACCAAGTTTATAAATTCCACCGATTAAATTATGTGGTAATTCTTTAATCATCATACTTTTTTTTTATTTTTCTAATTAAAATTATTTTAGTTTTAATTTTAAAAATTATTTTTTTCGTTTAGAAAAAATAATTTTTATGTTAATACTTTATACGTAATACTTAAAAAGTAAAATCCTTATTTCTGGATTTTTATTGCACAGTTCAACAGTTGCACAATTAGTTACATTTACGAAAAGGATTGGGGTTTACATGAAAATCTCAGAAAAGCTCCTTAATTCAGCTTTCTGAAGTTTCATACCCCTAAATCAAAAATTCAGAAACATTCAACATGGTTCATTAGTGATGAGTTTATTCCGAAAAAAAATAATTTGTTCCTGATAAAAAATACTAAAAAAAATCTACACTGCAAGAAAAGAACTGAACAAATGTTCAGTTCTAAATGAACATCCTGAAGCCATAGTCTTAGGAGAATGAAATTTTACTCACACACTCTGTAGGTCGTAACTGTACATGCTCATACGCCTATTTACAGAAGTTATAGTGTGTGTCAAAAGATCAAGTTAGTATCCCGTGAACTCTCCTCCAGCAGCAATGGAGGCCTGCAGTCTCGGATGGAGACGATTCTAAAGGTGCCGAATATCATCCTGGGGGATGGAGGTCCATGCACATTCTATGTGGGGGTGCAGTTGGTGAAGGTCTGTCGCATGTGCTGCAGACCGGGCCAGATGCCGTCCAATCGAGTCCCGAACATGCTGAATGGGTACAGGTCTGGTGATCGTGCTGTCCAGGTGAGTTGACGAAGGCCTCAGAGATCTCGTTGGATTGCATTACCGGTATGTGGGCGAGCATTGTCCTGTTGGAAGAGCACATCTCCTTGATGTTGCAGAATGGCAACAGAACGGGTTGGATGATGGTCTGGATGTATGTTGCACTGCTCAGTTTCCCTGTAGGACAACCAGAGGCGAAAGGTCATTGTAGGCTATGCCTCCCACACATCATGAAGCCAGGCGTTGATCCTGTGTGGCTGCCATATACACTGTGGCAGGTATCGCTCACTTGGTCGACACCGCACGCACAAACGACCATCACTAGCGCCGATTCAGAACTCACCACTAAGTAGATCGCTGCGTCATTCAACTCCCCAGGTACTTCTTTCGCGATACCACTGGAGGCGGCCTGCACGTTGGCGAGATGTGGGGGTAAGTCTGGCGATCGGATTCTGTGATCGTAGCCCAGCTTCCAGCAAACGGTTGCAGATGGTCCTAGTCCCTCGGGTGTGAACTGGTCCTAATCTGTGCTGCGATCCGCTTTGGCAGCTCGTGTGATGCGGCGGTTCTGGCATTCATCCGTTTGCCGCTACAGTCCGGAACCATGATGACAAACATCTACGCCTTCCTCGAATCACGGAGTCAACACTGGTGCACAGTGAATACTTCACGTCTAACGTGTTGGGCGATTCCACCCGACCACCTGCTTATCCACTTTGAGACCTCGCTTAAATTTCCTTAACTGCACAATCTATGCTCGTCTACGCCATCCTGGCATGTCTACAAGGTTCACCCCAACTTTGGAGCACAGTGCGGTGTAGGAAATAACCGACTACTCTTGGCGTAGGTCTACGAGCCTCTGATAGGTGGTCGGATTGTCCACGGCCAGTGGACAACATCAGGATGAACTCCAGAGCATTACTGAACACCAGGAGGAACTCCAGAGCATTAC
>JAFIDM010000001.1:142808435-142831602 GCA_023159025.1 Thereuonema tuberculata
GAACTCCAGAGCATTACTGAACACCAGGAGGAACTCCAGAGCATTACTGAACACCAGGAGGAACTCCAGAGCATTACTGAACACCAGGATGACGTCACTTCGAGAATGGCTTAGCATTAGTTTTCAGTGTGGATCTATGAGGATTTGATTCTCAAATGGCCACCGCGAAATCCTGACTTGACAACGTACGACAACTGGATGTGGTCCAACGCAAGAGAAGTTTGGTGGGTTCGGTTGAATTCTGTTGCATATTTAGAAGGAGAGATTCACCATATCTGTATTACAAAAACTCCCGAAATGCTCCGGGCGAGAAGATGTACATTGCAGCGAATCCAACTGAAAATGATGATCAGCACCGAGAAGTTAGACGACTGAGAGTTGCAGTGACACCAATACCGATATCATTATTGTCATAATGTCGTTACTTAGTGGATCTTCTCGAGTTCCATAAAGTTTATGAATTGAATTTCGCATTTCATCATTTTATAGCACATCATATAAAGTATCAGATCCGTGACTTATTCAGAACCTACTAGAAACAATTTTTAAGTGGATCATTTTTAAAAATTTCACTGAAATTTATCCAATAATACATCTCTTAATTAAAAACGAATAGTGTGGGAGGGAGAAGCACATGAACTGAGAAAAATTTCTACATCAGCAGACAGATTAATTGTGTTGAATTTCAAAAATTCATGATTCATCCTATGTTGAAGTGAGAATTAGCCACATTAGAAAAAGTGGACAAAAGAAAGATATTGCAAACTTGATTGCATTGAGTTTTCTTTAATTATAAACAGTTAAGGGTGAATCTACAGAAAACCTGCAATTTCAGTCAAAAAAATTTGAGATTTTAAATTACAAGATTTCCTTTTCAAAAAAATTGAGATGATTGCTTTTGACGTTCTTACATCCGTGATATATGTGGTTCAGGTCAACGCATTTTGGTTATTTTAAAAAAAAAATGATGGTAGGCACTGTCTACAGAAGTGACTTGTGTTAATAACGATGTCGAATTTTAATATAAATTATATTCGAAATAGTGAATTTACGTGGGAAAAACTATGAAATAAATAAATAGAAGACTAATTTATGAATTAAAAGAACTTTTTATCAAAAGAGGAAATCATGTACAATAAAAAATGAATCAGACTGTCAATCTTAAACGTCTATAAAAATGTAATTATTTAATTATAAATATCCTTATTGGCATTTAACAAAGACTGGAAGTGAAAGACAAGTCTTCGTGAAAAACATAGTATCTGCTATTGTTGATGTCCACGGAAGTGACGAATACTTATGTTTCTTGACCCATGTGCTCTTCATTTTGAGGTTAGGAACACGTGTCATTCAGAAAATTAAGTTTACCATATTTCAATTATCATGCCTAGAAATAATCATTTTCCCATAGAAAAATTAGGTTCTAAACAAGACCACAGAAATGATGGGATGAGCTGTGCAAATTACGAAAAATGAATAAAAAGGTAATATTTTCCTAACAAATGTGCGACTCAGACGAATAAAATCACTTCCCAATCCCAAATCGCCGTGTAAACTTTTGTTTTTAAGTGAAATGGAAGACAACTAGCGCATCGGGTGGATTTTTTAGAAATTTTAGAATGTCCACAAAAGCGATGGCTAAACCTTGTGACAAGACTTGAGGTTGCAAAAAAATTTTACTGATAATTCGAAAAAAAATTTCAATCAGTATTATGTTAAATTTATGTATTTTCTGATTTCATAATATATATATTATTTGAAAAATATTAAAAAATAAAGCAGTTTCGATCTTTAGAAGCTATCCAAATGTAGCTTGTGACAGTCCACGAAGTGACAAATCACTTTCTGTGGACAACTTTTTTTTTTGAAATTCCATAAAATTTAAAGAAAAAATTATACTAAACTATAGTATATTTTGTACTTCAATGTGTGATTTTGAAAAATGACAAATATTTTCAATCATTTTCAATTTATTGCTCTGTGACATGAATTGCAGGTTTTCCGTAGATTCACCCTTAAACTCAATTTATTTACTTCAAATTTATTTAACTCAATTTATTATTTAACTCAATAACTAATTGTAGGATTTTTATTTCTGTTATTATAAACAGTTAATAAAAAATCCTATAATTAGTTATTAATATAAAAAAAAGAATTAATATCTTAAGAAATCAAATGGCAACAATACTTTGAATTATTTTTCTTTCAGAGAAGTGTAAAATACCTTGTAAAAATGGTGGAACATGTATTGGAATCAACTTATGTAAATGCGTCGTAGGTTATAAAGGATTTGACTGTTCGATTGGTAAGATATTTATTTATTATTTATTATTTCTATTTACTATAGTGAGAATTTCTATAGATTTGTAGTTCTGAAAATCAGCTTATGATCTTTGAGATTCTCGACTTTCACTAACTATCATGAGTATATGTGTTACTAAATGCATTTTGTTCTAATGGTTAGGACCATTATTGTCCTATTATTTCATAAATATAAATTAAACATATCATCCCACAACTTGTTAAAAATTACAATTGTTCTAGATATTCTGTAAAGCAGTGTTATATCTATTGGTATATACAGTGGGCAAGGCTGGGTCTAAATGCCATCCCTGAGGTCTCAATTTTTTTTACCTTACAAAATCAAAAAGAAAAAAAAACACAAGAGATTCATACCATCTAACAACAATAATAGAGGGGTCCCATTTTCTCACTTTCTTTCTGTTTCAGCGGTTCTGTCTACGACCAGAGTCGTGATCCATATGTACCAGTTACGTACACTAGTTCTAAATGTTAACCTCTTACAAATTGTAAAAGAACAATTTTACATCATGCAACATTGAAGCAAGAAAAACTTTAAAAAAGTATTTCTTAAAACTTATACCAAATTCTTCCACTATATCTCTTCTTTTCATCTCGTGTAATGTAAAAAAATTACTCCACAACCCCTTTCGTAGTTTTAAAATAATTTCTGAAGCAGCGAATTTTCGAGAACATATTTTACGTCATTCTCTTCTTCAAGCAAATAAGGAACTAACATATCAAACAATAACATAAACAGAAAAAAACATCATAAATTAAATATACATACATCAATTGAATAATATAAATTGTTACGACAATGGTTTGTTATTTAACTTACTCATATTGTTAAATTTATACATGACAATAATATCCATGTACACAATAAATTGACAAAGTTAATAATCCAATGCATTGATTGTTACTCCTTTTTGATTGTCTGTCTTAATTAAATTTCTAATTAAACCAATAGTGATTGGATCAACTCTAACACCCTCGTACCTATTAAAGTTGTTATTCCTTGTGTTTTTGATGATACAACTCTCAAAGATTTTTCTGAATTTCCAATTAGTTTCTTTATATAAAATTTTAATGTCCTCATTCATGATGTGTCCTTTTTTCAAGCAATGGTAAGCTATATCAGAGGCGTCCATATTTCCGTTCTTTAATGCCCTACCATGTTCCAATACTCGTTCAGCCAATGTCCTTTTTGGTTCTCCAATATAAAAATTGCTACAAGTTTTGCAGTCGATCCGATACCCATTTCATTTTGTTTATTCTTACAATTAATTTTCCTACATATTAAATTTTTGATTTGATTCTTATATGTAAAACCTATATTAATTTTGAAATCACTACATTGGCAAACCGTTGTCGTAACAATTTATATTATTCAATTAATGTGTGTATATTTAATTTATGATGTTCTTTCTGTTTATTTTATTGTTTGATATGTTAGTTCCTTATTTGCTTGAAGAAGGGAATGACGTAAAATATGTTCCCGAAAATTCGCTGCTTTAGTATTTAAATAAATTATTTTAAATAGGCCTACTCTGAAAGGGGTTGTGGAGTCATTGTTATATAGTTCTTAAAACTGTTGCTTTATATGTAAACACAGTGTCTTCACTTTCTGCATTTTTGATATTTCCCCTGAAATTATTTCAATTTTTCATTCATCAGTGAACTAAGATTAGAAACAGAAGGGGGAATTTACATTCATTCATTTTCTCTCTGAAGTTATGAAGAGAAATGGAAAATACATTTGAATTCATTAGATACAAAATTTAAAATAATATTGAATATTTTGAATCTTTACCATCCAAGAGTTCAGTTCCTCAAGTAAGTAAAGAAAACAAAAGATTCTAAATTTTGTAAGGGCCAATCAGAAAACAGCAGGGGTGAGTGTCGACATCTTTATAATCTATTATTTATGTTTTCTTTACAAATTAATACTTTATACTCTAAGCGTTGTGCTAGCGGGGATTAATTTATTGCCCTTTTACTTCTTAATTTATACTTTGATTTTTTTAAACTTAAGAGACATTGTTTTGTCTATTTTGGATTGCTGGAACGAAAATTCCATAAATATCTCAGTGAACCTTTAATTGTCTGCATTTTTTGCTTTTTTTTTTCCTTGTTACCTTTATAATCTTTAATTTAGGAAATAGAAATGATCAATCGTTAATTAGTATGGATTGAAACTTAATAAGAGATAGTAATTTGCTTAACAGCAAGATGAAGGATTCTTATTCTGAACATTCATTATAAGAATTGGTTCTAAGTTGAAATAAATACCCAATGTACAGACAACCAATAAATAGAATCAAGACAGTGCGGGATTTCTTTTTAAGATTTCAGCATACTTAGAAAATAAGCCTACATTGTATTCATGACAATAAATATGTGACAACGTACAAAAACAAAATTGCTGGTAATTTATTTAAATTCAAACTACTTCATTTAAAACAATGTAAAATTGTTTAAAATTATGCATCCAGATTATGAAGAAATAAGCTTCATTAACTCGAATCGAAAGGAATAGCTGTTAAGACAAGCTAATTGCTAAGAATTCAATTTATAACAAAATCTTTGATTATAATTTTTCAAAAAAACCTTTTAAAGGATATTTTCATTTTACTCGATTTGCTCAGTAAAAGCAAGAGTTAGTACAAAATAAACAATATTGATATTACTATGAATTTTGACATTCATTCTATAAATCCAATCATAATTTTATAATAAATCTCAATAAACATTAAGCTCGCATTCACGAAATCATAAAATAAAATACTTTGGTAAATGTATTATTTGCAAATTAATATCTGCAATTTAATTATACGAAAATATTTATTGTGAAGGCAGAAAAGACATAGCTCTAAAGAATAAAATTCTATACAAATGCATTGTTTACAGAGAAACTAAGTCATAATTTGACAATAGCCAATCCGTTCCATACTATCTCTCCCCAATTTTTTTGACAATGATTTCAATAAAATATATAATAAAAATGAGATACTGTTATTTCAAATCTCGCTGGATTTTGACTGTATGGAGTACTGGAGAAATTTCTGATTTTAACACTTCTTTGGATGTTGTGCTGTAAGATTATATGATGCATCATATGCTTATATCATAATCCCCATCTCAAAAACATTTCACATGACAAAGGTTTTTAATTAAAAGATCAGAAATATATTTGTTAAAGTTGAAGAAAAATTCTTTATACATGAAATAAGTCTTTCACTTTCGACTTTTAATTACAGTTTTAAGAATATTTGTAAATCAATTAAAAACATTAAAAAAAGTTACAACTTATTCGATATGAATACAACGAAATGTTTTTTGTTTTTTTATTTTTCGAGTAATTTTCGAGTTTCTTGTTTGACAGACATCTTTTAATGTTACCATTCTACAACTCATTTTTTTCAATTAATAGTAATTGTTGACTTTAGAATTATCAAAGGAAGTTAAGTAGTAAAATTGCAGTTGCCAACCAATAATTATTATTTAATTAGTGTAAGCAAATATAAAAAGATGATCTTGTTCTTCAGCCCTTTTTATAGCCATTCGATGGCATGTGATTGCCGCTGTTTCAATTATATTATCTGACCATCTTCTTTCCGGTCTCCCTCGCTTTCTTTTTCCTTCTTAGGGTCTCCACTCAGTAATGATTGTGGTCCAGCTATTATTTTTCATTCTTGCAACATGTCCTGCCCTTTGCCATTACTTTTACCCATTACTTTTTCCTGCACTTTTTTACCCAATATATATATATCCAATATCAATATTTCTCCTTTTATCTTTTAATTTTATTTGTAGTAACGAACTCTTTATTTCGCTTTCTGTTTATTGTAATTTATCTATTATTTCTATGTTTTGCTATCAATTTTGTTTCTTAAGTTCTTGTTTTATCTCGTCTCCACCCTCTTATATGTCCATCTTCTCCTGCTGCATTGTTGTTTGTTTTATAGCTTATTCAATTTCGGATGTATTTATTGGTGGTACGTTTCCTGTCTTTTTAATTTCGTTGATATTTTTCTTCAGTTGCTGTGATAAAGTTCCGAATAGAACTTTTTTTTGCCTGTTTTAGCATTTCATTTTTTTATCGAATATTTCTTTTCATTTTCATCTTCTCGGCCTATAATTTTCTTTTTTTCTGGTGCGAGATTTTTTTTCACTATTTTCATACTGCCATTGTTATCTGTTACAGACTGAATAATTTTGTTTTCTCACCTCCTTATATCTTCCTTGATATTTATTCGGATACTTTATTTAATTCTATCATTCTATTGTTTTCCTCTTCTATTTTCCTCTTTCCTTCTGAAAGTAATTGTTTCCTTTTCTCTGTCAACTTAGTAGTTGTGTCTGATAAGTTTTTTAAGTCCAATTATTTTTGTTCTCTTTGATTTCTAAGTCTGCTTCCGTCAATGTACTTCGCATTTCTTCTTTATATTAATATCTACATGTTTTTGTGATCGAGTCTGGTTTTCTTTTCTTCTATCATTTTGTTTACTTTACTTTGTAAGAGCAAATTTTTCATTTTTGAAGTTTCTGGGCTGATAATTTTCTTGTTGAATATTTTGTGCGTGGATGATTTATTCTATATTACTATTACTCCGCTAACCATTATATGGTGATTGGCAATTCCAATTTAATTTAAACAGAAACATCCTAGAAGATTTCTTGTTGGGATGATATTATAGAATCTAATTAATTTTTTGAGGTGCCATTAACTTTTATCAGTTTTATTTTCTGTGGATTTTTTTCACTAGAAGATGTTAATGGCTTTAAGATTGTTTTTCTGCATGAAGTTGGCGAACATTCCTCCTTTCTGATTTCTTTCTCTTAGTCCAAAGTCCCATGCAGTAGTTTCCTCAAAATCCTTTTTGATTCAGAGTTTTCATTGAAATCACTCATGACAAAAGTATATGGGTCATAGGTCATTGCTTTTTAGATATCCTCATAAAGTATTATTATTATTATCTCCTCTTGACTTTCACTTGTTGGACTGTAGATTTTAATTATTTTAGAGTTGTAGAGTGTTTTAGAGTTTATTTCCAAGGTAATATACGCTACCCTGTCTGAAATGCCTATTTGGTAATTTTAGCTCAACTTGTGAGCTTTTAGTTTACAATGACGCCTAATCCTCTTTGTCTTATGTCTTCGGGTCCTTTCCAGTAGAGTATATATCTAGAATGAACTTTTTTTTTTAAACAAGATATAGCCTGCACAACTGTTCAGCCTTAAATAATATAATAAAAGTTAAAAACCACAACTGGGGTTCCATTTCCAGTGGAAATTCGCGTCTGTTTGCATGCTGATCTGCGAGACCCTGGTGGCCATCATCAGAACCAAGGACGTAAATATCTCAAGTTCGGAACGGAAAACACTTATAAAAGATTTAAGACTAGAAAAAAAAAAAAAAAAAAACTTAAAAAAAAATTAGTAAACAAAAGGTTTATAAAGCAGACAAATTAAAATAAATTAAAATACATTAAGTTAAAAAAATTAATTAAAATTGAAATCTTTATGATTTTTTTCCCTCTCATATCAAAGCTTCAGTTTCCTTTTTCCGACTTATTTTTCTGCAGTCCATATTCGGATATCGAAGACTCTGAACAGCAATCGTTGTACGCACAATTAGAAGTAAGGATAAAAAATTTTACATTTTCTTCTAATTGCTGTTGTCATAAAGCCTAAACAATAGGATTATCAAAGTCAATACGATGATGATGATTCGAACTGGAATGCTGGAAAGTTAAGTAATCGTGATTGCGGTTATCAAAGGCCCTTCGGTGTTCCGCAATGCGTTCGGAGAGGGCCCTACGTATCTCTCCAATATAGAAACATAAATTATTTTTGCAGTAGAGGGCATATACAATCACATGGTTTTTCTTGCTATTGCTGATCTTCAGTAATGAACTTGAAGATCATTCCATAATGCCCAGCAGGAGCAGTGATAGTGATATTATAAGGTCGACAAAGTGTATATAATGCTGGGAAAAGATCTGAAGGAAAGTCAGTCGACACAAATGTTTGGAATGGCTTAGGCTGTTTTGTAAATCATTAACATAACATCTGCTTGTAGATCGCTTTAAATGCCTGTCGATAAACCAGTTTGGAAAATTTTGAATAACCAAACGACGAATTTTAGTTAATTCTGCTTCAAAATTATGCTGTGTACTGGATACCCGGAATGCTCTGTTCACAAACAGAAATTAAATTGATTTTAGAAGAAAGAGGTATGTAATAGTTCATTGTAATACATGAAAATGTCGGTTTCCTATATTCAGCTGTTTCGAATGATGAGGAATGTAGGAAAACTAGAACGTCCAGAAAAGGAATGCAGACTTCATTTTCTTCTTTCTTGTCGAAATTGATGTTGGGATGTATCTGCGCAAAAACATCCTTGATGTCGTGAATGATTTGTGAGTCGTCATAACATATGATGTCATCAACGTATCTTAGTAGATTGAAATTTGCACCTGTTCAATATCAAGAATGGGAAGTGCGGCCTACTCAATATAAATCATGCCCATTCGACTAAAGCAGCTGAAGCAGCCATAAATAGGCCCCTCTGTTTTGTTTGACGATGCGACCATTAAAGTGAAAATACTGAAGCGATTTATAACCTGCAGTAAGTGGTAGAAGTTCAACAAGAAAACGAAAAGTCGGAAAAAAATAGCAAAGATTTCCATTTTAATTAATATTTTTTTAATTTTTTTTTATTTTGTCTAAATTGTATGCGTTTTGTTTATTTACTTAACTTCTTTCTAGTTTTAAAACCATAGGTGCGAAACGGGAAACGCTTTCAATCAGACTACCTCCGATCGTCCACGTTTAGTTCCTTGATTCTGATGATCACCACCAGGGTCTCGCAGATCAGCACGCAAACAGATGAAAATTTCCATTCCGGTTACGGGAAGTCCTCAACTTCAAACTGGCTTAAATGAATATATATTCTCACTAATTGTAATCAGTAAATCACTTGAAAATGACATCTCTTTCTTTAATTGGAAACCCGGTTGTGTTTAGCTTTAAATAATGCAATAAAAGTTATAAACAAGTGCGCAGGCTATATCCTTGTTTAAAACTAAGATCAGCACACACAAAATAAATATTTAATAAATGAAGTTTTAAACTTTTTTTTTGTTTACTTCTGAGATGCCAACGATGTCCCACTTCAATTTTTCTAATTTCTCCAACCTGTCCTAGTTTCCTAAGGTCCTCACATTTTACGCTACGGCTCAAAAAAGTCTTCTCGACACCACTTTTCTTGTTTTTTGTCAAAATTGGAGGTTTTTCTTTGGAATTTTCAGACCCAAACCTTCTTGGAAGGTTTAAGTTATGGTCGTCATTGGCACAAAGTGGTATGGCGATACTGCGCTTCATCATTTTTTCCTTTTCATCGTTTGATGGATTGTCGTATTTCTCACCCTGACCCTGCGTCTTGAGAAATGCTTCTGTGGTGGACTCCAACACCCACAATATACAAAAATAAATTTTGATAAGCGAAAATTATAGTCCACTTTTACTTGAAGTAATTGTTCGTAACACAAGAACTGCTTTATCCGAGTGATCGATTGCGGACAACACTTAAGTGATCAGAATGGCCTTCGCTTAGTGGAAAGCTGTCGTCGGTATTCCGGCAACTGACTGGCTAGCTTCTTTGCTCATTCGATGTCGTTTGATCTGCTTTCAGCGTGATTGTTTGCCCTATAACGGCTACTGGGAGACGTATGTGCCACTCGAATGCTGAGCTGCTACTCTCTCTTCTCTCACAACTGCAGCGGGCCTCGGATTATATGAGAAATCCTGCTGCCGAGATGGCTTGTGATTGGTTGTTGCCATCTCTGCAATGCAGCAGGTGAGTTCACTGTGATGATAGGGATCGCCGTTGACGGTGATGCAGGCAAGCATTGTGGGCTGTGTGACCCCACACATTATATATCTTCTCCCCAGGTTTAGGATCTCGGCCGCCTCTCTGAGGAAACGACGTCATTTGCAACAGCTCCATTGAAGTACAGATATTGCGTTCACCTGCAATCCTGGTTAGAAGCCCTATCTGGGTACCAGCTAGCCAGCTGAGCCGAGGTTTCTTAAGGAGGAAAGCAATTATACACAGACAACTGGAAGGAGATGCTCTTTTGTGTAAGTATGTGAATAATGCAGACGACATGCACTGTTAGACTAAGGAAAAAAAATACCTTGTACTTGTATATTAATAAGAGGTTATCGGGATAAATTGATAGAAAATAAGTTGTCTACGTTGCATTTAGATGAGCATTTACTGTACAGTCGTATACATTTTTGTGAACAACTGTCAGAATGTAAACACAATAAGGCCAGCCAATGAGATCCTCTCCAAGGGGATATGTTGTACTCTCTCCCCATGAGATCAGTGTCTTCACAATGTCACGGATACAGAAGCTTCGTTAGCTGAGATGGCAGAATAACTTATAAATATACTTTTCAATTCTCTACGAAGAAGACTCAAGAAACAGAGCCGGAATATTGAGCAACCTTAGCTGGCGTTGAGAATTTTCTAATTCATTCTTATTTCTATTTATGCTAATAATAAGATTAACTACCAATCTTTCTCTAAATCTTTATATTTTTTATTAATGTTTCTTAGTAAGTTGCGGAAAATTTGGTTGCGGACATAATGGCTCCTGCAGTGGTCCGGAACAATGTACTTGTACTACAGGATATACTGGAAAATACTGTGAAACACGTAAATTCCTTTACTTTACCTTTTATTTTATTAAAATTAGCAACTTTTCTTAACGTTATTACTTTTTTATTCTATTAAAACTATCCTGAATTACGTTCAAAGATCGGAGAACTTGAGGTTTACTGCTAACACCATTTTATTGTAACATTTAATACTGCATTATCCTAAATTTCCAAGTTTCCACCTTAATTGATTGTTTTTGAAAATGAATTTATCATAAGGTGGTTTTTAACATTTATTTTATTTCGGTGCTTGTCTATAAGTTATATCCGTTCATCTTCCATCGACGAAAGAAAACAACAATATCAATAATCCCTTTGTTGAATATAGTATTATATTCCTGACCAAATTACGAGCAAATTCTGTTTAAATATAAGATGCTTTAAAAGGAATTAAAGGGAAAAAGAAAGTAAAGAAACTGAACTATTAGATACAGTAGAGCTTCCTAGAGACAGAAGCATGCAAGCTGTGATATTACATGAAATTGGTGTGAGTTAGCTTCTCAGTGAACAATCACCCCTTTGCTTTCTACATTGGCAATAAGAAACAAGCGTATAACTTGTATCAACCGTGAATTAATTTATTAATAATAATCAATCTGCTGATTATTGACGCTGATGTTCATCTAACTACATCAGATCCCAGTTGCATATACGTTAGCAAACTGAAGACTTCAGTTTATTTCAAGTGTTGATATATTATTTGAGAAATTTGCAACAGGAATGCAATTGTAGCTTGTATTAAAAATTTCATAAACTTCCTCTGAGATTTCTGAACTTAAATCAATCTCAATTTCAAATTAGACAGTTAAGGATTTGGGTTTTTCTATCTTTATCTTATTATTATTATTATTATTATTATTATTATTAAAGAACATAATTCTTTTCATATAAAGAACATCAAGCATATATCATAGATAATAATAGTCTGCTCTGTTGATTTTTATTAAATTTGGGATTAAAGAAATAATTCTTACTTTAATTACAACAAAATAATTGTTCTAAGTCTTTTATCTATAATTTTCAATATATCGTTATTATCTGTCTGTAGTTTGAATTTCCAGTTTTCATTGGATTAGATGTTAATGTATTGTTCTTGATTGTGTCGTTGTGGCGTAACCGAATGGTCAGTTGTTGATATATCTGAACGTCTTTGATGTATGTCTTTTTCTCTTCTGTATTCATTCTTTCAACTGATAGAAATAGATTATCATTTACAGTGTCCCTTAGATTTTTTTTCGGCAAACTTGCGTGTAATCTACCCCCAATTATTAAGACGAATGATCCACTGCCAAAAAAAGATTCGAACAAGCAGTTTTTGCCTGTGATAATCTAGTGAAGAAAGCAGATGTCATCATTCTGTGTAAAATCTATTATCCAATCATTAGGTAGACCTAACCGACCACTTGGTGATGGCCTACAGTCAGGCTTCCTTCGCCCGCCACATCTTAAAGTTTCGATTTCTAGCTAATAATGGGCACTTGTAGAATTGTAATGTAAACAAAATTCTCAGTATTGTTGATCTCATCAGAGAATTATTCGTGTCGCAATATCCAACGCCAATCTTACAAATCATGCAAGTTTCATTTACAGATGCTGTCACGTCAATCAGTTTCTGCAGCATCATAAAAACCACCATTTCATGCTTCAAAATGAAGAAATGTGAATAGCGTTGATATCAGTTCGAAATTGATCCAGCTCTTGTTTAGTTTCTTTTGCTTTTTTATCAATATTCTGAGATCAACTTACAGTTATTCATTCGTCTTCTAAATTGTCATACTTTAACATACAAACAAATACCATAAAACTGAAAAATATAATTCTTAATTCAAACTTAGCAGAAAAATCTTTTATTTTTAGCTATTTGTAAATTGCCTTGTGAAAACGGAGGGACATGCGTCGAACCTGATTCTTGCGAATGTTTTCCAGGATATCAAGGATCCCAGTGCAGTTTAGGTTAGCCTTCAAACTATATTCCTCCTTTTTTTTCGAAATTCTGTTGTTGTTGTTTTCTCGTTTGCTGATGTTTTTATTCAATTATTTGGCTTTTCTTTATTCAAGGTATCTGCCAAACAGGACCCTGCATTAACGGCAGCTGCGTTGGACCCAATAAGTGTGAATGCGAACATGGATATTCTGGCGTTTTCTGTGGAACTCGTAAGATTCCTCGAAAGATACATCTTTTAAACTATTTTTTTTTTTTATTTTGTTCGAATAATTCAAATTAGTAAATTAACAGCGCACAGGAGTGAAATAATTTTTCAGCGAAGATTTCTTCTAATTACCGCTAAAGTTTAATGTATCGTAAAAAAATTATCAACCTGAAATTTAATATTTCATTGTAAGATTGTTCTTTTTCATGATTTTTCTTTCTTTCATTTTCAAAATTTGATTATGAGGAAGTTTCATTCAATTGAGATGCATCAGATAGTATGCATACTGAGAGAAGTTACTAATGCTGATATTCTTGTGAAAAAGGGAAATATTGACTACATTGCATTGTTATTGCGTTCTGGTATCGAACACAATTCGTCAATAATCAATCCAACTTTCCCATTACAGTCAAACTCACTACATACGTTTGTATGTGAACAGGGTGGTTCAGTGGAATGAGACGATTTTGAAAATTGTTACAAGTACAATTATATTATTCAATAAAACCAGTTTTCATACCGAAGAAATTGCTATATTCTGATGAATAAAGTTCAAAACTTTCAAGGTTTCGGAGTGTATATAGGAATTTTTATTTAAATTTTTAAAAATAACAAACTTGGACCAGAGATATTTTGAAATAGCAACTCAATGAGAAGCGAAATGGAAACAAGTAATATAAGTTTTCTTGCAATATAACATCTTCTATTATTACATCTTCTATTGTTACATCTACTGCAATATCGGTTGTATCCACTTTTTTTTTAAATCGTTTAACCTCTCATTTATCTGCATTCGGAAAAAAAAAACAAATTGACAAACGAATTCAAAATGAAAAAAAAAATCTATAAAGGTTTATTGAATGGAAAAATGGACCTGTGCTAAACCTTTGTAAATAGGGTCCTATTATTTTCTTAGGAATTAAAGATGAAGAGCATCGAATAGACTACTGATCCTAAATTCATCCCGATGGTAGTCGAATATAATGATTCTACGCCCCTTCATGGCCTGCTTTGGATTCTTGTAAACTTTAAGAATTGGCAAAAATAAATAAAAGAGCAAAAGAAAATTATAATGAAAATATAGGAACTAGAAAAAATTGGCTCAAAATTTTTAATATTTCAAAATTAAATAATAACTATGGTCAAAGACTAGATAACTATATAAAATATAAGTTATTTAGTCAAATTAATTGGGGAAACTATGAAATAAAAATTGTAAAAATATCAGCTGCATTAAAATTCAACTAATCAGCGATGTAATTGATGAGAAAATAATAATAAATTTTTAATTCTAATTATCTTTAATTAACCATATATAGCAATCGATCAGCACCTATAATACAGGTATACATTTTATAGGTAACCTAATAGGACTGGTGAACATTTAAAAAAAAAAATACAAAGGTACAAAAGAAATAACCCACAAAAAGTAGGCCTAAATAAATAAATAAATGTATAAATATGAAAATAATAAAAACTCTGCTAATACTGAACCGAATAATTTGATATAAGAAAGGATAAAATTCTAAAAAAGTACCGACACAGAGAAGATGTTGTAGAATTTAAAGGAATTAAGCATAGAGGTGTGTAGAGTTTACGACTTTAAAACTTACCTCTGAAGAGATTGGTGCAATCGAGCTGGTTCAATTCACCCGTGCAATGGTATGCTGCTATTTTTTATCATTGCAATGTTAGGGATATCGTTGATTCCTTTTACAGAGAATTTCATCCGCTTAGACGTGAAAAAGTTCTTGAAATCTCGAACTTCATTAGATTTACTTCCTCGCTTTAAATAGGTTTCTTGTTATCTAAAAAGATCACTACCGGTATCGTCGAAAATTACGTGTACGAACAAGATTCTGAGAATACTGAGGGTGTGCAGAATAGACCAACAAAGCTTCAAAATTTTTTCTGTGTTATTCTTGCTCTTATTATTGCTGTGTTGTTCTTGCGGTCGAGCGTTGTCATGGAGAAGTATAATATTTTTGCAAGTAACGAGTGTGAATACTTTGCGAGTGAATGTATAAGTCTGCAGTATCCTTTTCATTCCGATATAATAGCTCGAAACGAATAATACTACGATGATCCTTGATAGACACAACATTATTTTTTCTGTCATGAAGCTCGGCATTTGGATCTGACTTTGGAGATTTGCTCTTTTTAACTGACTTTTCAATAGCAACGTGAGATTCATTAAATCAATCTGTGTCCCTTAAGAACCTTTAAATTGCTGAATAGATCAGCTTGAAATTTGGAATACACACTCGACGACTAACTTTATATTTGAAAATCTTTTCCAAAGATTAAAAATGTTCCACAAATGTAAATAGACTGGAATGAATGCGTAATTATGAAATGCATTGCTCTAACCAGGCTCTGGATAATTCAAAGTTATTACAGTATATCACAGAGATTCCAGAACTTTCTCAATTCACGGCAGCTTATTGTCTTAGCAATGTTTTCACAAAAATCCCTATGCCAAAAATATCCTTGATTACTTTCTCCTGCAATCTTAAGTGCTTTGCTTTCCTTATAAATTTTAGATATCCTGCGCTCTCCCAGGACGTCAGGTTGCACACTTTGGTATATTTCAAAAATTCTAAAAATAATGTTTTTCATGAAGGAAAACAAAATGTCAGTCATCAAAAAATAAAATCTTTTAACTTCAGATTGTAAAATTACTAGTGAAGAATAATCAACCAAACTGTATTTTTCTCTGGGTTCATGTGTTTAGGAATACACTGAAATGAAATTTTATTGTTTAATTAATCTAAAATCTCTAATTTTAATAAAAAATCGTAAATATTTCAAAAATGAATTTAAAAGAAAAAATTATCCTAATGTTTTTATTATCGATTTTAGCTGTTTGCGAAAACCCATGTAAAAATGAAGGAATCTGTGCTGCACCTAATACATGCAATTGTATAAAAGGTTACTCTGGCCACCTCTGTGAAACAGGTAAGTCAGGAGTAGGATGAGAAAAAGAAATCAATTAATGTTTCATTATTAACTGTTAGTTCTATTCTAGTTGCAGTAAAACCCCGGTTAACCGAACTAGGATCAACCGAAACCCGGGTTATCCGGAACGCCTCCGAAAATCGCAAATCCAAACAATAATACTGCACTACACGGCTAAGTCTAAATTAAGAATTTGTTACCTTTCAAAAACCTACTGGGTATAGTATAACACAGAAGTACAGTACTTGTGTTGTTGTTATTTTAGGTTGCTCTGAGATTTGTTGAACAATGCAGTGAGTCAAATCCTGCTGAAGTCCTTCTAATGAAAAGATGGCGGGACAGCGCTGCTCGAAAACGTTGGGGGGGACGCAAGAAACAAACAAAAATTCTGAGTTTTTTAAATGAGTAATTCATAGGCTACAAAAAATTAAATACAGAATACTGTATATTGATGTAGCCTTCTGTAATCTTAAAAATGTAATTTTAACTTTAATAAAGAACATAAGTGTAGCATACAAAGAGATTTTTGAATTCATTTGACCTTCAAAACCTTTCAAAAATACATACTGTAATTACAATACAAAATACTGTAGCTGTATTAGTTGTTCATGGCTTAAACGAAAAAATTGTTATCCGAAACTGCTTTCCCCCTTTTAGTTTGGTTAACCGGGGTTTTACTGCATTAGAATTTTCCGTCAACTATAATAACTGCAGTGTAGTTTCGCCTCTAAGTTTTTGATCCTCTAACTGCCTAAAAAGTATCTATAATGTACAATGAATTTAAATAATACGTGTAAGCTTAAAAGATGATGCTCTAATAATCTTCGTGGTAAATAAAATAACAGTGCCAGAGATGGAGAATAAGAACATGCGCCACAAGCGCCAGTTTTAGGAGCAACATTAATTTTAAAATGTTGCCCCTAAATAAAAATTTAATTCCTCATTTTACTTACTATTTGTACTTTCTTTAATTAAATTCTATTACGACTGGAAAAGCCAGTAGTGCTTCAATATACTCTATTCAATATTTAATAGAATAATATTATTTTTAACTAATAATAATAATAGTAATATTCTATTTTATTAAATAATAATAAAACGGCGAAAGGATGTAATAATAAAAGGAAGTCCAGTCATATTCTTTCGATTAATCTCTGCTCTTAAAATTAAAAATCTCTGATTTGGTCTAAAGCAATTAAAACTAGTAACATTTAATAAATAACGGTCAATTAGATCACTATAAAACAAACTCTTTAATCATGATATTTCGTTTCTCCTAATCGAAGAAACTTCTTCAGATGAATGATTACAGCAATAATATAACTCCTGTTTATAGAATTCATTCAATACGTAAATAAGGAATTGATAACATAAAATTCTTAGTACGTAAAAAACAATACTGTTAACATCAATCAGAGTCCATTTAAATGATCATCAATTATGTGAAAAACAAAATAAAACAATCTCTTAATATGTAAAAAAAAAATAATGTTATCATCAATTACGTGAAAAAAAAAATAATGGTCTGTTCAAATAATATATAATTCGAATAAGTAATTCATTAGAGGCTAAAATTAATGGTTTATTGGACATTGGATACGAAAATATTGGAACTTTATATCATAAATTTGGACTTTGGATAGTGGATGCAGTAATTTATATTCCAAAAATTTATATTTCAAAATTTTGTTTTAAAAGCATTATTACGTTAATAATGCTTATATAGTGTAATGTGCCTGACATGCTACATACCATATTTGTTATGAGTAATGATTGTTTAAATTAATTCATTTCAAAATATATATTAAAACAGAAATGATGTATTTCTTTTTTATTTATCACTTGAACTACACTGCTGGTCATTAAAATTAAAACTCCAGGAAGAACGCACCCAATCGACCCGAAATTTGCCTGATGCGTAGATCTATGCAAATAATGTGAGCCAGTAACGCCCCCTGGAAGCAGTATAAGAAAGAACAGTCGCTGTACAGTACTGGAATTGGTTTCCAGGATATGTCTGGTGCACTTATTAACGGAACAATGCGCGACCGCACGTGTCAGGCAACGTCTAACAATTCGTGGATGGCACTATGTTCAACTACTTCCATGACTCGCGCATTCACCGGATCTGTTGCCTATTGATTGCGTCTGGTCCATGCTCGCACAACGACTGACAGAACACAGACCACCCGCAAGTACAGCGAATGAACTTTGGCACCAATTCGAAGCCGCATGGACTAACACACCCCAAATGTATATCCAACATCTCTTCCTGTCAATGCCAGGCCTCATAGCAGACATTATTGTCCCTCAGGGTGGCTACACGAGATACTGATTCTTTACGTTCCGCAAATCGCACCGAGCTGTAATTGTAATCATTTCTCTCTTGTACCAAAAGTTATCTGTCTTTTGTAGTGTTGCACTGGTTAGCAGTGTAGTTAATCAAGTATTTAATCAACATATTTCATGAGCTTCTAAAATATGGCAGTGAATTATGTAGTTTATTCTGTTTCATCTTACAAATATTTCATACATTTGAGTACAACCATTCCTAATTCTTTATTTAGGGTTTTTCTTCAGTTAATAATGTTTTTACATAGGCCTAACTGTAACATAGGTGTTTGTTTTCTTAGGTATGTGCGATAAGCCCTGTTTACATGAAGGAGAATGCGTTGATCGTAACGAATGCCAATGTGCTCCCGGATATGAAGGGCCACAGTGTGAAACTCGTAAGCAAAATAGAATATTATATTTTTGATATAAAACTTTTTTACGGATTACGATGAAATTTCCTTTATTATTATTATTTTTTGTTGATGGATTTTGAAACCAACGGATAAACATTCTGATGATGTTAGGGGGAATATGAATTTGGTCTAAAGTCTCTCTTCATAACTAATACTTTTGAATTTTCCGACTCGAGTTCTCCACTTCGTGGGAATCAGAGATTTCGTAAAAAATCTTACGTATCCAGTTAAATTTTAGATCTCCGTCACTGTTTTTAAGCAAATCTCCATCAATCTCAGTTTTTCCGTAGAACACAAGGTTTCACGTTGTTACGAAAACAGCAAATCTCATTTATCTCATCACTTTCCAAAAATTAATTAATCCTAAAATAAATATTTGGAAAGGTGTCATTTACAGAAGTTCTGAGAGAGCATTTTCAAAACATCATTTAGTTTTGGATGATTTTAAACATAATGGTATATCTGGGGGCACGGCAGTGCCCCCGCCAAGACGAGCCGAAGGCAGGAAGGGCACTACGTACCTTTACTGGAAGTGTTTCGTCGTATTATCGAACCCTTATAGCTTCGGCCTGGATAATACTAGAGAGCTCAAATTTTCAGGATAAGATGCAGTTAGCGGATTAATGAAATACGCTAAGTTTCATTTATTTAGCTTTTATACTTTGGATTTTATTAATACCTAAAATACGTCGATTTCGTCACTCACTGACTGACTGACTCATGATCATCAAAACCTCTAGGGTACTTCCTGAAGTCCTAGAAAGCTGAAATTTGGTATGCAGGCTAGGATTAGCACACAAACAACAACAAAATTAAGAAATCCGTAACTTTCACCTTCCAACCCCTCAAAAGGGGTGGGTCTGGTTATGTATTATCGAACCCTCATAGCTTCGGCCTGGATAATACTAGAGCGCTCAAATTTTCAGGATAAGATGCAGTTACCATACTAATGAAATACGCTAAGTTTCATTTATCTAGCTTTTATACTTTGGACTTTATTAAGATCTGAAATGCGTCGTACCCTCAATGCTTCGGCCTAAATAATACTGTGTAATAATGTGATTTCTTACAAAAGTGCAAACAGCTTGTATATACAAGTTGACCAATAGAAAAACAGAAAAGTAGGGTATTGAAAAAAAATCCATTTTTTAAATAATCTTAAAACTAAATTTAGTTGTAATAGATAATCCCACCCAAAACATTTCATGTAAAATAAGTTGCCAAGACTCACATGCTCATAACGCTTTCACTGTTAAAAAGTTATCAGATCTCATCCTACAAAAAGAAATGAAATCCCACCCAAAACACTTCGTGTAAAATAAGTTGCCAAGACTCACATGCTCATAATGCTTTCACTGTTAAAAAGATATGAGATCTCATGTAGAGCCAAGCCCCTAACTCTACGAGGCCTAACTCTACAAGCCCTAACTCTAAAAACCTTATATCTTGGTCAAAATGTATGGCTTGGCCGTTTCATGGAACTATTTCATCTCACCCAAAACATTTCATGTAAAATACGTTGCCAAGATGCTCATAACGCTTTCACTGTTAAAAAGTTATCAGATTTCATATAGTGCCAAGCCCCTCACTATACATGCCTAACTCTAAAAACCCTAATATCTTGGTCAAAAAGTGTGCCTTGGCATACTCCATATCCTTTACATAACTCCATGGGATTGTCTATGTGACGGCCACGAAACGGCCAAGCCATACTTTTTGACCAAGACATAGGGTTTTTAGAGTTAGGGCTTGTAGAGTTAGGCCTCGTAGAGTTAGGGGCTTGGCTCTACATGAGATCTCATATCTTTTTAACAGTGAAAGCATTATGAGCATGTGAGTCTTGGCAACTTATTTTACACGAAGTGTTTTGGGTGGGATATTATTTTTTTCCCTCTATTTTTCTTTTAATATATCAATTTACAAGCACATTTTCGAATGACGGGAATACAAGTTTCTGAACTTTAATGTGAACTTAAATTTTCCAGAGAGCTTAACATTTTAAGAATACTTATCAGGCCATTCAATTAAGTTTCAGACAATTAAACTTCCAACAATGTCTAATAATATTTTTGTATTCTTTGATTCGGAAGTCGCTATATTTACAATAATGATTTTTGTAGTAATTTTCTTACTGACTGTACTAAGATCTACATTAACTTAACATTTTTATTAAATTTATGTAAGTTTGAATTCTGCTTGTAGTATTTATTAACAGATACTAGAGATATGTATAATGACAATACATCAATTAAACTATAAGTATTTATGCAGTCAAATACTTACTTACATATACCACGTGACTAAATATCACCCAATGTTTTCTAATATTTCAATTCAGTAGAAAGTAAATCAGAGATATAAGGTAGGTAAATACAAATTTTATAATATAAAAATACAGATATAATGTAAATCAGATGTAAAATATTTGTTTTTCTTAAAGTACAACTAATTATGGTACATTATTCAACCATTTACATCATCTTCATCTGCTGATTTGTTTGTATCTAATTCATTTCTTCTTTTCTTAACCTCTCCTACTCTTATTTTCTCGTTTCTTTTCTTTATCTTTAAAATATTTTTTGTAATAAAATTTTGTAATTTTTCGATTTGTTTAGGATATTAGAGTTCATCAGCATCTGAGCTTTCAATTTTCGTCGTATTTTGATTTCCATTTATTGATAAATTATATCAAACGAAGTTGATAAATACTTTAAAAATACCCATTATGTTTAGTATTTATTTCTATACAGAGAAAATTAAGATTGACTTCAATGTTTACTTCCATTGTAAGGCTGATGGTACTGATGCGTGTCTGTGGGTTGCAGGAGTAAATTCATATCTAGGCGGAGGAGGATCATATCTGAAGCAAAGAATACTAATAATCACACAACAATCATATAAAATAGTGACTGAGTTCTTTTCCGGGATTAATGGCGGGTGATCGTCGAACAGGCCTACACATGTCAATTTTAGTTTCGTTGGACGAGGATCGCTGGTTGTCTAGAAACTACGCTTGATGACGGAAACGAGGAGGAACTAAACAGAGTACTGACAGTGTTTTGTACCAGTCACAAGATATTACATCATTCAAGTTAGAAATTCATTTTCATTTCTTTAACTAAAAATGCCGAATTTTGAATTATATACTGAATATATAAGTAAAAATATTTACCTACAATCACCTGTTCACCCTCGTATTAACTTTTTAATGACGCTGGTGTAACAAGGAACAAGTACCCATATCCAGTAAGAGAATTTAAATTGCAATGGATAAGGTGAATCAGTACACATTTTCCCAAGCGCAATTTGAGTTTTCATCAGTGGGAATCTGGGAAAATGTTTGGACTTTATTACTATATTTATCCAGTTGATGAAGATCTCAGAGGATGAGAAAGGTCATGAAATATTTATACTTAATTGATTGCGTTCGTCATTTTTCTGCTTTATTGCAATGCCTTTTTAGCGGCCCCCTATATTACAGCTTGCCCGTAAAACATAGGTGACCGCTCTTACATTTTTGTTTGCTGGATGTCACACACTATTACACTCTGGAGTGGCCAAACCGGTTAGATTTTAGGAAGAAACCTTCATCATTGTGTTCAGCATCAACAAGTAGGTGATCACGTCCAAAAAAATCAGATCTGTAGGACCACTCCCTGATCCCCAAGGAGTGGTTTGCTAATAATGGGTTACTAAAAACCAAGAAACCTCGTATTGTTTTAATTTCCTTATTATTATAAATGTGATTGTTGCGAATGCAAAAGGCGCATTGTTGCGTTTACTGTGATTGTTGTGATTGTCGAAGAGCTGCATTATAAATGTGATTGTTGCGCATGCAAAAGACGCCATTTTTGCGATTGTTGTGATTGAGATTGAAAAATGTCTCGACGTGCGTAAAAACGAGATGCTGATTAAAAACGAGAAGCTTCACGCTTGCGTAAAGAACGGTCTCGCTCAAAGTCAGAGATAGAGAACGAGAAAGAAATGCTGAAGCATTAAGGAAAATTTACTTAATTAACTTAACTTAAATTTTCGATTAGATTCAATTAAACAAAAAGTATTTTTTTTTTTGCTTTTGCAGAGGATTATTCTTCATACGGAAAGAATTGTTATGATGAATTTTGATTATTTATGATCATTAGACTAAAGCTACCCGCACACGAGGGAACTTTTTCTGTGCAACTCGAGGAAATTGAGGTGCACAGAAAAAGCTGCATGCGACTATCAGTGTTTCGACGCCATGTTTCTTCCTTGAGCATGACGTCACGCCTGACG
>JAFIDM010000001.1:142831612-142874111 GCA_023159025.1 Thereuonema tuberculata
TGCACATGCAACTCGGCCAAAAGCTCCCTCGTGTGCGGGCTACTTTACAATGAAATTTCAACTTGATTGAAACACGCATACACTAAAAATTCTCTTTTCAAATTTTATTAAGTTTGTTATTTTATGTAATTAATTTTGATTTCTTTACAGGTATTCTGATTTAATTCTTCTTGTTATCTTTCTTTATTATATACTTTTCTTGGTTTTATAATTTATTTTTTTCGTTTGAATTATCTAGGATACTTCAATTCTTCTTATTATTATTATTGTTATTATTATTTGTAATTTAACTTTTTAATTTGTATTTATTGCGTAATTTCAACTTATTACATATTTTCATTCTTTGGTTTTTATTAGAACTTATATTCGTTTTGCTTGTAACTTTTAAAATGATATACTTAATTTATTAAATTTTAATGAAATTTAGTTAAATTATTAATTCCTCTTTTCACGTTTTCCAAATTCTATACATATATTACATCATAACATCATTTTCCTTGAAAAACATCATCTTTATTTTGCTTAACACTATTTCATTTCTTTTAATAAAAAAATTCTTCAGGTTATATATGAGGAAAAGAAAAACTTTCTCCTTCCTATAAGACTCCATATAGTTACCTCACAAATTGTGATTTTCAGCTAAATTTGTGTAATTTGAACAAACATTAAGAGACGGATGTTTTGTTTTTTGAACAAAGTTTTATGTTAATTAAGCATTATATTATTTAAGATTAAATTTCAACAAAGTTTTCTATTAATTAAGCACGATATCAGTTATGATTATTATAAATTTACGTTTCAAATTTGTATTCATAACGAATTATGGAGTCTTAGAGGATGGAGAAAGCTTTTTTCCTCATGTATATCCTGAAGAAGTTTCTTGTAAAAAGAAATGAAATATTGTTAAGCATAATAAAGATGATGTTTTTCAATGAAAATTATGTTCTGAAATAATATGAGACTATAATGAAGTATCTTATCTGATTCAGTGATTTGCTTTACATTTTGCTGTAAATTCTTATTCTTCAGCTATTTGTGAAAGAGGTTGTGCTAATGGCGGACGCTGTATTCGACCTCAGGTCTGCCAGTGTATAGAAGGGTTTACTGGCAATGCCTGCGAAATAGGTAAGTTAATTCAGCTGAAAAGTACAAAATAAGTTAGAAATGAAAGTGTAGAGTTTATTAATAAATTTGTATCATTTCTGGTTCTGGAAGTCCTGAAATTTCTGGTACCTGAAGTCCTTATGTGTGCTTAGCCTATTTTCCTAAGGACTGCAGTGTTTGTAAAACCAGTGTATATGTGTTTATTTGTTGTCTCAGCATATTTGTTAATAACTTCCGAAGTAACGAAAGCTTGAAATTTCGTCTGCTTATTTACGGACAAGAGATCAACTAACTTTTCCATCAAAATTTTTCCGTGTCGGTCCATGTTGAGAAATTTGCAACAAAACTTTTACATAAAATAAATTTCAATATTTTTGCTATGACCTGAGAGAATGAACTTATTAAAATAATTCTAAACTCACTTTCAGAATTAGAAAAAAAAATGGCACTCATAAAATAAGCTCTTAAAGTAGTTTACCTTTTCTACATTGGCTCAGGATACAATGAAGAAAACTGAACTGCACACATAAATTCTAAAATAATTTGAAGATGAAGATGTCAACGTAACATTACAGTTGCATTTCCAAGTTGAAGGACTGTGGCATTCGACACAATGGTCCAATGAGTCCGAGTGAAGTATATTTTTTTTGCTTGCAAATATAATATCGTGACGGATGATATCTTCTTACTATTAACGGAAATGTTATTAGTACTATCTAAGCATCGTGCTTCTACAGACCTGACGAAAATTTGAAAACGTAGCATTCAGAAGGATTTTTTTGTCAGAAGGCTGAAATTTGGCGAGGAAGGTTGTGTAGGTGAGTGAAGTGTACGGTCACAAACAGAACGTTATTCCATTGTACGTATATGTAATGCAGAGCGTCCGATGTGTGACATTGACTCCGCAGCAGTATCAGTATCGAGTATAACCATCTCGTGCTGTAATGCAAGCCGGCACTCGGCATGCTTACGATCACAGAGTTGTTTATTATCCTCTTGAGGCATATTATACTAAGATAATATGAATTGCAAATCGGGGCGGTTCATAGCCCCTGTCCATGAGACGCGTCGTTCTACCCAGTCTCTGACATGATCGATCAAAGAGAAATCGTGTAATCGTGCAGGCGATGGTAGACGATGGAAATGCTTTAGCGTACGTTAAATCATAGGAGTGGAGTTGCATCGTCCTGCTGGAATAACGCATCCGTCACGTCGCGAACGAATGGTATTAGGACTGATTAGTTGATGTTCTGGTTATACAAAACGGCAGGCAATGATCCTTCCACGAGACGTGTACAACCATTATAGTCCGCAGCTACCCACAACCATACATCCGGAGTTGGCCCCGAGTGTTTTGGTGGGATATACGCTGCGAGTTGTCTCTCTCCAGTTGTCCATCAGACCCACTCATCCGCAGATAGAAACGGCTTCATCACTGGAAACTATACACTTCCATTTTTTCCCTCCAATTAGCTGTTCCTTTGAACCATTGCGGGCGTGTCCGGTAGTAAAGAGGAGTGTGTAACAGTCGTGCCAAAGCAACGCCTGCACTTAGCTCTGCTTCCAAGAGACAGATTGTTCGAATGGACGTCCATGGTGCGACAAAGGGCTCGGATTTGGGTCACTACGACCGTTAATTTCAATAAGTAAACTACTCTCATTTTGGAAATGTAAGACTTGTGAGACTATATACGTACTTTGGACAAACACGTAGGTTATTAGAAGAAAGAATCTCAGATCTTGCCGCTTTATTTGAAAGAAATAATATAGAAGTCTTTCCATTATCTGAAATGAAATAAAGAACCAAGGCCTGAAGCCAAAATTTCAAAAACAGAAGATAAGGATTATATGAGATTAATTATACAAGCCATCTACATACAGAATTTTGAATGTATTAATAGAAATAAAAATAAAGGGCTAAACGTTAACCAAGAAATTAAAGGTCAGCGAGAAAATATATCAAATTAACTTAAAATTTTTTAACCAAATCAGATTTCCAAAACATTGATGCTTCAAATAATAAATCATATAAAAAACAAAAATTACAAAATCAGTCATCATTGTCTACAGATTTTATTGTATTCTTTATTAAGCTTTTGTTATATTGTCAATATAATATGTAAATATATAATAAGAAATATATTCATGTACAGTAACATACTTTGATTGTTAAATTTTCAAGGTTTTTTAATAAAAGATATTTAGTAAAAGAAATGAATACAAAAGAATGGTTAAATAATATCTAAATATGATAAAAATATATTTATATTTTAAAAAGCTTATTTTGTTTATAGTTTTAAAAAAACTCAGGAAAGTCAACGAAAAAGATTTAATATCTTTAACGTAAAAAATAATTTGAAGAAGATAAACGCCAATTTTTTTCGAAATACAGAACGAAATTCAGAACAAATTTTGCTTAAAGTATTTAAGTTATCTGTATAATTATAGACATATATTTGTCTGCCCATTATGTTTCTCATTGTATATTCTTGTATTCCTACATTACTCTGGCATTCCTTGTGGGTGTTAAGTTTGCAATTTCCATCAGTCTATTTGTAGTTAGAATAGCAATGTTTACTTATCTATATTTGTTAAAAAATGTTAAAACCATACAATTCACAGTTTACCTTACAGACTTGCACCAGAAAAGCTCCTAAATACCAAAGTTCTTAACACCACAAGGTAAGTAGCCCAGTAAGTTAGACACTGTGGGATTTTGCCATCAAATTTGCCAAAGTCCCCAATCATCTTGTCTGATACAGAGGCTCGGACTGCACATGGAAGGCGGAGAGATTGCATAGAATGCATCGCAAAAAATACTGTATTACTAAGAACGCTGCTGATGGTTCCGCGACAGCGGTGGCGAAAGCAATGATGTATGAAAAGCATCAGGTATTCATAAAAAAAAAAAGAAAAAATGAACAAAGAATCTACAATTTTGGGGGATTTGCAGTGCTTGTGACAACATATCCATCTCAAAGCAACCGCATATGATTGACTTGAGATGAGACAAACCATTAAGAAATAAACAGACTTTACAAAATTTAGAAATGATGTAGATTCTGGACCGAATAAATAACAATGCAATGTCAAGCAAACAGTTTAAATTTTGAACTAAAAAAAAGGTACAAGAAGCAGATACTTTTGAGTGCTTTAGATATTCGTTTACATAGAAGCTTCGAGAGTCATTACTCATTTACTTCTAACTCTCATGAATACAATATGGAATTTTGGCTATGTATAGGAAGCTTAACATAAACTTAACACTAAAGATTATGATTATATTTAAGTGTCATCTAGTATATGAAAACAATGAGCCACATAAAATATGACATGTGCTGCTATCTGAAAAATGCAAATGCTTATGAAATAATTGAGACATTGGTAAATTGATGGTGTAAAAGGCTGCAACTTTTCATATGGAAGATAAACTATCAGATTGCTGACAAAAGCAAATAAACATCTCTATTTCAGACACACAGCTGGAAAAAGAATGAGATCCAACTTATAAAGTTTTGTTCTCATCATCCTCCGTACTGTGCATATTGTTTTCATTTTATTACTTATATCATTGAATTTGCTGTCTTTGTTTGCTTTGTAAGTAAGCACCTTCAACAGTGAATTTCTCACTTAGGTCACTAAGATCATATTGCAAGCGATGGTTCAGATCAAGCTTCAACTAAGGATATCCTATCCCTTTCAGCATTTTTTTTTATGTTGAAAAGGCACAATGTCTTAATATTCAAAATAACTCCATTTTGTAGACAGAAACTGAAGTTTTTTTTCTATTGTCATGAGATATTTTAGCAAAGATTTAACATTCTATTCGATACAGAGAAAACTCTATTTCTGAGTTTTGTATGGGAATGCAAAATTACTTTTTCTGTTAGTTGAATTCTCATTAATCTCTAAATACCTACGTACTATATTGTACAAGTATATACAATTGTCAACGAGGCAAAACATAGCTTAATTTCAATTTTCTAGTATTGAAAAACAGCAACTAGTAGATATGTGAGAGCATCAAATACCCTGATTACGGTAATGATCGAAAATCAGGAAGTTTAAATTTCTTTGAATAAACAAACTAAATTTCATGTATTTCCCGAAGTCTTTTCAAAGTTCATGATTGGAATAGCAGCCACATAAAGTCAGCCTAGAAACTTTTCGATTGTTTTTCATTCATCTTAAAAAAAAATGTTTTTCATTCATTTTTAATCTTAGCTACGTATAGCTGTGGAACACTTATCTGAAGAAATTATAAAGATAATACGAAACGAAATGACCCAGGGTTTGGTGAAGCAAAAAAGTTGAAGTTATGCAATCCTAAACCGAAGAACTGTTGTAAGGAAGAACAAACAAAGAAATAGGTGAATTTGATTTATGATTTCTAAGCAACTCAAAAACACTGTGGTAAATAACATCATTTCAGACAATTGAAACTTATAAACATATCGATCTGATTTCAGTATGATGTATAATCTAAATGTTTGTTATAATGCGATATATGTTATATACTCTGCTCACAAAATTTGGGGGTTATTGCGAAATGAATATAATACACCCAACAACAGATGCATTTGATTTTATTTATTAAAGAACATCATCTGAGAAACAAATGACATGAAAATGGAAGTTGTCTGAATATGTAACTGAGGTGCAGAATCCATTTATCGGGATTGAGCAGGATGTGGCACATGACGGGGATTTCGCATTAGCATGTCCAACCTGAAAACTGTGTCGCACATTGACTGTTCAGGAGGGTATATGGTCAACTCAGACTTCTACAACTGACTGACATTAATGAGGCATGAAGAGGATCAAATTGTCCAGTAGTTCCTGTGGAATTCGTGGCCACTCGCGCACCAGGGCAACTTCCAGCTAGGAAGTGTTATGGGAGATGATTGATGTCTGGCAACACAGTCTTTCTAGTGCATCCCAAACATGTTCGATGAGATTCAGATCTGGAGAATGTGAAGGTTAGTCTACGTGCTCGATTCCAGCCAGCATTATCGTCCTTTAAAAGAAGGTTGGCCTCAACTCCTCCAGCTGTTCCCCAGCGCATTCGCATTGCTTCGCCGGTTCCTTCGTGCTATTAGCGTCAAGTAGCCATCATCTCTTGCAGTGTTGACACGTGGGCAGCCCTGCCCCGATCTTTGTACTGTGCCAGTCTCTCTGAAGCGATTCCAGAGTCTGCTAATCACGCTTTGGGAGGTTTCAACCGCTATGTTACTATCACCTGTGTTTGGCCAGCTTCAAGACGCCCTTCCTTCGAACAAGCTTCGAACAGCTCAATGAATCTTCTTGAACTTTGACGTAGATATTTGAGGACAAAGGACGATCTATCTGTTATAATTGAAATTTCTCCCTTGTGGGTCCTTGTCGATTAATTGGAGTGAGAAGGTAACGAATATCACCGTAGAAAAAGCATTAGAACGGAGACCCTGGGTTTCTATCGATCTCTTAAACAGTGAATAGTAATCCGCTGATTAATCTTCTTAATGTACTCACTGGCTGTAATAACAAAGTTAATTGGATTCAGACAATTTAAATAAATAAGTTTCATTTACTTCAGAAAAATGAAAAAAAAAAATCGTTTGTGTTCAAAAAGAACGGGGACTTTTTCGTTTGTATTCTTTTCAGAGAAACGTAAGATTTTAAGGAAAATAGTCTCTATGTTCGTTCATGAACTTCTTTTTACACTGAAAATACTTTTGTGTTGAGTTATGAGACAGATGCAACCTGTAGTCGTTTCCATTCCAATAATAGGCCTCAAGCAGAAGACATCGGTCGGAACTAATATTTAAGCTCTCAAAATAACTTTCTTATTGTCAAATGCATTAAAATACGGAGCAATCCGACGTTATTCATTTACAGTAGTCTTAGTCTATGAAAGAGGGACCTCCCTTTATTAATTATATTAAGTCTTTCTATGAGAATTAATTGAATAAATAGAGTATTGGTACTAATCATTTCCTTAGGTGCGCTGAGTGGTAAGGCACTGAATGAAAGAGTCGGGTTCAGTTACCCGCGAAAAGAAGGTTCTTGCTTGGTTCATTTCTGATGGCTATATGTAGATCGTCTACACTATTTTGAATAAAACTAATAATTATTTGATGCAAATTCATCGTTTCAGGTGTCTGTGAAGGATGTAAACATGGAAAATGTAGTAAAGGTGTTCCTCTTTGTGAATGTGATCCCTGGTGGACGGGAATACACTGTGATAGGCGTAAGAAGTCATTTTGTTATTTCATAGTTTAGAAAACTGTAAACTATAATTTCAAAAAATAATAAAAAATAAAAATAAAGTAATTAAAATTACTTTAAAATAAAAAAAGACTAACCTTCCCGATCAGATTCTTTTTTCAATCAGTTAAAATTTAATATTTCCTACGTACTTTCTTGTTTATGGGTCACTGCACTTATAGGATCAAAATATGCAACAGAATTATTATTTTTCACAAATATCTTAGCAAGTTATCTAATGTTCGTAGGAGAAAGTTTTATTTCCTTTTCCTAATTAACAGGAATTAATAGACAAGAAAAAACGGAATTAAATTGAGTAGATCTAAAATATGTTATGATAACCAGTTAAAATTATGTTTTATGTTCTATGCCGAAGAACAAAGGAGCTAATGTTTATATTTTAAATTTTTTTTCCATTTGGGTCCTTATCGAGAAATTAGCGCAAGAAGGGAACAAAAAATGTAGAAAATAAGAATCGAAACAACATATTTTTCTTGTGTTAAAGGATATGAATCCACTTATGAATCATCTTAATTTATACGCTATCTGTCATATGATTAAAATTAATTGGATTTAGGAGCAACTTCATTAAGTAATTTCAGATTCAATTATTTTTTTTCAGAAAATCAAAACAAAAATAACAATTTTGCTGTTTTCTCAAATATTTTGTAGAAAACAACAAACTATCGATGGATGCCTGCACAAACAACAATATATGATTGCATCAGCTTATATTATTGAAAAAAAAAGGAGACTTTTCCTCTTTCTATTATTTTTCTTAAAAAAAAACAAAGAAAGAAAATAAGTAAGAAAAAGAAAAAGCAAGAAAGGAGGTTTAAAGTTCTGTCAGGAGCTTCTTGTTATTTATTTGCGTGTGCAAATAAAAAGAATGTTATTCACATTTGCATTAAAAGAAATGAAAGCTTGATGTTTACTCACATTACTGAGTTATTAAGTACACGATTTATTTCAAAATTACAATAAAAAGTTAAGACTAAAACTAAAGGCTGTTATAAAAATTTTATAACAGGTACGTTAACTTTTTATTGTAATTTTACGTGACTTGCCTTGCTTTCTTCAATTTCCTTTGAGCCTGACGGATTCGCAGGCCAGGAATTGGATCTTTTTGCTTTGTTCTGATCTTTTGTTTTGCTTTTATTGGGAGCCCACTGGCGGGTGCGTGGGTGGATTCCCTTACCTTGGTTTCGGGGGCAGAGGGTTTGTGTGGCTGATGAGTCCATAAAGAGGACGAAACGGCCGTCTCACACTCCCACTGTTGAGAGATCAGAGGCGAAATCTTCTGTTTACCTTTGGTGCCTTCTTGGTTTATTGCTTATTTTATAACAGGCACCTTAAAGTTTTATTATAAAACTAAAGTCTTCCGAAGAAATTCGGATTTTGTAAATTTTTTTCTAAATTGAATTCGAAGACTTTTCGCTTATATTTACTAGTCTAAGTTGAAGTTTCTGTCAGTTTGTTGAAATACTTTAATTCCATGAACTTCTCTTATTTTGTCGTGAACAAGAAATATGTATTATATTATATTAATTCAAACTCCATTGAAAATCGATGGCCCAGATTCCAGTCATCCCCAAAATTAAGCTAGCCAACCGAATTTAGATTGATTATCTGTATTTTGTATGTCGGGATTTTGTTCGTCGGGAAACTGGATATCGGGATTTTCATCTTCGAAGGTTTCGGTGGTGAAATTTTATTGAAACTTCGCTATCGCAACACTAAAACAAACTTTTGCTATATTATTTTAAATTAGCATTCTGCAATAAAACATGTCTACCTGGAGGCACTTGTGTTGAACCGGATATGTGTAAATGCAAAAAAGGATATTCAGGAAGATACTGTGATCAGGGTAGGTGTTTATTTTATTTTTTTTATAATTTAGACGTAAATTATTAATTTGAGAAAGTTTGAAGAATAAGAGAGATATCAAATTGTCCTTTTATTTTAAAGAAAAGAGATGACAAGAACATGCAGAAAACTCACGCAGACAAGATAAGTAAATATACAGACCTAGCACACGAGCTCCAGAAGCAGTGGAGGCAGGACCGAGTACGCGTCGTACCCATCGTCCTGACCGCCACTGGTCTGGTGCCTCACACATTGCACCACAGCCTCAGCACACTAGGCCTTCATAAAAACACTTACGCACAACTCCAGAAGGCTGTGGTACTCAACACAAGACTCATAGTTAGGAAATTTATGGACACAAGCATCCATCCCTAACTATTCTTCCAAACTTTTTTTTTTTTTTAACACTTGGCAATATGTGCTTTGGTCCTTGACCCGCCATATTGTCTTTGCTGGGGAAACCCATGGGGAAACTTTTTCGTGATAATAGTAATAATAATAATCATGAAACTACAAAAAACAATTATTATTCTTTTTTCTATTTTCTTTTCAAGTGGCTTGTGGAAGTTCTGTCTGTCAAAATGGAGGAGTATGTGTAGATAAAAAAAAAGAAACTTGTGATTGTCCAGAAGGATATACCGGAGATGATTGCTCAAGTAGGCCCATACAGTTTTTTTTTTTTTATTGTTATTATTCTGAAGACATCATAGACTATAAGTAATTTTTCCAGTAGTTCATTCGCAATTAAGTAATTTATCATCTCCTTATTAAATAATAAGCATTTTAGATAAGATGAAAGTATGGGCATAACGTAAGAGCTACTTCCAGTGTAAAAAGGACATTGAAAGAAAAGGCTACCGAATCAGCTGGATGAAACTTAGATCTCGACGACAGGCAGACACTCTTCAACATTTATCCTAGAAAAAATACCGGTCTTGCAGAAAGCTGATTGAATCCAGAGACAAGAGGAAAACAGACACATTTATGTTTCCGAACTCTTGTGGGTAATCCTCAATCTCGTGTGAAATCGTTTAATCACTAATCCCTCTATCATCGAAATATGTTATCATGTTTGTATACAGAACTTTGCAATACTTTGTAAGTATTTCATTGACCTTTGTTTGAGATCCTTTCAAGCCCAACTTAGATACAGACTGAGGCATGGGAAACAATTTGAAGAATTTGGGTATTGACGTGACCTATTAGCTAAGATAGTCAGAGCACAAACTTATTTATTGCATTACTTTTCCACAAATTCGTTTCTTATGATTTAGAATCGTGGAGACATGAATTTTCGAAAGAAGTTTACTGTAAATGCAGCAGTAGTAATGATCGTAATAATTTTTAATTTAATTTTTTTTATTTTAATAAAATAAAAATACGATCATATCCAAGAATTAAGGATCATGGCAATTCAGACATATCAGCTATTTAATGTGAACCAATTTGGTTTACATATGTGTGTGATACATCTGAACTTCCACAAAATACATCTGATAAACAAATAAGCTTAGGAAGTTTTATTTGTTAATGCCTTAATAAATTAGCCATTATAGATCTGAATATTATCCTAATAATGAAAAAAAAAATCTCCATACTTAGCTTGAATTTCTGTTTATATTTCTTTTCGATCTTATGAAAAAAAAATGAGACATTTGCATAAGGAATATCAATAACTAAAATAAAAATGAGAGTAATGTGCAGAAAGATGCTGCATTCTTATTTATTTATTTTTTAGTTCTCTCGTAATTCAATTTAATTTGTTTTCTGGAAATTATTTCTTTCACTATCTGCTCTTTTTGTTCTCTTTAACTCCGGAAATTTTCATCTCTTATGTACTTTTCCAGATCTGTCTGTGTAACGCTCTTCCCCTGTCTTTATAAAATACTTTTAATTTCCTGGGAAAATAGAAATAATTTCTTCAATGAAACATACGCGTTAGGAATCGAACTGCAATCGTCTCATCCCAAGTCAGATCCATTAGGCCAAGCGGATCACATTCAGATTATTTGTTAAGTATTCTTTATTTATTCACTGTCCATCCAAACCATTTTATTAAATATAAATTGCTATACACTTTTTCAGATCTCTCTGTCTGTGTATAACATAACCCACTCCCCCTGTGTTTAACGGAGGAGAGCTGCCCTGTAGATCTCAAGAGTACGACACGGCAGATCTATCTTTGTGTGCCATCATTCGCAATAGTAGGAGGTTTTTTGAGAGAGGTGGTATTTTCTCATGGCCAGCTTTATGTTCCATTGTCGCGTTCACGAAACAGAGACAACATCAAAGTAAAAAAGTACGGCAATATGACTTATTATCAAGCCTATAATAAACAAATTCATTTATGTTCCTAGCAATGCATTCATTTTACCTTCCTATCAGTCATATACAGTAGTCTATATGACGGGCAAATACTCTATCTAGACTAAAAGTCGTCACATTGTTATCCCGTCATTGTTAACGGAGCGTGTGGTAGTAGAAAAATATTGTGATATCAGATTTTTATTTTTAATGAAATTTTAACGTGCATACAATAATTTGACAAGGCAATAAAAACGCACAACAAATAACAATCACTGAGCTGCTGCTTTTGGTAATTTTGATACTGGGAATGCAAGACGGCCAATTTCTGAATCCAAACTAAGGACGGGTAATAACCCAGAAACAGGCTCTCTTGGAATCCCGGTGTCAAAATTACCAAAAGCAGCTCAGTGATTGTTATTTCTTGTGCATTTTTATTCCCTTGTTAGATATCTTTATTTATACTTACATCATATCTTTGTTTGTGTCTTATATACTGTTAAATCTGAGAAAAAGGATTTTTTTTTTAATCACCATTTATATATGGTATAATAATATAATCCTTTAAATGCAAACAGACTTTCAAACTAACTTATTAAAATACTCATAAATGAAACTTTCTAAGTTTATTAGTTTATTTTGAGCTTCCTTTGTACAGTTCGGTTTCGAGAGCGAGAACTCGCTTTCGCGGACGATTCTACTCCGCAAAGGGATGATATGCTGAGATGGGCACTTTCCTAAGACCTGTTTTTCTTTTAGTACATGTTATTTTTTGCAATAGTATTTATTCTTTCCATAATTCTTTCCCGAAAAGCGCAAATAGAACGTAGCTACTAGTTACTAACACTAAAAAGTAAACATCCCCTCTTTATTTCTCCTCACACCTATTTCGATGAAATCGAAGGAGACCTGACGCATGCGCAAAACCGTTGAAGACTCTCGTAAACAAAACCGAACAGTAATTTCGTCTGTCTTTCATTAAAATTAAATTATTCTGTAATGAAGACATTAAAATTATCTGAATAATAATTACAATTTTTTTTATTTTTAAATACAAAACTTTTAAAATATGTTTGCAGAATTATTAAGATATTAATTTTAATTATACCTAAAGATAAATAATTTATTTTGATAAACAATTGCTTTGTTGAAAAGAAAGAAAATCGTTAAAATAGATAGCATATTTATAGAATAAAAGCGTATGATTTATTTATTGATAATATTAAAGAAAGAAAGATAAAACTGAGCTGAGAAGTTGGTGTTTTTAACATAGGCTTCTGTGGGCAGAATTTGCGGACGACTCGAGAGACACGTGGCTCTCTTTATAAACATAATTTGGGCATCCACCGATTAGATTACAGTTTAGTATTTTTTGTGGTTTAATAAGCTTAGTTTTTGTTGTGTCCTTGTTTATTGTTAATTTGTTGTTCATTGTCATCAAATTGGGTACATAAACTTATTTCTGATCCAACTTAAAACATTGCCTCCCCCCCTCCCTGCAGTTTGGTGTATATTTCACCTTTTCTTCGAAGTTGACCCCTATCGACAAATGAATCAACTGAAAAGAAAAATGTTCATGTAGAATAGTAAGGGGGCAATCGAGTTAGTATTGAAAAAATGAAACAATTTGGAAAATTGTCAGATTACACAGAGACGTAGGGCGCACAAATGTTCTAAATATAATTGCTGTAAGAAAATGTCGTCCGATGTCATTCTGGGACTCTGCATCATGCCTACAAACACTGATTAGTGGAATAAGTTATGCTCCAAGTCGAACATAATTTTCGTTTGTAATTGAAAACTGCCATGTAACTGTGGAACACCGAAAAGCGGAGCCTTATTGGGAGCCTCCCACATCTCGATATCTCCATTAGGCAGTGCTTATGAAGTGATCCCATACAACACTTTATTTTTAAATCATTCGAAATAATTGCCTCAATACTAGCCAATATCGGGTATTAATTCCAATTTACAATGACAGGTGTAGATTCTTAGATTTTATGCAATCAAAGAAACCCTTATTTAACTACTCATGGTTTTTGCAAATTGGAGATTGCTGCTTATCTTATTCCGATACAAAAATAAAACTTCTGTTGATATCTTATTTTCTAGCTGATTGTACACTTACTCAGTGCGAAAATAATGGTATCTGCATAGGAGAAGGTAAATGCTCCTGTCTCGAAGGATTCATAGGAAAATATTGCGAAGGAGGTAAGTTTTAGTTTTAGTACTCATACATGTTATCAGCACTGAGCGACTCACTTCACTTAGCATTTATATGAACGTAGACAAGTTATATTTCCAGGATAGTCTGGGAAGAGGGGTTAAAAAAAAAGAGTAAAGCATGTACGAATGCATTCGTATATCATACCTTTGTTTGTGTAAAAATAAATCCGGAACAGAAAAATCTATAAACACAAAATTTCAAAGATTTCAATTAATTTTTTTTAGTATTTCTAGGAATTTTAAGCTAATTTATGGTAAGTTCGTAGAAAAAAAATTTCTAAATTTATATGTCTGAAAATAATTCCTTCTAATTTTCTTTACTTTCTTTTTATTGTTTTACTTGTTCCTCAGTTGATAAATTAACTTTATATTGAAATTATATTAGCCTTTCTAACGTTTTGTTTAGTTTTATCTGAGCATAAAAAAATCTTAACATTCACATTTTCTTTCAATGTTTGTCTGTTTGAACGCGCATCACATTAAAACGGGTGGACCGATTTTCTTAAAATCTGGTACAATGTTTACTTTACGTCGAACTTAAAATAGAAGCACAAATATTTTGCTCTCCATCTTCCTTGTCTATCGGAAATAGCTCTTAGTTATCACACAATGAAGAACGCTAACACATGTGATAAAATTTGAGAAGTGTCGAAAGCTTTTACCTTTATTTAAACCTACATGTTGCAATGGCGAATAGGACTAGGGGTTTTAATTACTTGTTGGCTTTCAGTGATTCCCGAAGTTACACATTTTGAAGAAGAAACAGAGACTTACACATGATGAGTCGATCAAAAGATGGTGTACGAAGTATTGGGTTGGCCAAAAAGTTCGTTCGGTTTTTAAGTAAAAATAAAAGACACATTTTTCATTTTCACCAATAATTTTATTGAACAACGTCTTCAACGGTTTGTACCACTACCTTCTGCCATCTTTCAGGCAACTTCATAATTCCATCTTCCCAACCTTTTTATCTTTATGAGCAAAAAAATGTTCCAGATGCCTTTGGTGTCTTCCAGGGAATTGAATTCTTTTCCATTCAGAGAATTTTGTAAAGACAGAAATAAATGAAAATCCGAAGGTTTTCACCTATAATACAGGAGTTATTTTATAATTACACTTAATAGGACTGGTTAACATTAAAATAAAAAAAAAATGTGCAATGTCTGGTGAATACAGCGAATGAATCAGAACTTCCCAACTAAGCTGTAACAGTTTTTGCCTGGTCATGCGTGCTAATAAGATGGTCTTCCATCTTCAATATTATATTGGCGAAACGAAATTCATAATTTTCATCAGATTTTGTTTTAAATGCACGCTGATGGGACAAAATGGTGATCAATCTAACAAAATGGTGTCGAATGACGTTAAAGACACCAAAGCGCTACTACAGCAATTTACGTAAAAAAAAAACTAACGAAGTTTTTGGCCAACCCAATAATTATGGAAATCATTTGTGCATTCATTTACTTTTGAATATAAATTCAAAAAAAGAAAACATCAAAAAAAGAAAACAGCTCTATATTTAAACATCACGTAACAGTATTAATCTAAACTTTACAAACTTTAATGAGCAAAACCAAATCCTCCTGCACTGTTAATCACTTCTATCAGTGAGTTCTCAAATCCAAGCTTGAAGTTTCACGTCATTTCTTTAATACTGCAAAAAGCATTATGCACTCAACATCATAAATAAAATTAAAATTGAAAACCGCCTTTGGATTAAAGAAGGCTTTCTTTTCTCACTCCTTTAGCCTACTTTCCTAAGAGGCTTATCAGATCACAAGGTCTGTGTGTTTGTCTGTTTCTAATAAATTTTAAACTTCTGGATGGCTCTTAGTAAGCATATGTTTGGACTAATGATGATCGTTCTTTTCTAAGTGGATTTATTTATTTTATTTATTATTTCAAATCTTTTTAAGTGGACCCTTATCGAAAAATTAGCACTAGAAGGAGATAAAAATTATCATTTGATTTCATTTCTGTTAATGTCATTGTTTACAAAACAATGGAGATGAATCATTTTAACTAATCCTCTAATTAGTGCGTGATTTGATATGACTTAAGTAATTATTAACTGATTTAACGTGTGTAAAAGTAGTATTAGATTAAAATTTACGCCGGCACACAAATTGAAATAAATAATAAGTTTTACGTGCTGTGAAAGTTACTAGAAAATGAAAATGAGCAGCACCAGTATAAAATCGTCTTTTTCTGATTCAATTATGGGGAGGATTTGGGAACGGCCGTTTCATCCTGCAACGGAATCTTCAGCCCAAACCCGCCGCCCTCGATAAAAGAACCAGAAAGGCGCAATCCTTTGTGAGAGTCACCGACCAATCTGGCAGTGACCCCCCAAAGGAATAATAAGTTTAACGTGCTGTGAAAGTTGTTAGAAAATGAAAATATTATTATTTAGCTTATTTCTTTAGTGAAATTTAGCTTTTGGAACCTTCTGTTTCCTTTATTTAATGCCTTTTACCCTGCGAGTCGTGCGTAAAGGTTTGTGATGATGTCTCACGACACATCAATTTCTTTTGTTGACTTTTATCCATTGGGGGGGGGGGGGTCACTGCCAGATTGGTCGGTGACTCTCACATAGGATTCCGCCTTTCTGGTTCTTTTATCTTCTTCTATAGTAACTTATTTATTTAATGAAAATGCACGAATTCAGTTGAACTCAAAATTAAGAACTTGCTACTACCAGAATAGAAATCGACGATTGAAATCCGTCTGTTGTAAGCGAATGTAAAGAAATGTCCAAATAAGAGACATTCGAAACTCATGATATGAAAAGTTATAATTAAGTTTTGACTGAAAAATCGGCTTTCTTTAAGCCTTCCTATCTTTCCATTTACGATGCATCAAACATATTTGAAAACAATTGAACAGATTTATTTACAGGTTCTCTGAATTAACTCTCCTTTCCAACTTGTGGTTGAGAAATCCAAAAGTAATATTCAAAATTGTACGTATAGCGAATCAAGAATTCCTACTGCTTTAAATTTTCTCAACGAAGAAAACTATTCAAGACCATTGTTAGGTCGTTTCAGGACATTTTATCAACATAAGAATGTTATAAGTAACCTCTTCATAACAAAAGGGATTCTTTTGAATCAAACGGAGACCCTGTGACAGCTGTTTCGAGCTTATTTGGATCTCTTCACCTAGTATTAAACCAGACTGAAAAGGTACGCGAGAGGAAAAGTAATATAGGCCTATTCTAAATACTAAAGTGACCTTCCTCAAAAACATCTGAATGTTTTAAGAAGTCACTTTAGTTTGTGTTAAAACATCTTCATATTTTGATTTCAATCATAAATCAACAAATATTGTAAAAGACAAAAAAAAAAAGGTCAGCCATTGCAATTAGTTCCATAAGACATTCTTAGTGATGAAGTGCCAATGCTTAAAAATAAAGCATTCTGAATAATTCTGAAAATTGTGCATTATGAATAACAGCACATCGAAGGTTAGCAGTAGGAATAGCAGGAACAATCTCTAAACAATCTGTAATTTTAATGATCTACGTATTAATTTAAGTATTTTTGAAAAGGAAAACTTCTGAGCTTCAGATATTTGAAACAAGAATTTTTTCGTTTTTATACAAATAATCCAAAAATTGAACGGAAGATAAATTTATACAAAATAATCCAAAATTACCTCTCTTTGGACTCATATGATAGAAGATAAAGTAGATCAGATGAGATTCCGAAATGGGGTGTTTGTAATTCAGAATGGATGTCGTCTTACAAGACGACACACCCGGTATCTTTCAAATGTGAGTGTCCCTTTTGTGAGATGAAAGTGCACATGAAAAAAAAAAAAAAAAAGAAAGTAAAAACAAAATAAAAATGTGATATCCCATCCTGCAGGGGATCCGAAATGCGGAAACGTGGATTTACAGGCCAGCGACGTACCTTTGGTCCACGGTAACACTTGTTTTTTTTTTACAATAGCAGTGAGCTAATAAGGCAATACATGAAAATCGATGAAAATCACGCCGAATATCTCGAAATCTGTAAGGCGTTGGCCCCAATAAAGTTAAAGTTAAAGGCGCGATCAGGCCCAGAGGACCGCGCGATGCCACAACCAGCCTGGGCAGGCCGGTGAGGCCGCTGGAGGGTAGACTCCAGAGATCATAACCTATGGGACGAAGATGAGGTCGGGAGGTCGGCCCGACGCTCGTCGTCTTTAACTCCAGGGAAAAAAAACCCAGTACCCATGCTACGGAGGGCTGGGTAGACCCCAGGACCCGTTTGGAGGAGAAGGAGCGTGGAAAAATTTCCGGAAATCGAAACCGCCACCTCCAATCCGCAGCCAAGCGCCCATACCCACTCCGCTACCAGGCCCACGTTGGCCCTAATTCCTACATATTTTTTTTTGAAGTATTTCATGTGCACTTTCATCTCACAAAAGGGCACTCACATTTGAAAGATAGAGGGTGTATCGTAGTTAGTAAAAGTTAGTAAAACTTTGTGTAGACAAGTAGTCGAAATTTTGGATCATGTCTGTTCAAAGTAATAAGAGCAAGATATAGAAAGTGAGTTTCTCTCTCGATTGCGAACAAAGCAAACCATCTGATAATAAAGAATGGTAGGAAAATTTATAAGAATAAAGAAAGAAAATTATAAGAGAGTAACACCGGAATGAGTGGGAATGGCTTGTGTCGGAGTGTGATAGCTTTCTTCCTGCCTAAAGCGCCTTTTCTGGCCTTAAAACATTTTCAAGAATAAAACTTTCTATTTTCGTCATTCGTTTCAAAGAGAAATGGAATATTATTTGGGATAGTTTCAAGCCTGGATATTTAAGCCCTGTTGACTTAAATCGAAGGAACAAAAAACGATAAATGAAACACACAGAACTGATTATAGCATACGCTAGTTGGATATTTAAGTTGAACTGAACTTTGAGATGTATAACTTTGAGATGTACCCCAGAGCTATGCCAATTGAAGAAAACATGAAATAGAAAAACACGTAATTATATAGAACTATATAATTGTAGAGATTTCCTTGAACGACAATATTCCTTCCATCCTGACATCTGTGGGTACATATTCTTTCAAATCAGAATCCCATCCACTGATTTCGTACGAATGTGGGATCCGAGAGTAGCTCAGAAATCGTATAACGCTACGGCGCAAATGTTGTGTGCAATCTCGAGGGAGGATAGCTTTAGTTTTGAGACAAAACAAAAAAATACCGACTGCTAAAGCAAGTTGTGTTCTATATACAAACAAACCATACTTCTTCCTTAAATCTTCTCTTTTATAATAAATATTATTAAACATCATAACACCAGAAAATAAATGTCAAACTACATTTATTAACTGAAAAAACGAATTTTCAAGGAGAGAAAAAATTAACCATCTCCTTGAAAATTCGTTTTTTCAGTTAATAAATGTAGTTTGACATTTATTTTCTGGTGTTATGATGTTTAATAACAAGTTGTGTTCTGTTATTTGTAATACACAAATTATAATCGGCTTAAAGTGGAAGGAAATTAGTATCTTAGGGAAAAAGATAAAGGTGGAAAGCTTAAGCCACTACTGGCTCGTTGTGACTGAAGATGTAGATTCCGAATTTTTAATAGAATAACAATAAACAATTAAGAAATGATCCGAAGTATAGGTAAGGAAGATACAAAAAGGTGAATGCAGATACTAATCGACCAGATATGGGTAATAAATAGTATCTAGAAGAGTTCTAACAAATAGTGAAAGAACAGCCATTTTTAGAAGGATCAATGACTGGATGAAGAAAGAAGGGAAAGATATTGGTTATCTGTGTTGTTATAAAAATAGAAGAGGGACAGAAAGGTCCCAAAAAAAAAAGAGCAAGAAGACAAAGACATGAGTCAATCCTTTTTTTCTGATAAGATGTGGATAGCAAATAATGCAAAATAAGTTAACAAAATAGATTACAACAAATTCGTAGTCTACAGGTAGGGGTAGCTGTAATAAACTGTTAGGAAAAATACGAATAAAAGTAATGAAAGGAAGAAAATAGAAATGTAACGGATTGAAGATAGTTACAGTAAATTTTAGAAAGTTTTCAAAAGAATGGTCTTGCATCACATGGAACATAAAAAGAATAAAGTACTTTTAAAGGTGTAAATAGACACATTTGATATGATTTTGACCAATTCTTGTTTCCTCATTCCATCAGCAGATAAGATAAAGAGCCTTTGAATTGATGTGCAATTATCCTTAGTTTCAAAAGCCTTTGGATTCAAATGATCCTCCACATAACAAATGAGATAACATGTGACATTGTTCTCAAAGGTGAAGAAGTGGCGTTGATTTTTATCTCTATAGAAATTCATAATTTATGATGAGTTATGAAATAACTTTAATGAAAGAAGTGATGCCTACATCTGTTATTGGAGCAAAACGTCCCTATCTATAGATAATGGAAACACGGTTCTTACATTTTTCTAAATGATCCTAATAGTAGAAAGTATTTAGTACACAGATAGAGGCCCGAGAGATGAAAATTTTAGACCAAGAAAGCCGGTAGTCGGTCGAGTCTGAGATATGGTCAACTTAAAAACATGATTTGTTTTTGGACAAACTGTATTAATGAAACAGTAATCATTCCTCAACTCTGCTACCGACTTTGTCTCCTTTTGTCTAAAATCACGACTTCCTAACGTAACCTGTCTCCCAAATATAATTGTTCTGATGCGTCGTTTAAAAGAAAGAGTATTTCACTAATTCCGTACTCCTATGGAAATATAACGGTCATTCGTAAAGGATCTTCGATTTCCAATATTTTGCGTAGTTTTAAAAGTCAGGGAACTGGTGGTTTCAGACGAAATAAGTAAAGTTATCGTTCAACAATAATCACTGAAAGACATTGAGCCAATGTTAAGTCCTTAGGCCATTATTTTTCGTGAGAATTTTCATTATTCGCGTGATGTTTAGAAAATTTCTTTTTTTTTTTTTTTTTTTACATGAAAAAATAAAAATCATAAAAATTAAATTTTCTAAACAGTAAGTATTGTTTTAAAAAAATGTAATCGACTCGAAAGCGTTTCACAAAATTAATTGAAAAGTGCTTCAATGTGGGTCATTAAACATCGGTTTCATACACTAAGCCAGCATATCCTGATAACATTTTTGGCACATAACTTAATGTTGCATGATTATGTTCAGTCCCAAGTGTATTAAGGAATATATATCTTAAGAAACTTGCTTAACTTTATTGGGTAGTTTCAATTGATTAGTGTTGTTTTAGGAAACTGATATTTTATTTATGTATAATAAATTTATATTCAACAAATATTTAACATGCTGTAGGATCAATGACAAAAGAAACAAATCAGCACAAATCTAAATAAAAAATGAAATTGCCTTTCTGTTTTAGTTATGGGGAAGGAGTTGGGAACGGCCGTTTCGTCCTTCTGTGGACTCATCAGCCCAACCCCGCCTTCCCCTGATAATCCAACCAGAGAGACAAGATCTACAGCATGTGAAATATTTGTTGATTTGTATATCTTTTCCTGTTTTTAGTGGGTTAAATGCCTTCATAGCCTCCCTTCGCATAAATTTGCATTTTTTATATAAATTAATATTTTTTTCTGTTTTCTCTGCTGCAGAGCCTTGTGGTGAAATAACATGTTATTATGGAGGTCGTTGTAAGAGTGAAGAAGACTCAATTTGCCAGTGTCCACCTGGAATACAAGGAGCTACTTGTACCGAAGGTCAGGGAATAAAAGTAGCATGCTTTTTACAAATATAATTGTAGTAGTTATAATTAACTGTTTTCTCTTTCTCATAATCAGTGAGTCCGGTAACTTAGTGGTGTAGGCACTTGATTACAAGCTAAAAAAAATATCGAGGACTTTTCCAAATGAACCCTAAGGTTCATCCATCCCCATATAAAATGGATTCTTTTAGGGGCTAAAAGAGCGAGCTTTGATCTGACCACCCAACCTCAACTGATCCCGATTGGTCACAGAAACATCGGAGCCTATACCTTGGGAGTACCTGTAAACCAACAGAAGCTCCAATAGCCCAGGAGCATTTGTCATTTCTGGGACTGTTTAGTGATAGAAAGGTGTCATTCGATCGATATCATAGTATAGATTAACAATTTCGATGATGTCACCCTGTGGTGTGTTGCGTAAAGTCGTGATGACGTCATCAACATGGCCGCCGCCCAACTTCTAATGAATTGCGCTATTTAAGTATCTATTAACATATTTCAATTTGCAATAGCTCGCTGGAAAGCACGAAAGGTTTGCTACAAATCATTCCATAATCATTATCTTTGAATTCCCAATGGTGTTTGATCTATTTATACACAAATCTTTTTATTTGGGTGATCGGAGCGGGTTGCAAGCAAATAACAAACACAATGTTGGGTTTTCGTGAATAACGAATAGGACTTTTTTGATGGAGAATTTTGTGAGCTTTTTAGTGAGCTGTTGCAATTAGGAATAGGTTTAATAGGTTCCGAGATACAGTGATTCGTTTGTATCAGTGCAAATGTTAGCTGCTCTGATACAGACGAATCGCTGTATCATACAAGCCTTGGTAAACCAACTGAACTCCCACGCCCAAAGCAACTTTCACTTTGTTTTTTGTTATTATTATTTTACGCGGTTAAGCTTAAACCATTTTTCTATCATTACAGTATTAAAAACTTTAAAAAAAATCACAAAACATTCATGTGGTAATTTGTATATTTACTTAAAAGAAACTTTAGCTTGAAATGTCACGATTTCCTAATGTAGGAAATATAATTTTGTTGTCTACGTTAGAAAATCATGACATTTCAAGCTAAAGTTTCTTTTAAGAAAATATACAAATTACACATAAATGTCTCTTAGCTGGTTAATACTGTAGCATAAGAAAAATGGTTTAAGCTTAACCGCGTAAAATAATAACAAAAAACACTGAACGTTGCTTTGGGCGTGGGAGTTCAGTACGGTTAAAAATTTAACCAAAGGGAACGAAAATAACGAATATTGAAAAATATTTTCAATTAGCATTTGATAGGCGGTCCTAACTAATGATAAATGGTATGAATAACTTCAAGCCATGACCTTATAACTTTAAGGTATAATTTAATGACATCTGATATCTGTAAGAATATATTGAAGGCTTTTATTATTTTAATTTTATTAACTTATTTAACATCAATTACACACATATCAGTGTTATCCAGCAATCCAACGAAAAATTCAAGTGTCTAACGAATCAAACATACAAAATTAGTAATTCGAAGTAATCAATATAATCTCACTAATCTCTTCATCCTCATCCATACTCAAGTTCCCTTTTGGAAACACATTTTCGCAGATACTATTATCACCACTTCACTCGCACATCTTGATACATGGAAGGTTAAAGGACAAGCCTTTGTATAGTGGTGAGCATCTACTCTTTACAACAAGCATTTGATCAGAGTAGAATATAAAAAAACTTCACTCCTCTTCCATGAGTATCTAAAATATACACTCCCGTGCAACTAAATCGACTCACTCCTTCAGAGTGCACAAAAAGGCCTATGTTTTTTAAATGGCTTAACCGATTTTCAAAAAACATTTTTTTTAAAGCCTAATGTTTTTACTTTACAATGACACCATTATCATTAAAATCTGTACAATATTTTGTTTTATAATGCATTTTGAATGAAAACGCAAGCGAAATGCATGCTTAGGAAAAAAATTGTAGATATTTAAAATTAAATTACAACAAAAAATTCAAGCAAAACAAGGAAACTTTTATTCATCAATACTTGGTATTGCCTCCCCTTGCCTATACGACTGCTTGCATGCGGTTCCTCATAGACCCTATTAAGGTTTTGACAAAGTCTTGTGGGATCCCATTCCACTCCTCCACCAGCGCAATCTTGAGCTCGTTGATATTAGACGGTGCCGGATTTCTGGCTCGGACCCTCCGTTTGAGCTCGTCCCACAAATGCTCAATCGGATTCATGTCGGGACTGAGGGCTGGCCACTCCATCGTCTCGAGACCAACCTCCTCCATGAATTGCCGAGTGGTACGTGTCATGCGCCAACATGAAGTCTTCCCCGATATATCCTACATTGGGCACAACATGATCCAGGAGAATGTCCTCAATGTATCGTCGAGCAGTGAATATCGAGACCCCCTCGGGCCTCCACCAGGTATGAAAACAAGATCTGTTTTCCTCAAGAGATATGCCAGCCCAACATCAAGCAGGAACCGCCGCCGTACGAGACTGTTTCAGCAAAACAGCACTGTGAAAATCGCTCTCCTGGACGCCAGTAGACCCGGCCTCTCCTATCATTACTATGGAGACACATTCTGCTCTCATCAGTGAATAGGACGGACCGCTATTGCTCGATGCTCCAATTGACGTGTTCCCGAGCAAATTCGAGTCGTGCTGTATGGTGACTTACAGTCAATTTTGGGCCTCTAGCGGGCCGTCTTGGAGTGAGGTTGGCTTCCTTCAAGCGTCTTCTGACTGTCCATTGACTAACAGCTACTCCACGAACTTGTCTCAGTTCCTGTTGCAGATCGACGCCCATGAGATGGCGATTTCGCAGTGAAGTTGAAACGAGAAAGCGATCGTCCCTCTCAGATGTGCATCGGCACCGTCCAGTATGTGGTATCCGAGTGAAGGTACCAGTTTCCTGAAACCTTCTGAATACTCTTGACTCAAGAGAATACTCTTGACAGCAGATTGGCTCAAGCTTAGTTGATGAGCGACTTCTCGTTGACTGTGGCCTGCTTGCAACAAAGCAACAACTTGTGCGGCGTCTTCTGGCATAGTATCCATGGGTTTGTGAAAACAATGAACTAAACTTGCAGAGATGTGTACAGATGAACGTCTGATAAGCGACTGATAAGAAATATCGGTCCGCGTGGGATTTTATAGAGGAGTGCAGCGCGCAACTCGTGGTTTCCGTTCAGATTGCATTTTGCTAAGCTTACGTTCAGATCACATTCATTTGGAAAATATTGTACAGATTTTAATGATAATGGTGTCATTGTAAAGTAAAAACATTAGGCTTTCAAAAAAAATGTTTTTTGAAAATTGGTTAAGCCATTTAAAAAACATACGCCTTTTTGTGCACTCTGAAGGAGTGAGTCGATTTAGTTGCACGGGAGTGTATTTATTTCAAATACACAGAGCAAAGGGAAAGCAAAAAGTTTTTTCCGAAAATTGCTTTGTGTATTTGAAATAAATATATTTTAGATACTCATGGAAGAGGAGTGAAGTTGTTTTATATTCTACTCTGATACTTTTTAAGATGAAATGGAGAGATATTGTTGCAGAATAATCATTTCATCAGCTATAGGATAGAGACAGGTGCACAGGGAAGTTCACACATGACCGAAGTGAGGTCCTCTCAGTCCATCCATGGTCAACAGGCGAAGGAAGTTCTGATTGAGGTTTATTGTCTTTTGACCACACCAATGCCTGATAATTTGCTCTTTTAACTGCTGGTACAAAAGAAGATGATATTGACTACTTCTAATTACTAATTTTGTATTTTTGATTCGTGAGACATTTGAATTATTCGTTGGATTGCTGGGTAACCCTGATATGTGTGATTCATGCAAAATAATTTAACTACTTTATAATAATAAAGTATTCATTATATTCATACAGATATCAGATGTCTTTAAATTATACCAGACATATCTTGAAGCTACTCATACCATTTATCATAGGACCGCCTATCAAATACTAATTGGAAATGTTGGCTGAACTGATAATAAAACTCATTAAAAAAAATTGTTTTTTTTTTTAATTGCTTCACACTTTCTGTGTTAATGGTACGACAAATCTTAGTTCGACAAAGTGATATACAGTAAAACCTCGTTAAGTCGTCACTGAAGGGACCAAACATTTTTGACGACTTAAGCGCATTGTGACGACTTAGGCGGAGTGGGAATTTTTGAAAAAAACAAAAATAAAAAAAACACTGAAATACAGTGTTTTCATGAATTGCTGTAGGATTCCGTGAGAAAAACAAGATTTTCAGAAAACAATTTATGCAAATGAATGAGTGAAAAAAAAAAAAAAAAAAAAAAAAAACTTTTTATAGTTACCACATTTTAATCGTTTTAAAAGAAAGGCAATGTCTGTCTTTGAAACGTTCCAGCCAAACATTGCTGCCGCCGAAACCATCAAAGTTCAACTCCTTAGCAATTTCCATGGCTTTTTCTTTGAGAATCACGACAGAAAGCGGCACATTTTGCGATCTGGCATGTTTTATCTATTGAACTAAAACCTCCTCGATCTCGTCAAACTTCGATTTCCTCCTTCTCTTTCTTTTGTCTTTGCAGTCAGCTTCTTCAATTACTTGTCTCGATGAAAGAATATCGTTTAATGTAGTCCTGGGAATATGGTATTCTTCGGCAAAAGCTGTTTTCGAAACATTTGATTTTTCAAAAAGTGCAATTAAGTCTTTTTTTTTTTCTTTAAAAGATAACGAGGTAAGTTTTCGTTTCCCTGGCGTTAAAAACGTAATCGAACCACGAAATTGCAAGAATAAAAGTAGCCCTTAGAGCGCTGTTTACTGATATGAAGTCACACTCAGGAGCGGTCAAGAGAAATGTCTACACTCGACGAGTCGCAGCGAGAAGTATGCTTTGAATGATTAACAGCGAGATTCCAAGAACCCGAAGGGGTAGGGAAGGAATGAAGTGACAGGAATGGTCGAAAATTACCCGTAAAAGGCTTGGCTTTCTTAAAGTGAAGGGGCGGGGCTGAAAAAACAACACGATGGCATGCAAAATGGAGAAGAAAGATGCTTTTGGCCATTTTTGAGGGTGACGAGTTATCAGGAGTAGAATTAAATTTGGTGACGGGTAAAGGAGGGTTATTTTACATTTTTGTGTATGAGACCTTGTCGGGACCAAAGGAAAACGACGACTTAAAAGGAGTGACGACTTATCCGGGAGACGACTTAACGAGGTTTTATTGTATCTTTCTTTTTCGTTTTATGTAAATCGCTTCTATCGTTACATATTTTTAAACATTAAAAAATAATAATTTTAAGAAATGTTGTTCAGAATAAATACTAACTAACTTCAGACATTATTGACATTAACTACTTATTAAATTATTACTGAAACAAATAATAAATTATTATTAATTTAATAAAATAGTTCATATCAATAACATGTGATGAATAACCAATAAAAATGATTACCTTAATTCATTTTAATTTTAATGTATTGATTAAATTAAATAAATTTATTTTGTTAATTTAATTCAATGTTAGATAATTTTTTTCCAAGATTATAAACAAAAAAATATATATATCTTCAGTTTAGGCCTCCAACTGGTGATCTACAATTATCGCAAAAAAAAAAAGCTATATTGGTCAGCACTTGTTTGTTGAAAAGCACTCTAATTAATCAAGAACTACCGATCTACAGCTGAAGAACTACTTATCTATGGACTAAAGAATCTGATTCGATGTCCGGAGAACATAAAAACCGTTTCTTTCTCATTTTTTTAAGAAAGTGTTAGGATTACATTCAGTCATTCTCTACAATAAGAACCTATTTCTTTCTGGATAACCTGGCGTTCAGTTTTGCACTTCATTCTAATGGATAACCGTTGGAGTCTCTTCTTCCTGTATAGCTCATCCTAGATGTCACATTTTCAATACAACATAACCAAAATTAAAATTAAAGAGAAGTATTGGATGAAAGTTCAAAGAAACACACATTGAAGAGAAGCTTGTTTTCTTCGGATATATAGTGACTCAATCAAATTTTTCTCAATTTCTTTCGAAGCAATGTAGTTATGTGGATAATTTATATAATGGTTTCTATTGCTGCTTTGGTTGTGGCAAAGTTGTTAGAAAAGAATAGGTCACTACAATCCTGCTTTATTACTTCATTCACTGAACTGGATTTTATGAATGAATTTCTGTTCTTCAATAAGAGAACATCATCGCCTATTCAATACAACCCAAAGCTCATTGGCGCAACGAGGATGTTAGTGGATGATGTAAGCACTGCATCCGAAAATTGAAGAAGTAGAGAATTTGGGGTTTTTTATCCCCCTCTCAATCCTAAAAAGGATAGAAGGTTTTCTTCTTCTTTTTCTTTGTGTGTGTATGTGTGTGTGTGTGGAACGGCTACGGCTTCTTATTCCAAGTTCTTGGGATCTCCTCTCAGAAAAGGATTACTGACTTTATATGAATAGCAACAACGCGAGAGAAAGGATTTTTAATAAAACTTCTTATATGTAAAGGATGATCAAAAATGATTTGAACGATTTCAAAAATTTCCTATAAAATCGCTATTGAAGTTATCATGCAACGAATGGTACAGGTGGATAGAGCACATGTTTCTTTTGTATATATCAGAACTGTGAAATATGACCTATATTACGGCAACTCGAAACCTGAATTACGTAGTCCTGGCTAACGCATCAGCATTGGGTGTTGGCTGTTGCGTCGTGTAACTAACGAACGCTCGTCCAGTGGTGTTGTTGACAAAATGGTATTCACAGGGGAGGAAAAGGCGTACTGTGTTCTCGAATATCACGCAACCAAGTCGGTGACGGTGGTGCAGCGTGGTTTTCGCACCAACTTTCAGAATGGCCCATCTGCCAAGAATTCCATTCGTAAATGGCACGATCAATTTAAGCGAAAAGGGTGTATTTGTAAGGGCAAGTCGAGTGGCCGATCCACAGTGGAGAATGTGCGTCGCATTCGGGATACGCACCGTCGTAGCCCTAACAAATCAACGTGCAGAGGAAGTGCAGAACTGGGCATCCCATAGACGACTGTGTGGTACGTGCTGCGGACACGCCTACATATGCGTCCATATCGCCAGCAGCGGCTGCAGCATTTGACACCGAAGGACCACCGTCTTCGCGAGGCATTCTGTCAGGCGATGTTACAGAGATGTGAGGTTGAGAACTTTGCGACTACCATAATTTTCAGTGACGAGGCCACTTTTAATGTCAACGGAAGAGTGAATCAGCAGAATGTCCGAATTTGGGGAACGGAAAACCCCCACGCTTACATGGAGCACGGGCGAGATTCCCCGAAAGTGAATGTTTTCTATGCCATGTCGGTGAAGACAGTGTACAGCCCATTCTTCTTCGCAGAGAACACTGTGACAGGCACCAACTACCTTGACATGTTAACGAAATGATTGTTATCACAATTGGAAAACGACACGGATGACTTCATTCTGCAGCAAGATGGGGCACCACCCCATTTCCACTCAGCCTTACGCGACCATCTGAACGAACGGTTGCCACAACGGTGGATCGGCCGTGCACGTGAAAATTAAATTAAAGACTCGGTGTTTGTACCGCCCTTACTACGGGATCTCACTGACGTGAAAATACATATCTCCACTGCAATTTCAACAATAGACTGATCAATGCTACGTTGCGTTTGGGAAGACTTTCAGTACCGTTTTGACATTTGTCGTGTTAACAATGGTGACCATATCGAACATTTATAAGCAATGCATACAATAAAAACTTGAACATGTGCTCTATCCAACTGTACCATTCGTTGCATCATTACTGTAATAGCGATTTTACAGGAACTTTTTGAAATCTTTCAAATAATTTTTGATCACCCTGTGTATATACATATACATATTTTTATTTAATACTATTTTATGTAATATAAAATAAATATTTATTAGAACTATTTATTTAATTTTATTAAAAACCACATTGGCGCAATGCAGCATGTAATCTGATCAGTTGCAACTTTTCCTTCGAGATTGTTTTAACCTCATACATTATCCTCTAGTCTTCTGTTATGACCTGGTCGAATTTACAGTTTATCCATATCATACCTTATGTATTATAAATGCTTAATGAAAGGTAGTGATTTACGAGATCCAGTGGTCAAACAGTGTAAGAACAGATACTGAAATAACTACCTCCATAATACAGAATATGTAGAATGTAATTTAGCTAAAATTCTTGTTTGCCGTTACCATTTATTTCTACTGATGTTTAAGCATTGTTTTTCTAACAGAGCCCTGTGGAAACAAACTGTGTGAAAATGGTGGTAGATGTAGTCGAAATAATATCTGTTACTGTCGTGAAGATTACTATGGAGATTCTTGTGAATTCAGTAAGTTGTTGTTGTTTGTTTTTTTTTTTGTTTTTTTTGTTTTTTGGGGGGTATTTTTTCTTGTTTAAGTGTTTATATTGTTTTTATTTCAGATCGTTCCATATCGAAATAGCTGTAATCTTTTGATACGGAATAACTGTCACATTCTTACCATACAAATTACTGAATTTTTTTTTAAAGAAATTACAGGAATTACATTAAGATAAAAAATTGCAGGAATAGGATAAATTCGCATTTATATCTTAATCCATATTACTGATATTATGAAAATGTCATTATTGTAAGATCCCGTTGTAATTAAAATATTTGGCTTCATCAAAATGTTTATTTGTTGGACCATATGTTTTTAAACTGGTTTGTGATATATTGGGTGAGTGCAAAAGTTCTACCCGTTTTATTACCCATAAAGAAGAGCAAATAAACGCAAAATGAACAATATCTATTATTGTGCATAATCCCCATTGCTATCGAGGACCTCTTGCCATCTTTCTGGTAGGAGATGAATCCCACAGCGGTAAAATTCCGGCGGTTTCAAGTCAAAAAAAGACTTGGATGGCAGTTTTCACAGCATCAAGATCATCAAAGATTTTCTGACTGAAGGAATTGTTCAACGCACGAAATAGGTGATAATCAGTTGGTGCCAAGTCAGGAGATTAGGGAGGGTGGTGTAAAACCTCCCAACCAAAGACCAGTAACTTTTGGCGAGTGATGACAGCAGCATGTGGCCTGGCGTTATCGTGATGAAGGATAACACCGCGACGATTGATGAGACCTGGCCGCTTTGCTACCAAATTTGAATGCAGCCTGTCTAACTGTAGACAGTAGAAGGCAGCACTGATCGTTTGGTTGAGTGGCAGGACCTCCCGGTCAATTATTCCCTGCACATCCCACCACACACTCAATAACACCTTCTTGGGATGAAGTTCAGCTTTTGAAGTCGATGCAGGCGGATCAGAAGTCTTACGACGCTTCACGTTACGGTACATAACCCACTTCTCATCTCCTGTCACAATTCGTGTCAAGAATGGGTCACTTTTGTACCGGGAAAGCAAGGAAACACAGGTGGCGATTCGGTCATCCCGTTCCTTAGCTCGCAGGTTATATGGACCCCAACGATCCAACTTTCTCGTAAAACCCAACTTAACCAGCCGACTCTCGACCGTTGTCCGATGTACGTTGAAGGTCTCCGCTAATTCTTGCACGGTTAGGTTCGGTTGTTCCTTATGGCTTGGTCAATATCGTCCTCTCCAACGTGTGATGGCAGTTCACTCCTAGCCTGATTTTGGCAGCTTCTGTCTCCTTCCCTAAATTTACGAAACCATCGACAACATGTGCTTTCGTCTATTGCATCTTCCCCATAAACTTGACAAACATTACGACATGCTGCGGCTGCCGTACTCTTTTTATCGAACTCATATAACAAACAATGTCTTACATGCTCCTCCTCGCTTTCCATGTTACACCCTCTGATATTTTTTTTGAAATGACTAACTTTATGAGACACGATGCATTTATATGTGAGGCATCCACACGTTTGATTGGCAGACGATTTGCGTCATTACAATGTCATGTGTGAGGGCAATTCCATTGCAAATTTTCATATCCAAAAACGGGTAGAACTTTTGCATTCACCCAATATTTAGTTTCGTAAACGGCGGTAAGCGAAAAAAACATAACCTTGTCGGAGCTTGAACTCAAATTTTAATGTTTTTTTATTATTTTATTTGGTTACTTAATTATTTTTAATAAATTTATCATAATTGAAGTATCCTTAACAACTACATGCCAAAGTATAAAGTTAAAACTTGTTTTTAAAAATAAAAACAACAACATCTTTTCATCTTCTTAAGCATAGATATATTTCGCAGGTTTAACTTTACCTGCTTCTTCAGGCTTATCGATACATAGAATGTTCATCATAAAATACAAAAAAACAAAGTTTTAACAATATCGAATCTTGACAATATTGAGTTAAACATGGTAACATTAATTAGAATATACATATTGAATCATTTACATATCAATTGTTTAGATCCAAAGGAAATACATTATTGAAAACGTATGATGTCTTTACAATTACTTCTAAATTTTTTCAAGTATTACTTGACTTATCTCGTCACCTTTCTGTTTGTTAAAACATTTAAAACTATTGATAGCACATGCTTCTAACATAAATCTTGCTTCCTTATTATGTAGTTCTAGTACATTATTTGGACGATTGGGTTTTATTGTTTGTTTGGTTTTTTTTTTTTTGTTCTACGTCAGCTCTTATTAATTTCTAAGTGCTCAAAGTATCAGGGTGACTTGTTCTATTAATCCATTCAATTCTGTATATTTGTTTGCTGCTAATTTGATACGTTAAAATTTAGATATGATATTTGTTTGTATACCTTTTATCTTATTGTGTTGAAATTTTGCAATTCAGACTAATAACTTTAATAAAGTAAAGTGGAAGAATATGGCTACTTCCTTTTTAAACCTCAATGTTTTGCAAATTTATTATTTAAATAATAAAATATATTCAAATGTCATAAGTATCTATATTAATAAGCATAAAAAGAAGCTAATTCCACAAGAAATGATACATCTTAGAGTAAATATTTTTGAAAATGAAAAAAAATCCAAAATGCAATATTATCCCAGCTATTGGGAATATGGCTACAACAAAAAACAGTATTATTGTTACATTTTTCTCAAAAAGTGCAATTTCATGCAACCACTTTTGGCAACATAGCATTGGATCTAATCCCATTTGGGTTCAGTCTTATGCTTAAATAAGCCACTGATGGTGTTATCTTCGGTAGATTCTGTTTCTAGATCTTTGTCACTCTCATCAACAATGATCTTTCATTGCTGGAAGAGCTCGATGATATTGATATCACATTTCTTTGCAAATTCGTTTTTTTGTAATTGCTTTGATTTAGAGGAAAAGTAGGTAATGTGCCCCCCCCCCGATTTTGTTTTTAAATAATAAAAAAAAATAAACCACTTTTGAATCGATTAATATAGTCAAGAGATTCTCTATTTCATTGGCCTGAGATACTATAGTCTGAATTAAGTGAAATGTCAAAAAATTTGGAGATAACATATATTTTTCAAAAAGACTTCAATATGCCAATTTAGTGGGGGCTGTACCCTCCCCTCCCCTTCCGCTATGAATATAGATTGGATAAAATGTGGTATCCAAAGGCTGCTGCCTGACAGACATTAATATTGCCATGATGACGATTTCAATAGCTTCGTTCCTATGGAAATTTGCTAATAAAAAAATCAGGCAACTAGCGTGCGCTTCAGACGCACAGATATAGTCAGCCCTTCAGAAAAGTTAGCCCCCCCCTTTGAAAAATCTGGATCCGCCAGTGTACGACGCTGATTTTGACCACTCCTAGCAGACTACTCCCACATCGATCACTATCTCAACTGCAACCACGAACACGTCCGCGATTCGTTGCAAGTCATATAGATATATATTTCTCCAATATGGCCTCCTAGGAGGTCACATTGAAAATAACAATCGTGTTTGCACAACAATCCAAACTAAATAAGCAAAAGCATCTTATCATATCTTTAAAATAATGAAGACGGTTTGTCAGTGGCGTATATAGAATATATTTTCGGGGGTGGGGGCCCAAGATTAATGTAAGGTTAAGTTAAGTAATTTTAAGTAGACACCCCATAGAAACCTATCTGTTCAATCAAAAAAAAAACGTTGGGAGGACATACCTTCATTATTTCGGGGGGGGGGGGGGCCTCGCCCCCCCCCCTTATATACGCCCCTGCGGTTTGTTATCCTTTGTATGTACCGCACCACTCTCACATCAAACCCGATTTTTACAAAAAATATGACTAAAACTTCTGACCGCTTGCGTGCGCCAATAAGTCTCGACAAATCACAGTCAGGAGAGCGCCCTCTAACCGTGATTTAGTGCAACTGACCTATGATCTACTTAATACGCTATATAAACCGTAAATTCGAAAGACACACGAGGGGGCTAATTTACCAGCAGGGGCCACATTACCATCTTTTCTTCTACCCTTTACCATTTCCAGCTTCTTTCGTGCAGCATACAGTGACAGTGTGGCCTATTACACCAAGAAGACTGTTTTAATATATTGCTTTCTAACAAAATCAGCTAAGGCAATATGGTGGTCCCTCAAGCCATAGACAAGTTGCCATTGGATATTGATTCGCAACATATTCGAGAAATCAACTCAATAGTTCTATATATGTATAATAAACATAACAAGAATCGTTGTGAGAAACTTTTATTGATAAAATTTGGATATTTATCTCGTTTGTTTTTTATTTATTTACTGTCAGGAATATATTACTTGGTAAACTAACTGATAAGTGACCGCTAGCAACAACTGCCATGAAATTAGGGTCGTTTTCTTATTATTGCGACATATTAGGCCTACCCAACGTGGTGTATTCCTCTACTTAGACCTTATATTAATTATAATTTATCAAAAATCAACCAACGGAGATTCAAATTGAATTAAAATTACTTGCCTGCTCTGAGTTCAAGCGGGTTACAAAGGAACTCTCTATGACCACAGTAGTAATTTTATTTGGAACAAGCCTTAATTTGGGCTACTGCTTTTTAAGGGATATTCTATACTGCTTACTATAGGAATTTCTCATGAAGACAACTTCATATTTGATAGGTTTATTTATATGAAGTGTAGCATTCCGAAAATTATAATTTCATTTTCTATACAACTTGGTCTCACCCATTGTTATTAGAATTTCATTACTTTGTGTTTATTCTTTACTTGTCTTTTTTTAGTAAAATGCCACCCGCCTTGCAAAAATAATGGAATCTGTATAGAGAATAATCAATGCGAATGTCCTGATGCTTTCACCGGAGACCGATGTACTGATCGTAAGCAATTTATGATGTTTCGTTTTTGTTTAAATAAAGCATTTCTTCTATCAAAGAATAATCTTATTCGAGATTAATGTATTTATATATTTTTTAAGTAATCTTACCTAAATTTACACTTGCAGGTATAATGTAATAACTTGAGGAATGTTAATAATTTTCTCTTAAGCACATGGATCCGAAAATCGGATGGTCGGATCCACGAATCGGACGTATTCTCTTTCACATGGCCACGAAACTCTCTCTCACTTTGTCTATACGACATGTAACATTCAAATCGTTCGTAAAGGCGACGTTCGTGGCCAAGTGAAAGAGAAAATGTCCGATTAGTGGATCCAACCATCCGATTTTCGGATCCATGTGCAATGGGCTTTATTTGACATATTGTTTTTAAGTAAATATAATTTTATATAAATAAATTTAAAATTACTTTAAAATATTTTTTACACTCAAAAATAACACAATATAGGTAGACAATAAATATATTTGCCAATTTTTTTAAGTTTTAAAAATTATTAAAGAACAAGCAAAAAAAGAAAATGGTATGTTTGTTATAGAATCATTTCTAGATTGGCATTAAGGTCATTCCACAAGAAAGAAATAAAAAAAATTGGTTGCATGACAATTTTAATTTTTTATTTTATCTTTTGCTCACATGTTCTATGTATATTACTGTAGTTAAAAAAAAAAAAAACTTTTGGTGTGATTTGATTTTCCCGTAAGGACATTTTTTCAACATGGCTGACGCTAAATTGGGTAAATTTCGATATTCATAGAAATTTAAATATTTTTGCAACTAAGCAGCTGCAGAAGGAGACTTAACGAGCGTGTATTAAAAAAAAAGAGAAATTGAATATAAAACGCAGTTACTTGTAAACCGGATAATAAGGAAAAAAAAAATTTTAAATAAGGAATAGTATAAATTTTAATTGATAGACTAAAAAATGAATGTAAAAATATCCAGTAAGGAAGAAAAAGTTAAAACAAGTGAATGTAATTTTGTGCTAAAGCATAAATTTAAGGGCGACGCATAATACACTCATTAACAAAAAAAACGACCACCTAGAAGGAGTTGTCCGATGGAGACAAAAATTGGTGGAGAGGAAGATTATGTACAGAATAGAAAATGATTAAAATTTCAGACAAATTGAATGATATATTTCAGAGTCAAAGAGGTACAAAGTAACGAGCTCAATAACGTGTTGACCCACCTCTACCCTGAATGCAAGCTGCCACACGACGTGGCATAGAGTGATAAAGCTCCCTGATGGTCTCCTGCGGTATTTCTTGCCAAATTTGCTCCAATTGTGGGGCTAAGTCATCCACATTCCCTGGTGGATGCAGTCACTTTCCCATCATATCCCAAACATGCTCGATTGGAGAGAGATCTGGGGATCTGGCTGGCCAAGGAAGTATTTCACAAGCTGCAAGACAGGTCATAGCAACACGTGCCGTATGTAGTCTGGCATTATCTTGCTGAAAAATAAGGCTAGGGTACTGCAAAAGAAAGGGTAGCAAAACAGGTCTCAGGATGTCGTCGACGTACCGCTGTGCTGTAAGTGTGCCGCTAATGACGACCAAAGGGGTCCGGCTATCAAGGGAAATGGCACCCCAGACCATATCTCCTGATTGAGGGCCTGTGTGGCGGGCAATAGTGAAAGCAGGATCGGCACGCAGCCCTGGGCGTGTCCAGACACGTCTGCGACGATCGTCAGGACACAGTTGGAAGCGGGATTCGTCGCTAAACACTATACGTCCCCAGTCAGCATCATTCCAACGGGATCGAGCCAAGCACCACTGTAATCTGGCCCGACGGTGTGCAGACATGAGTGGCAGGTGGCGTAGCGGTCGGTACGATCGTAGATGTCGCTCTCTCAGCCGTCTGTGAATGGTCATGGTGGACACTCGTATGCGGGTCGCACGTCTGATGGTTGATAACGATGATTCAGGCGCTGTGACAGCTGATTTGACAATCACTCTATCCTCCCGCTCTGCTGTGGCCCTAGGTCGACCGCTACCTTCATGACGCTGAAATCTGCTATTGTCCACCAATTACTGCCAGCATCTTCTAATCGCCGCAAGACTTCGACCCATATGACGAGCGATTCTCCGATTTGCCCAACCTGCCTCTTTCAATCCAATGATACGACCTCTTTCAAACTCTGACAGTTGCATGTAATGAGCTCGAATCCTGCGGCGAGGCATTTTTTTCAGTCGTTGAAAGGTATCCTAACTCGCAATGCAACAGAAATTTTGACCATCAGATTGAGATCGCTTCTTATATGCACCTGCTGAGTGCGCAGTTCCGATGCGCTGTAGCTCTCGCTATTCATTCATTGGACACCAAAGTTTAATCATTTGCATGGGCGGTCCCAATGTCTTTGCATACGAAATTTCATTACAATCGGACAACTCCTTCTAGGTTCGTCGTTTTTTTTGTTAATGAGTGTAATTAAAAAAAAAATTAAAAATAATAATAAAAAAAGAAAGTACAATAATGTAAGGAAAAATAAAAAAAAAAGTTAGAAAAATAAGAAAGAAAAAAAACACCCGAACATTGAGAAAAAAAGATTAAGAGGAAAGAAAATAAATAAATAAATATACGGATTCCAAGCGACAACATTCAGTATATGAGTCCGAAAGCTTAATCATCAAGCTACACCTGACAACTGAAATGATATAGTTCAATTTCTAACATTTAAGCTAATAAAGGAAATCCAATGAAAACAATGCCAAATATCTCCAACACGGGGAGATGTGGTTGGCCTATTCCTACGTTGTTTGGGCCTCTGAATACGATGGTGGAGTTCGTTTGTCGATCCGACCTTCCATTCAGGAGTTGTTAGGGTGGAACGACTCGGACGGACGGGACAAACGCAATAGCTATCTACTTTGGTCGCTAAAAGTCATCAGCTTAATGCCAACCTGTTGCCTTACACAGGTTTTTCTTCTTCTTGCTATTTTAATTGTGAAAATATTTAAATTTCTGTGAGCATCGAAATTGACCAAATTTCGCGTCATCCAAGATGGAAAAATGGCCACACCAGGAAAATAAATTAAGAGGAAATGTTTTTAAAGAATGTTTTTTTTAACTTCTGGAATGGATAGGAACACGGACACATAAAATAAATTTTATCTTAATTTGTCACATAATCATCATTAGTGGATTTCAAAAGATATAACCCGTTAGTCCATCATTCAATGTTTTTAAAATATTCAAACTTGTGTGATTATGATTTATAGTTTCTTCTTCTTCTTTCTTCGAATTTGGCCGACTATGGACCACGTGAAATAACTCATGATTATTTTCCTACTTTCTTTCTTCTCTTCCAGTATTCTTTCATTCTTTCACTATGTTGTTTCCTTCTTTCTTCCGTCCATTTTGCTCCCGTCTTCTTCTTTGCCTTTTCTTGAAAACCCTTAAATCCCCTGAGATTTATAGTTTATTATTTAGTTTTTTGTGTGTTTATAGTTTGATTTTGAAAAGCCGAGTAAAAGAAATGTTTAAAAAGTTAAGAATTCAATTTTTTTTTTTTTTTTTTGGCTTTTCGATGTTTTCAAAAGCAAACAAAGAAATGCAATACAGCGTTGCCCGGGTTTAATTAATTCATAGAAAAAGGTTTTCGTAAAGTCTCGTAAACTTTTTTTTTTTCATTGCCGTTGGTGCACGACTTGAACTACAGAATAACTGTAAAATTTTGTTTTTCTCCTACTATTTAAAAAGCTTAACAATCCCATTGCAGGCCATGCAGGTTCATTTGGATGCAGGAGGGATAGACTCTAGCGATTCGCAATCTAGTGATTCTGAGGTGAAGTGAAGCCAATAGGTCCGGCCTTACCTCAAATGCCTATTTTACAGAAAGCTGCGTAATCTTAGTATTCGTATATAAGAAAAAGATATAAATTTCAATATTCTTGACCACCCCAGGGATTTAAAATCGACTCCTTCAGGCCGTAGACGAGTGATTTACCACTGGATCAAGTATCTCCAACTTCTAATAGACTATAATTGAAGTCTTAAATAAGGATCGAGATGAAATATTATTTTTTATCAAGCTGCTGACTACTGTATTAAAGATCCAAAGTTAAAATTTTGTGGATTTAGAAATGTATCGCTGGCAAATAAACAAGAGACACATTCCCGAAAGATATACAGAGTAATATTGGATAAATGTCCGCACAGAGTATATTTTACCCAAGATTTGAAAGTAAGAAACATTAGGACATTCGAGAGGTCTCCTGGCAACTACACTACAGACATATTTAAACCATCGTCATGCTAAAAAATATGGAAATAAGCATATGGCTTTTTTACTTTATTTATGCCGCCATTAAATCCTTTTGTGCCTGCCCGAGTGCAGGACAAGGAACTTTTGTATTTTATATTCTTGTTTAATTTTTGGTTAGGATTTCTTCGATGGGAGGTCCCATTCTCGGGTGCGAGAACCGGGATACTAACACCTTGCGCACTTTCTGAGTTGTCATCGGAGGAGTTTGGCTGGCTGATGAGTCCTAATAAGGACGAAACGGTCTGTCCCAGTCTCTTCCCGTGACAACTCAAGGTGCGAATCCTTCGTTTAGCTTTGTGCCTGTGCTTGATATCTAATTTTAAGAAGTTTCTTTCCTTATAACTTTTGTTTTTTTAAATTGATTACATTTTGTAATTGTTACATAATTTTACGATATCTTTTTCCATATGTTATAAAATTCAATAATTACATTTTGCAAACTGATAGTGCTTTTAATATTATATCACTTCAAAAACTCATCCCATTTCATTATTGGAATATTCGAATAACAATTATTTCAATATTTTCCGGTATTTCAATATCTACCGGTAGACTGAAACGTTCTGTATTTTATATGTTTCTAATCTTACGACAAAATACCCAAGTATTTGGGATTCATTATATTGGAAGATTTTATATCTATTTTAACCCACTTGTGTCTGATCCTTACGAGATCCGTGCAAGAAACCATACAAGAAAATGAATGATAGTCAATAAGTCCACCAATGAATCTTAAAATGTCTTTTGGAAAATAGTTCACTTTCAAATAAAAGTTAAGGAAAGCTCAACTTAACTGCGAATCATGAATAATGAAAGCGAAAAAAAAAAAACCAAAATACCTGACCACGGATCTTAGGATAGGATGTACGTCAACCTTGCTTAAGGTCCTGGCTCAAGTAAATGCAGGCGACTGCAAACCTTTTATTTCTTTTATATATTTCTTTTACCAATGCACCTAAAATTCTGAAAATTTAAATATGAACTTGTGAATCATCTGGGATTTCTATTTTCTTGTTTTTAATTTTCAAGATATTCTGTAATTAATTAAATTAAAATTCAATAACAGTCAATTTTTTGTGGAATTTTTCTAGGTAATACTCGGTATTTTCAGTTCAAACACTTGATGAAACCTGAGCTGATAAAAAAAATTGAAATATAATGATTTGTATTTAAAATATTTACTATTAGTGCAATATTTAATATTTTTAAAAATAATTTAATCTCACACTTTTAAAAAAATATATATTTTTTTTTTAAATTTAACTGTTGCATTAATAATAAATATTTTAAATACATCGCATTATTTTATAATTTATCATTTCAGGCTTTTGTCAAGTTTTTTTTAAGTTGAAAATACCAATACCTCAAAAACATCCAAAAAATTGCCTGTATTTGAATTTTAATTTAATTCATTACAGAATGTCTTGTTAATTTTCAAACAAGAAAATAGAAATCCCAGATGCTTCACAAGTTCATATTTAAATTTTCAGAATATAAGTGCATTGGTAAAAGAAATATATAAAAGAAATAAAAGAGTTGCAGTCGCCTGCATTTGTTTGAGTCAGGACCTTAATATCTAACTAGAAGTCATTTATCTCTGGCTACCTGCATCGATAGACGAGCCTATTACTTTCTTTCTTTACAAGTAATTATAGCAATTGCAGCTACAGCCTATCCATGCAATAGCTTTGGCTTCGATGCAGATATTTTAGGAACAGTTACGACATTGGGGAAGCATAAATGAAGAATCGTTCGTAGGTGCTACCGAAAACAATCTTTACGTCATTCGTATGTAATTGATTATTATGACACAATTATCCGTCATTTCGTTAGAAATTTTCACAATTTCAATTCACAAAACGCTATCCAACTCGTCCGTAAAGAACGCAGGAAAAGCATTTGTTCGCTTAAGGGAAATGAGGCTAATAAAACCAATCTGTCTGTATGTGTTTGTGTGTGCATATCTATGCATATTTACCAAAATATACGGATGAAGTTTGTTTTGTTTTTTGAAAATTTCATCGGGTGGATTCATGTCTTTTGATGAAGATGATAAATACTATTAGAAGCATTAGAAACTGACTCCTTAGATTTATTGGTAGTCTTCTAATGCAGCGATTTATAGACCAGATATTCTGCAATGTCATTCTACAACAATATTTATTATCATAAATTAAGGATGAAATGGAACCTGACTTCCTGTTATGTATGAGAACGGACTGCTCTTGAAGATGACTACGTATCTGGAAATAGAGGATAAACGGCGGCCAGAATGACAGAGGATATCAGAGAAGAGACCTCCCGATTTAAACCGATTGAAAATGCAAAGGGCACACATTCGGAAAACATCAGCCACCGTCTACAACTCTTCAGGAGTTCAAGATAGCTTTGGTGCAAGAGAAGGAACATCATTCCACAGCAACAGCTTGTTATTGTAGAATTGGGCTGAAATTGCCAATTCGGTACAGATTGAAATTGTACTGCAGACGGTACTGTGGTGGGCCGTCATACAGCATTCTGAACATTTTCTACACCATTAAAAGTATTTGCTATGTCACGGGGTGTGCATTACTATTTATCTCCGAAGAGTTGTTTTCTTTATTCTGACCACAGTGGTGGGAACCGCTACTGTTTGTTTTTTGTTTTTTTCTTGAGTTATCGTTTTGTTGAATATGCTACGTATATGCTACAAATAGCTCTACGGCTGGTAAGATTGCAAATGACATTTTCCTTAATTTTTAAGCAGATTTATAGAAATACGAAGGCGGGTTTTGCTTTATTTTTAGCTGTGTAGAGATTTAGAATAGCGAGATTTTTCAGTTATATATTTTTAGATTCTGTGGACCAACATCAACTATCTTCCTATTAGGTCATCGCAAATATAACTGTCATATAAAATCCGTATCGTAAATTACGATACCTCTCAATTGATCTGCAGAAATCTGAGACAACTGACTGCGTACAAAATAATAAGTACGTGTAAACTAACGGACGGACTGTTGTTTTCAGAACTTTGAAAACAACGAAAAAATAGAATATTCAATATTTAAAGGAATTATGCTTCCAGGTCTTTCAGGAAGTGCTTGTTATCAGCTAATTTGCAACAGCGGGAAAAATGTAAAAATGTACGAACCACTTCCGTAGTTCGTAGTTCGAAATCGTTTCCCGTAGTTTCTTTTCTTCAAATCTTAAAAGTTTTTAATTCCTTAAAGATTTATCTTTAAAGATCAAAAGCTAACAGAAAACAAGTTATCATCGTCACATTCTTAAAGCATTTGTAACATACTATCATCATCAAAAAGTGCGTCTGGACTCAACAAGAGATAAATTCATCTGGATTCTGTTTTAGTCTCATTTAGATTCATTTAGATTTAGAATTGAAATGTCTTTCCTGATAAGAATAAAGGAATTTTAAGAGATTCATATCAACAGTTACACTTTCAATAGTATTTCTAGTAGCAGTGTGGCCAGGAAGTTCCCATACCCCTTATATAATAATAACATAAT
>JAFIDM010000001.1:142874511-142887962 GCA_023159025.1 Thereuonema tuberculata
TCCAATTTGCGAAGGCAGTAAGTAGATTATCTATAACAAAACAAAATGAGAAACAAGAACAGCACAAGAGTAACTAAATTGCCTTTCTGATTCGATTATGTTAAAAATTTCTTCAGCAGTTAAACTCATTCCAAGGTTAAATCACCTGTTTTTGGAATTTCCTTTATTAATTGACCTTCAATCCTATTAGGACCTTCATTCCTATATTAGGAAAAGCTCTTGTTGTGCAAAGTTAGCACAACATTTATTGTTGTTATTTTTTGTTCTTCGGGGGTCACTGCCAGGTGTTACGGTGGCCTACAAATAAGATCTTGCCTTTCTGGATCTTTTATAGGCGGATCGGGGTGATGAGTCCCTTGCAGGACGAAATGGCCGTTCCCGATTTCTTCCGATAATCGAATCAGCAAGGCAATTTAGTTACTTTTGTGCTGTTCTTGTTTCTCATTGTGTTTTGTTAAAAATTTCTTCCGCACGTTAAACTCATTCCTAGATTATATATATTTCACAAAATAAAAAAATAGTACAATGTTATGCTCTTGTTCGCATTAGTAACAGTTACAAAAATATTAATATTACAAATCCTTCTTGCTAACCAGACTTTCGAGATCTTTACTATCAGCGGTAGGGATTAAAACTTCTTACACGTTTAAGCCCACGTTTATAAGTTTAAGGAGTTTAAGTTATAAAAAATAACTATAGTAAGTTTTCGTTAAGCCCCTTCTTTTGTGCATTGCAAAAACAAAAAAGTCGTAGGATAGATTAAAGATGTAGCTCGTTGTTCACTTATAATTTGAAAAAGTGGATGAAATCTGCAGCAAAATACTCTTAAATCTAAAAAAATACCCTTATTTCAATTATTCTAGAGTTTTATTTCAAGCGCTTCGTAATGGTTTCACTGAATCTTAAGAATTTTCGTTCTTCACTTAACAGGTTAAAAAAAAAAAAAAAAGAGTTCCTGCAAGTAAAAAAGACAATTTTATTTTTTGAAATACTTATTAAAATATTTATTTATTATTTATTAAATTTCAGTGTCTTTTTTAGCAATTAACAAGTTTCATTATTGTTAATTGTAGAGTCATCCTTCTCCTTTCATGTGCAAGTATATAGAATGTTGTTAATTAAAAATTTTAATTTAAATGATCTTTTAGTTTTGTAATTGAGAACAAACAAACAACTAGGGAATTACTGATGATTCTTTAAGTGGAATCATAAATAAACATCGTATCAAATTTTAAGAAAAACTCTAGCCGTTTAAACGAAGTATTTCAGGGTTGCTTTTGAGAGATGCAAGGGATGGAGACCAACCAAGGAGGCCTACGTTATGTTTTCGGCTACACTATAAATAAGGTATGTAACAAATTGAGAGAAATGAGTCCAGCCGTTGATGTGATTGATGCACAAGCAGATAAACGGAGAAATGAACAAACAGGATGAAAAAAAATTCAAGCGGAATAGGGATACTGCGCATGCTCAGAAATAAGAAAATAAGTTAAACAAGAGACAATATAAGAACAACCTTCAAAGAGTTACTTCAGTAAATAGCTAATAATAATAAAGAGTGATTTAAAACAAAACTGTTCTAGTAATGAATGCTCTGAAGACATCAAATTTCTTATCAACATTGCCAGGTTTTGTTTTGTTTTTTTTCTTTTATTTAATTTCAAAATAATTTCTTTAAAAGTAAAATTTACATTTACACTATAGGTCTACAACAAACTTAGCATCCTAATTTCTCTTCATCCATAAGCATAAAAAAAAAAAATAATTGAATGAACATGCGAAGTCTTATTATTCTATGTGAAGGTTTTACTTCTCTGTCGATTTGTCTGTTTCTACAGCATCATATTAAAACGGCTAATCGGATTTCTATACAATTTATCACTACCTTACTTAAAAAATAGGCACATTTCTGTTGATCTCCACCCCTTACAGGACCTCCTCCAACGCTACTTAATGGATAAACTATACATATTCAAAATCTTCGTACTTATAGCCCTTTGAGTATTTGTATAAATGCTAATAAACATTTGTGTAGATAATTATCTGCAATTGCCTTAAGCAAAACGGCGGTGACTTAATATCCCTTCTGAACATCCATTTTTATTTTATACTAGCAAAAATATCTGTGCTTCCCTCGGTTTACAAAAAAGAGTTGTTGTGATGTGGATGACGAAGAAATTGTAATTGTAAAATCACTTTGAAGGTTTTCCAGTTGGTAAAAAAAAATCCCTTGATAGTTAAAATTAACGTTATATTTCTGTTTTATAACTCGATAAATCCTAGATATGAAATTAATATCGAGATCGGCGAATATAAGACTTCCCACCCGTTCTATCCTTCGCTACATACCTATTAATTCAAGCCTTTTCCAATTTGTAATCATCACGTATGTTTTTACCAAGTAATGCTATACTCTCATTTTGTAACCTTAAAACCCAGTAAAGTACCCTTCAGTAATTTTTTTCCTCCGTCTCCTCTTTGTTTACACCCCCTCCCCCAATTAAAAAAAAAAAAAAGAAAAGAAATTCATTGAAGCGGTTTCGGAGAATCGCTTACCTTCAAGAAAGTTTGCACCCCCCCCCCCCGTTTACACCCTTTACTACCGGAAAATCGAAACTTCTTCGAATACTTATCTTTTTGATAAGTACATCGAATATTCATGTGAAATTTTCGTGTTTCCAACTAAAACGGTTTCAGAGATATGTGAATCCTTCAAGAAAGTTAGACCCCCCCCCCACTGTTTACACCCCTTAGTCTGGATCCGGGTTTCTTTGTTCTTAAATTAAGAACATTTAATTAATTAAAAAAAAAGTTCAGAAGAATATGATTTATTTCAAAATAATAGAAAAAAATTAAAAGAAAATTCATTATCATAAATAAAGAATGAAAGTAAAAAACAGAAAAAAAAGGAAATACAAAAAAAAAATATTATTGCCACCTAACAGATTTGAATACATAACCATACCGTCAAAGGCCAGCGTTTAACAGTTCTAGTGTGAAGACAGAAGTGAGGTAATAAGCCATACTTGAAAATTATAAAAAGTGTGAAGAGGATTAAATTAGTGGGGGGCGGAGATGTGTCCAAGTTTCAATTGTAGCCTGTTATTTCCGCAGGGTTCTAAAGAGTAATTCTGCAAAGTTTGGTCCAGATTGGTCAAATGGCCTAGGAGTGTATTGCGAACAAACCAAGAAACATCCTCGTTTAGATATACTATTAAATAGATAATAGAATGTATAGAAAACTTATTTCTTAATTTTAGTATTTTACTAATAACAATGAAAATGGATCCAATCACTTTGTTTTACCTTCTTTTACATTTACAGTATCGCCAATTCTGCTGGAGCCTTTTCTTAAAACCTACATCGAAGCAATCTTTTTCTGTCGAATAGAAAGGGGCACGAAGCTGTTCATATCAAAAACCCAATTAGACGAGCTTAAGTTAAAGGACTCTATCAAATACCAGACGAAAAAAACAAAATGCGACTATGGTTTTTTGGGCAAGTATATGAAGACAGATTTCTATAGAGTCCTATTAAATAACTATTAATCCTGCTTTAGCTGTTAATTGGTTAGTAATTAATTGGTTTCTTAATTACTGTTAAATTAAATTAATTAATTATTGTTAAATACCTATAGCATACTCTTCTAAAGAAGGTGAGACTTAAAAATTAGAGTATTTGTCTATATGTATATTAATCTTTTAAGAAACTTGTGACCAGTGGCTTGAAACATAATATATACTGACAGGCCACTTTATTAGAGACACCATTTGGTCCTCCTCTAGCTTTGATCACAATTCTTCTAGAAATAGCTTCTGCGAGATGTTAGACGCAGGAATATCGCCCCATGTTGACAGAAGAGCAGCCCTTAGTTGGTTCACATTGGATGGCGCCGTTTCTAGGCTTCGAATGGATCTTTCCAACTCGTCCCACAAATGCCCGATGGCGTTGAGATCCGCCATCCGCCTGCCCGATCGCTTCGTCCGGCACCCAGCAGCCGACTCAGAACTGGCACGGACTAGGGGAATCCGACTGTCTAATTAAACTAGTCCAGCGGGGCTAGAGGGAACAGGTCCTGAGAGACTTGTATCTGACTGGCCTACGGTTGGCACAAGCCGTTCCGTGTTGCCTCCTCGTTGGCGCTAGACGGGCAACGGCAGAAATGCCGGCTGAAATACCACAAATTGCGTGGGTAAGAGATCCCCGGAATCTGTCCTTCCCGCAGCCCGAGAAGCTTCTTTTATTTGAGTGCGGCTAATTCGGCTCCCAGCCGAAGGCATCACAGAGCGGTTTCTTACCTCGCGAACTTTCTCGATGCCACTTCGAAAATATTTGACGGTGTGGCTCTACCCTTCCCATCTGCCCAGCTTCTTTGGCCACTTGAATGTGACCACTGAAGGACGGCCGAACGCCTCCTTCTCTAATAGAAGTCGGGTACGTGCGGTCCATACGGTCTTAAATGGAAGTGCCGAGCTTCCATGGTCTTCAATGAAGACACCTTTCTCGCAGGGTAAGTTTTCAGAGGTTTTCCCGACCCTCTATGGCTCCGTGGCAGCCATCGTAAGGGAATCTGTGTTTTGTGTGTGCGTGATGTTTTTGTGTATGTCGTTGTCCGTGGGTAAATCTATCCCCCTTGTGAACAGTCACTCGCTGCTTTCTCTCCTCCTCTTTCTGCGGACCGATCTTTCCGTGGTTGGTGGTTTCGTCCCAGTTAGATAGTAGAACCTTAAGTTCTCATCCGCTAAAACTCTTGATTGAGTATAATGCGTGTAAAGACTGTGTCTAATTAAACCAAAGCATGGTGAAGGCCATCGGACGGTGTTGACGCAATGTGATTTCTGCCCAATGTTCTGAATATCACAGTGAAGAAATTCAACCAAGCGCCGGTAAACGGCGGGAGTAACTATCACTCTCTTCAGGCCTCGTCATCTAATTAGTGATGCGCATGAATGGATTAACGAGATCCTCGCAGCCGGAGAGGCTTCTTATATCTGAATGCGGCGAATTCGGCTCCCAGCCGAAGGCATCACAGAGCGGGAATACTTACCTCGCGAACTAAATCGATGCCATTGTATGTGACATTGTACGGAGACGTTCTCCTGCTTTTAAAACCAATCCGGGACAAGGTCCGTCGTGTTGAGCGGTCGGATATACGTTTTAATGCCCCTGCGTTGTTCTCAGTTGCAACATCTCGTTACGTTAGAATACTAATTTGGATATTTAAATTTCCAATCAACTCATCCAGTTGAAGGAAAATAAAAAAAAATAATAATAAATTTCTTTTCAAGGATTTAAATGCTTTTAATTTTTACTACAACTTATTAAATTATTATCTGATTATTCTTATTTCTCTCTTGTCTTTCTGAATTTAGCTCTTGTCAGTTCAAAATATTGAAGTCTAAGCCTTTAATAAAGGTCGAAATTGAAAATAATAGAAATTAAATTTGCCAATAACTTTTCCAAGTAATTTTGCAAAATCCTCTAAATCCAAGCTTGAATCATGGTTGGAATGCAGTTACTATCCATCTTTATATCTATTTATGCATTGAGATACGAAATTGAGATAGATTCATTGTCAAAAAACTTGGCACACCCAGAACGAATGATCAGAGAACGAGGAAACTCCACCTACGGCATCTTCACAGCTAATCATGCCACTGAGTTCAGTTGGGCTGCGATTGCCTGCAGAGAACTGCCAGCAGGGGCGTCAGTATCACTGCGGCTGTGGTCATTTTCGTCATATGATCGCTGTGTGCTTTATAATCAACTGGGTTGTGGAGTTCCGGTCTCTCTCAATCGACGTGGTTCTAAACACAGTTTTAAACAATTTTGAAAGCAGAATTTGAAAGAGGTTGTATCGTTGGACTGGGAAGGCAGTCAGTCGAATTGTACATCACTTGGATATTCCGACTGTATGGTGTTAGGAGTAATGAAAACTTAAGGGAACACAAACGCTCAGGGAAAGCACTGGGAGACCTAAGCGGACTATCAGAAGAGAGAATCGTATCAACGTCCGATAGGTACGAACTGATTCAAGGATGTTCTTGTCATCATCCAGAGAAATGTATGGGCATCATTAGAAACTTCTATATCTACCCTCACGATTGCGAGATGAGTTGCAGAACGAGACTTACATTCTTGCCCCTTACGCTGTCTGCCATTAACACCCCTCCATCGATGACATCGTTTGCTGTGGTGTAGTGAGAGGGAGGCATGGACGTCCCTTGAATGGCAACTATTTGTGTTTAGTGACGAATCCAGGTTTGGTCTGGACACCGATAATCAACGTACTCGAGGATGTAGAAACACTGGGCAGCGCACAAATCCGGATTTCAATGATTGAATAACAAGCCACAAAGACTGTTGGCTTTATGGTGTGGGGAGACATCTCCTACGATTCTCTGTCCCGGCTAGCAGTGATCAGGGGAACATTGACGGCATAGCGACACGTTCAAGAGATTCTGCGATCTCACATGTTCCCTTCATGGAGCAGCTACAACGGTTTATTTTCCAATAAGATAATGTCCGTCTACATACAGCATGAGTTTTCTGGGCTGTTTCCGTGCTGTCGATACGCTTTCTTTGTCCAGGATAGCATTAGAGGTCTCTATGACTTTATACCCAGTCGTATCGCCCCATGTATTCACGCTAGGGTAAGATATACTACTAAAGGGACTATTGATCTGTAGTATTTTGCAAGAATAAACGGCCCATTCAGTCTGATATTGATATCAATTATTTGCATCGTCATTCTCATTGCCTATGCAAAGAGTCATTCTATTCCGACTGAGTATGCTACTTTTTTTTGCAGTGAGTGTATATTGAAAAGGAAACATGGATAGTTAAAGTAGAATGTTATAGGAATACAGACTTAAAAGTCGTTTCTTCTATTTATTTTTTTTACAATAGTAAATATATTAACATTGTTAAATGTATATTAACACAATAATAATAAAACACAATGTAAAAATTATAAAACTATACACTGTTTTTGCAATTTAGGTAGCTTTGTTTATTTCTTAGCAAAGTCACTCAGTCGATTTAGATCCTGCTCCCAAACATGATTTCTGCGTTGAATTAATTTAGCCCGTTATGCACTGATTGACGAACTGAATCGTGATTATGCACTGATGAACTTCACATCACTATTTTTGTTGAACTGCTTTCCACTCAAAAATCTCTTCAGTGGTTCGAACAGACGGAAGTCACTAGGAGAGAAATCAGAAATATAAGAAGGATGCAGGAAAAGTGGTCAAGCCAAGCTTCAAATTTGTTGAATTGTATTAACTGCATTCAATTGCTGAACTTGTCATGCAACAAAATCACATTTTCCAACTCACATCCGACTCGCTTTCGTCTCTACATACAAGGAATTAACTATACAGATTCCATGACGGAACACCCTGTATATGTATGGATGATTTAATACAATAGATATGTTAGATGCCCAAGTAGATACAATGGGAAATGTTTAACAAATACTGAACATTTCTGTATTAGTTGGGAATGGGGGTAAAGGATTGCAATTGAAAGATCGTTTAAAAAGGGATCTGTTTAATTGGTGGAATGGGCAACCCTGTTTCTTCTTATTGGTTGCATATTAAGAAACTTGATCTTTGAGGAATTATTTAGATCTGTCTCCATAAACCTACTTCCGCCAATAACGGTTTCACAAAAATTTACAAGATTTTATTAAATCGTCTAAAATGTTGCAATTGTAGGATTCACTAAATTTAACTTATTAATTGGTTATTCCATACATGAATTGGTTAGTTGGTTGGTTAGTAGATTTTAATGGCGCAAAAGCATCTGTGGCTAAGCTGCGCCAAGAAACGTAAAAATTAAAATAAGAAAAAGAAAAGGAAATGAAAACGAACTGCCTAGATAAGAAAACACAGAAATCAAGAAAAGAACAGGTTGTATCCAAAGTAAGATGGTAGTAAATGATCTATAGTGTATAGAAGAAAATAGAAAATATAATAATTACGAGACATTGGCAAAGCCACATGGACCATATGTGAATTAATGTAAACTGTTTCAATATTCTTGATTCCGATTTAATATTTTAGATTAAAAATTTTTTCTTTATTTTCTAGGTTATCGTGCTGTTTTGGATAAAACATGGCGAAACAGTTTTCCACCATACCGATATCTTTTCACTTATTTGTCAGTAATGATGGATCACCTGCCGGGCGATTATGTTCCCAGTCGGCGCGCTACTAAAAAATCTTACTTTTTAATAAATTCCTACAAAAACTACAAATTGCAATATAGATATGATCAAGATTTCTCCTGCGTTCTGTGTAGTAAAGGTAATTTTTCTTTGAAAATTTAAAATAAATTTATTTAGAAATTTAAAATACGCTCTACCCTCATAGGATATATGAATTATCGTGATATGTATGTATGTAATCAAGGTGGGTGGAAGAAGCCAAGCACTGCGACCAGAGGTCTATTGTACTATCCCACGGAAATATGGACAGATGGAGAGAAAGACTGAGAAAGTATGGTGGGAGAAGTGCAGGGGAAACGGGAGAACCCCGAGAAAACCTGCCCAGCGCGGATCGTCCACCATCACGAAACCCACATGAGAACCGAACTCGGGACTCAGAGGTGAGAGGATCGTGCTAAGTAATATGGTACCTCAAACCAGGAAATAAGAATTCATTGATGTGGCTTTCAGACACAATTTCTTTCGTCTCTTACTGTTATTTTTAGGTTACTTTCTTAGGATCATCAGATCACTCAGTCTGTTTGTGTGTGTTTGTGATGTCCACCTTCTAATAACTTTTATACTGGTAGATGGATCTTATTTGAAATTATTCGATATACGGGCAGTCCTCGTTTTACGCCGATATTGCGTTCCTCGTTTTACGCCGATGTAGTAAAATCTTGTAAATTTTACGAGTAGCGTTGTAAATCGAATCGACGTAAAACGAATCCATTGTATAATGTAAACAGAGGGGATGCGTTCCACACATCCAAAAATATATTGTTTTTAGTTAATCAAACCATGTTAATATAAGTTTTTACAATTAAAATTAACGTAAAATATTTAGTAGGCCTTTCATAGGCCTACTAAATTAATATAAAATAATAAATACTATCTGGAGTTGCACTAGTAGATTTCCTTTTTCCAGACATGAGAACGTTTATTTTTAAAAACTTTTATCACTATTAATTGTAATATACCGAGTGGCCATAATTAAACAGGTGTTTGGAGCGCGATAAGCTCTAACTGTTGGCCAAAAAGGGCCAAATTTGATGTATATACTGAAATGGCTAACAAACGAAGGCATAACGCTGAAAGAAAGAATGTGCCTTCGTTTGTTAGCCATTTCTTTAAATTTTCAGAAACGTTAAATATCTCTACGTTTTGATGTATATACTATTCAGACCATGGTATTACGATTCGCCAAAAAAAAAGTTTAGTTCCGAATGTCGCCACCAGGAGGTAACTGGCGCTGTATACTGACAATTGATCAGATACGCGGATGTAAGCCTCAACATGAGTGGCATCGGTCAGTTCGACCTGCTTAACGGTGCTGTGAAGGTTACTATACGCAAGCTGTTTACGTGATGCGTGTTTAGGTAATGCGATACCTCACGACCTACAGTGGGCTCATTTAGTAATCATGGTGCAAAAAAAATCCCTCAGCCACTATTATTGGAAGTACTAGCCTGAAATTACAAGGGTTCTGGAGGTCGCTGATTTCGAATCCGATATCTACTGTACAAAATTCAAAATGGCGGATCAATACGGCGGCCGACATTTGGGAATTTTCTACTAATTACTTGAAATTTGATATTTATAGATACTTTTGAAATTACTGATGGAAGTCTTCTTTTCGAATGTAATGATTTGTGTAGAATAAGAGTGATAAAAGTGATATAAAAACCAATTGCCCACAACCAGTTCTGCACTTCAGGATTAGAATTTATATTAAAGGTGAAATTATATTTCTCTGATATAAAGGAGGTAAGGGGAGATTTTGGAGAACCTTTTTTCATCCATAGTTAGAAAATGATGCTTTATACAACTAATGTTTTTGTTATACCGTTTAGAAATACTATTGCTTAGGGAACCAATTTCCGTGTAGCACTGGAAAAGATTTTCATCATCAGGACAAGACTTTTTTTTTCTTTTTTTTTTTAATTTGAAGTTTCATTTTTGTTAGAGATATGAATAATTGTAATAATTGTAATCTTATATACACATTTATAAAAATCTAAAAAATAGATTAACTCAGGATAAAATAATGTTATATGTTAAAAATCGGATTCATCAGGTGTTTTTTCACAAATACTTTACTGTCATCGTCATCATCTTCAACGTCTTCACTATTTTTTGATGAAACAATTAAATGTTTTAATTTTTTTTTTATTGCTGCAAGTTTTCGTACATTTTTGTTTGGCAATGGGCGAACTGAAGATATTACCGAATCTGAGAGTGTAACTGAAGAGAATAAATCACCTTCTGCTTGATTTTTTAGTGAAAAATTGGCGATAGTTCCTGATATCTTTGTTCCTGACTTCCTGGGCCTTCTCAGACAATTGCCCAAGTGGTAATACTGCATTCCTTATAATTAAGGAGGTGTGTTCTAAGACTTTGTGAATAGTAGGTGTCAATTTATCAGCTGTACATTTTCTTGTAGTTAGAGTCCTGTGCATTCGCGTACTAAGCTGTGGAGTGGCAGGAAAAATTACGAGTTAGCTTGTTCAAATTTAGGTTTTGTAAGATTTGACTTCTTCCACTTTTGAGCATATTTTGAATAAAAATCGTATGGAACATTTTTTTAATTCTTGTTTCGGTAACCCATATTCGTTTAGCACCCGATTATAAAAGACTTCAAATGTTTTTGAAAGCAGACATAAGCACTCCTAATTGTCTTCTGGTCATACAACCAGTAATTGTATATTTCGATTACCTAATATAAACAATTAATATGAATTCAACTCTCTCAAGCCACCGATTGCGGATTTAAGAAGGAGGGAGGGTCTTTCGGGCAGCCTCCTCTTCCCCTCAGAATCAAAGCCGGTTGCATTTATTGAATTTAGTTCAATTTATTGAAAAAGTGATATTGTATTTGTCTAATCAAACTTTAACTTCGAAAAGGAATGAACGTATGTGTGTAATGTCTACATAGCATCTTCTCTTTATAGAAGGCTTTTATAGGAGACTCCCCTACCACAATCCTAAGGTAAACACTAGCCCTCCTATGAATACAGTAGAGTCGCGGTAATCCGATGTAATTGGGGCTGATGGTATGTCGGATTACCGAAAACTCGGATTACACGGAAAAAAGAAAAAAAAATCGGAATTTTCAACTAAAACGAATCAAATTTAATTTATAATAGATATTACAGTTACAGATCATTAACAATGTTATCTGGTTACATTAAAAGACTCTTTGTAAGCATTTACAACTTTAAAAAACTGTCCAAAGTCTTCTGTTTCACAGTAGAGCAACGCTTTTTAGCAGCGATGTCATGCCATCGTCTAAGTAGTAGGGTATCGCTTGGGGTCGCCTCTGGCTGTTGTTCAACGTAGCGTTGCGCTGCCTCCAATGCCGCCAGTCCGTCCGTGTGAGACATCACTGGTACAGACTCAGCATAACTATCTTCGTCATCACTATCTTCGTCATCACTTCCTTCGTCATCACTATCTTCGTCATCACTTCCTTCGTCATCACTATCTTCGTCATCACTTCCTTCAGTTGGCTCAGATACCATTTCCATGATAGCAGAGTCAGTCACTTCATTTTTCTCATCATTGTTCAACCACTCAGCAACATCACTGACGTCTGTGTTCTCGCAACCAGGAAGCTTTTTTTATGAGTTCTACTAAGGGCAAATCGTCATCTGGGTCGTCTTGTTCACTTCCTGTAATTTGTTTAAAAATGTTGTTCCAAGATTTGTTTACGGTTTCAGCCTTCACTTCATCCCAAGATTCAGCTAGCCAATAGACAACATCTTTCATCGTAGTTTTCTTAAGAAAACTGCTTACTGTCATTTCACCTTCCGTTGCTTGGAACATAGACTGCAGCAGACGACGTCGATATTTTTTCTTCATGGTTTCTAATACGCCTTGGTCCATAGGCTGTATCAGGCTAGTGACGTTTGGTGGCAAAAATAGAGCTCGGATTCCGTCACAAACGAGTTCTTCTTCATCAGGGTGACACCCTGCGTTGTCTAGTGCCAAAATCGCTTTCATAGGCAATTTTTTTTTTTCAAATATTTTTTTATTTCGGGCACAAACTCTTCAAGAAACCACTTGTTAAAAATGGTTTTGTCCATCCACGCTGATTTCTGATTAGTGTAAATAACAGGCAATGCAGATTTTGTGATGTTTTTTAAAGCCCGAGGCTTGGCAGCTTTACAGATGAACATTAACTTCAGTTTATGGTCACCATTTGCATTCGCTGCAACAAGAACTGTTACCCTCTCTTTTGATTTTTTAATACCTGGTGCCGCCTTTTCTTCTTTAGAGGCAAGGGTCTTAGAAGGTAACATTTTGTAATTTAGTCCTGTTTCATCACAGTTATACAGCTGATCTAACGTAAGATTTTCTTCTGTAATGATCTTTTGAAAATTTCCACAAAACTTCTGTACAACTTCAGAGTCTGCGGACAGTTTTTCACCACAGATTTCAAGTTTTCTGATGCCGTATCGTTTTTTCCAACGGTCCAACCATCCTACACTCGCAGTGAAATCTTCTTCACCTTCTTTCAGCTCATAATGGAAAAACAATGCCTTTTCTTGAAGAATGGGACCCGAAGTAGGACTTCCTTTTTGACTGTTGACTAAACTAAAGAAAAAGTGCTTCACTAGTTTTTTCATAATCAGATTTTTTCATTGATTTTCTGTTGGACGACGAAATGTTAACACATTCAACGGAAGAAAACTTTTCAATTTTGCTTCTGTATCGGCGCCAATCTCCTACTGTTGTTATGCCTACACCGTAGTCGGCTGCAATCTTCTTTAGGGTTTCACCTTGATCAATTCTCTTCAATGCTTCTAGTTTCTGTTTAATAGAAACAAACTTTTTCTTGGCCTTTCCACTCATTTTTGCAAAATATAACAATGAGAGCGAACCGGTCACAATAGCAGACAGACTGATACTGGACTGGCCACCGACTGCGTGACCTTGGAATCAGCTGCACCTCGGATTATACGGATCATCGGATTACCGGGACTCTACTGTATTTCTAAATCTGCCGCTGAGATCCACCAAAAATAACTTATAAGCCGTGCAGTAAAAATTCGGTGAAAAAACCATGTAAATAACTTAACTCACCAAAACGAAATTTGTTCTCAAGTATCTCGTTCTCTCTAAAACTGAACACTACCACTGCAGTAGATGTTAAGGAGACAGGTGGCAATCTTAGACTGACTGTTTTGGAGGGGATGACTGAAGAAAAGTTGGAGAGGGGGGAGGGTGAAATGACCTC
>JAFIDM010000001.1:142887972-142901870 GCA_023159025.1 Thereuonema tuberculata
GATGGTTAATGTTACAGCAGTTCATGGTCTACTGCCTGGCATAAATAACTGCTTGGCGTTTTTCAGTGTTTTCGTTTAAACCTTCCCTAATTTTTGAAATATTACTACAAATAGGTCTACCTTTAGAAGTATCTCATTTCTTTAAATATTAAGATATGACATTTGTTTAGGGATAATTATGTAGGGCATTTCATGTACTAAATTGACCTGAGTTGCGGAAGATCTCACCGTAGAAGTTAAGTCAAATTTTGTTTGAAAAACCTTTTACCAGTGTTTGATAAGTTGTGTAATTTCTTTTTATCTTCACATGTAAATGTTATTGTAGACTTGAATAAACTTTCTAATACCATTAAGATATATCGAATTAAGATATAGATATCAAAAATTGTGTGATGCAATTTTAAGTCTACATAAGGATATCTGTGGTTAAGGGAGGTCCCAAAAGCAAAATGATAATGGATAATTTAGGCTATTAGCTCTCCTATTACCATATTGTATAAATTCATTAATTATTAGACCTAATGTCTTATTATTCTTTATTCTTGTGTTGTTCTCTAATTCCTGTTTGCTCATTTTGTCAATCAGTTTTATATATATCTTCATTAGACGTATTTAATAAGAAATAATAATTAATTATTAATTAATTAATATGAATTAATAATAATAAATAATTAATTAATAAGAATAACATGAAGAAGGCCCCACTCGGGGCGGAAACCGGTTCTAATTAATGTAAAGTGTGTTTTTTTTTAAGCAATTAAATTTTTATTTTAAGCAGATGCATGAGCTTAGCTAATTTATTTAAAGATGAGCAGTGCATGTAAACTTCTAATAGTAATAAGAATTAATGTTATTGTAATTTTGAATTGGCTTTTATTAATCTTTCCTCAAAATGTTATTAATTGCGAAGTGATATCTTCAGTCTATATCTGTGTTTCGCTCATATGCTGATCCTTTTGATATTTACTTTTTATGTCTTGGAAAAAATTTTATTTACCTCTAAAATATTTAAATGCTTCTCCATCTTTTCTTCATAGTCTATTTTCCTACAAAAGTGAGACTCATCAACTTGGTTGTCTGTGTATGTGTCTGTGAATACGTACGATGTATGTATGTGTTTGGAAACACCTTTTAATTTTCGGACCGTTTGTTGGATCTTCTTGAAATTAGCGTGTATATTTAAGGAATATGACAGTAATTTCCATACAACAAATAAAAATAAAACAATGTTTTCTAATAATGAATATTAATCCATTTGTACATCCATTAATTTGCGCGTGCTTTGAGAAAATTAAAATTCATCGAACTTACAGCTTAAGTAAAACCGAGTTAAATTAATATTTTTTAGAAATTAGAAAGTTATATTCAGCAGATAATTGAATTTAGACATACTTTTCGTTGAGTCATTTTTACTCCTGAAACAAAGAAGAAAGAAAAAAAAATGTAATGCTTTAAGGAAAGCAGTCGTTATTTTCTTTTACGAATTCCTTATTTCTTTCATGTTGTTGTTGTATTTTTTATCGCTTCCTTTACGAAATGTTGTCAATTCTATTTATTTTTAAATCGTTTTCTTTCCAAATATTTGGTCTTTTTCTCTTTTATTCAATGATTGTCTATTTCCTGAACTCTTTACTATTTGTTGTCTTTAATTAATCATCATCTCTTGAGCCTCACCATTGAAATTGTTGTATTTATAAAGATTAATCAGAAAGTAAGTCTGTCATTGCTGAATTACAAATAGGCACAGCAAAATTTGGCAAAAAACATATGAACAGATGTCAATTTCCGATTACCTCCAGGTATTTGTCATCCAGTCGCTAACTCCTTCATAATTCTACCGTTCAAAAGATACAAGCAGTCTTATTAGTTCACTTCTGTCGTGTTCCAAGCTTAACCTCAGGAGGAGAAACATTACAAGAGATAAAGAACAACCGGACGCCTGTATAGGTCGTGCCATATAGGGTTATCTGACTCAATGGAGATCAGAAATATGTTAAGTAGGTCAGAATAAGAAATAAAGTCAATGGGATCACATGTCCAGCTCTTACCATTGCCGAGTACTTGACCAAGTCAGTTGAAAACTTTGATTGCAAATTGCTCGGCCCATATTCGGAAAAATCGTTTTCACCGTTAAAATCAACTGAATAGTTAAAAATTCACTTTACGATATGACCAACTTAGGAAAACGATACGAACTTCAAACTTCGCATACATATACCTATTAACATATATGATAATACCATGTATAGACCTAAGAGGAACGCACCCCAAAATCTCGACTTATGGGCCCAAAACCAGTTGACCATGCTCAGGTCACGTGGTTCCAGGGTGGGCGGGGGGTCAACTGGCACATCAATAGAATAGTCATGCCAAGGCCTGATGATTGCGGCAAAAACCAAAGCTCAACAACTACGATGGCCGAGCAATTTGCAATCAAAGTTTTCAACTGACTTGTACTCGGCAGTGGTGAAAGCTGGACATGTGATCCTGGCGTAGACTTATTTCTTATTATGACCTACATTTCTGACCTCCATTGGATCAGATGATCCTATATGGCACGACCCTTACAGGCGTTTGGTATTCATCAATTCTACAAAGGAAACAAAGTGTGTTTCTGACGATGAAAGAGGACAACACATGTTCATGTTGTGACATTTGCATTTAAGATCATAAAACCCTTTGCAAGGAAAGCTTTATGTACATTCAAAGAAAAGCAAATCCTTTATTCATTGAAGGTAATTTATTGACCGCTTCAATAACTTATTTTTCTTTTATGTTCAAGACTCTTGCTAATAAATTCGATGCAAGTTTTGATTCTACTTGTAACTCAGCCATAAGTTTTGTATTAAATCTTGACGATCAGCTCTTTACAAGATTAATTTCATATAAAGTAACTAACTACGATCCAACTCAATTTGTATTTTAGCAAATCTTGCTGAATGGGCTGAACACAATACCGAACCGATAGACATCGCTAAAGAAGCATTCATTATAGAAAATAAAGGGCATATATTGGATACTGCACATAAACTATGTGAGAAGAATGGCGGAAGTTTAGTCTTCATTGCCAATGAAAACGAAAGACTGGCTTACGAAGCAGTAGTGAAGGAAAATAATAAATGCAAGTTGACTATTGTAGGTAAGTTTATTTATAAAGATTAGTTTTAAGATAAGGTTGGAGTGAAGGTCGCTTCAAATCAACATCACTTATTTCAAATCATCATAGAAATGAATGTGATTTGAAATAACTTGCGTTGATTTACTAAAACACATAAAAATCTGAAATTTTAAATTAGAAGCATTAAATATGTAACAATTGTAATTCCTTATCATTATTTCCACTATTATTGAAATTCATTTTTATTTAATTTCAAAAACTGTTAGAATTTCATAAGCTCATATTTTTACTATTATTTAAACACTACAGTTCAGGTCATGAAAGAAGAGCTTGTGATGACGTATAGATTGATGTTTCCAGGACGTAGCAGCGTTATCTATTGCTAAAATCCGTAACTGAATCTTAGAAACATTACGAAAACATTCTGATTTTTGTATTTTCTACAGTTACGAATACACAATAATAATTAAAACTGAAATAATTAAAAACGTCCCACACTATTCCCCTTGCTTGGCTACGCAAAGTTTTTCTTTTTCTTGGTAACGCTTATGCTGTCACAAAACGAGGCCATCTTGGACTGACTGCTCGGAGTTCATTTTTGATGACGTCATGACTGGTGACGTTGGTTCCAGACAAAATCGATCGCTACGTAATGACCATTTACGGCAACCCTTTTTTTTTTTGCAAAATACTATAAAATCTTAACTCTGTCTTCGAAAGAAGATTAATTATTTAAAAGTATTTAAAATGTAATGATTTTTTTTTTCTTATTTCTATGCTTAATTTTTTAAATTTAAGAACTGTAAATTACTGAAAATGCAGTCCAATAAATATATTTGTTTTTTGAAAATTCTTTAAATACCTTAATAAGAAGTAATAATACATAAAACTTCAGAATTAGGCATATATAAATACACTCATTAACAAAAAAAAACGACGCACCTAGAAGGAGTTGTCCGATTGTAATGAAATTTCGTATGCAAAGACATTGGAACCACCCTTGCAAATGATTAAACTTTGGTGTCCAATGAATGAATAGTGAGAGCTACAGCGCATCGGAACTGCGCACTCAGCAGGTGTATATAAGAAGCGATACTCAATCTGATGGTCAAAATTTCTGTTGCATTGCGAGTTAGGATACCTTTCAACGACTGAAAAAATGCCTCGCCGCAGGATTTGAGCTCATTATGTGCAACTGTCAGAGTTTGAAAGAGGTCGTATCATTGGATTGAAAGAGGCAGGTTGGGCAAATCGGAGAATCGCTCGTCATATGGGTCGCAGTGATGCGGCAATTAGAAGATGCTGGCAGGAATGGGTAGACAATGGCAGATTTCAGCGTCATGAAGGTAGCGATCGACCTAGGGCCATAGCAGAGCGGGAGGATAGAGTGATTGTCAGATCAGCTGTCACAGCGCCTGAATCATTGTTATCAACCATCAGACGTGCGACCCGCACACGAGTGTCCACCATGACCATTCACAGATGGCTGAGAGAGCGACATCTACGCTCGTACTGACCGCTATGCCACCTGCCACTCACGTCTGCACACTGTCGGGCCAGATTAAAGTGGTGCTTGGCTCGATCCGGTTGGAATGATGCTGACTGGGGACGTATAGTGTTTAGCGACGAATCCTGCTTCCAACTGTGTCCTGACGATCGTATCAGACGTGTCTGGACACGCCCAGGGCAGCGTGCCGATCCTGCTTTCACTACTGCACGCCACACAGGCCCTCAACCAGGAGTTATGGTCTGGGGTGCTATTTCCCTTGATAGCCGGACCCCTTTGGACGTCATTAGCGGCACACTTACAGCACAGCGGTACCTCGACGACATTCTTAGACCTGTTTTGCTACCCTTCCTTTTGCAGTACCCTGGCCTTATTTTTCAGCAAGATAATGCCAGACCACATACGGCACGTGTTGCTACGACCTGTCTTGCAGCTTGTGAAACACTTCCTTGGCCAGCCAGATCCCCAGATCTCTCTCCAATCGAGCATGTCTGGGATATAATGGGAAGGCGACAGCATCCACCAGGGAATGTGGATGACCTAGCCCGACAATTGGAGCAAATTTGGCAAGAAATACCGCAGGAGACCATCAGGGAGCTTTATGACTCTATGCCACGCCGTGTGGCAGCTTGTATTCAGGGTAGAGGTGGGTCAACACCTTATTCAGCTCGTTACTTTGTAACTCTGTAGCTCTGAAATAAATCATTCAATTTGTCTGAAATTTTAATCATTTTCTATTCTATACATAATCTTCCTCTCCACCAATTTTTGTCTCCATCGGACAACTCCTTCTAGGTGGTCGTTTTTTTTGTTAATGAGTGTAAATCTGAAAGGCAAAACTTGAAGCTGCGTCTTCAAATTTCGCAAAGCAAAGATTTCAATCAATCATTTTCAATTTTGAAATTTAGAATGCATAGAATATAAGAATATAACTAACTTACATTACTAAACATTTAAAGCTGGACAGTGATCTGTGATTTGAAAATGTCAATACCAAAAAACATTTATTTATTTTTCTTTTCATTTCCAGATGGAGTGAACGATGATCTCTACGAAACGTATTTTAGTGAACCGGTGCATGTAACACCAACTTTTAGTTTGTCTGATGATTATGTAGGATCTGAAATGAAGGCTTGCGTTGCAATAAGTTTTAAAAATCAGAAGTACATACGATTTAATTGTATACATAAACTGTGCCCTGTCTGTGGAATGCCTGTAATTTAAGAAAGAAAAAAAAAAAGAATCTTAAAAGTTTTTTGTTTTTTTATATGTGTTGAAGTAATACACAAGTTGTTTTGTGTTAACAGTTTTAAGAAATTCAGAATGTTGTACTTTCTCAAAAAATAATTTGACAATTAAAAACATTTCGAAATACGAGTATTTACTTTTTTTGTCTATATATTGTCTGGTTTCCCCTCCGTCGACCAGTGGTTCCCAATCTGTGGACTCTGCGCATTATAAGTTGATCCAAGGCTGCGTTATCGATTTGGAAGTAGCTTTGATATTGTCTCATCTTTCCGACGTTTTTATGAGAAGAAGTAATTATGTTCATATTAATAGTGAAGTCAGATTTGGCTGATCAGCAGTGGATGACAAAACTTGCCTTTCCGTTTAATATATTTCAATTTATAAATGAGTTAAAACGTAGTCTTCAGGAACCATCAAAGATTATTTTTGACTGAGGAAATAAAATTGAAAAGAAAAAAAAAAAGAAAAGAAAAATATGGGAGAGAAAATTCAGGAGAATTATTTTGATATATTTCCTCTCTTTTAGAATACATCTATTCACAGAAGACTTAAAAACACACACAAGAAGTGTTTTAATTTAATAATTATTATATTAAAGCTTTCTGCATATCATATATCTTTTTGTATAGTTTGTGGGTTGTGGACCATTTTTACATGATAACAAATACAACCTATCACTTTCGGAGCAAGAACAGCTTATTGAACTACTTCTGATCTACAACTTAAGGCAATGAAAAGGAATTGTATAAATGTGGTAACTTTCTGGGTTCAAATTCGTGAAGAATATTCATCACTGAATAAAAAAGTACATAAAAGACCTCTCTTTTCACACTGAACCCTACATGTATGAAACTTCATTTTCTGCTCTTAGTGTTATAAAAACAAAACTCAGAAATTATTTGCAAGAATCAGCTTGAGATTGTCTTTAATTTCTATGAATCTTGATATTGAAAAACTAGTGAGTCAAATGCAAGCACAAAGCTTTCATTGACTATTTTGTGATTCCAGCCATTGAAATGTAGAAACATATAAATTTAGCCAATTTATATGTGACAATATGCGTATAACCATCACCAAGTATAGTATGTGTAATTTATTAGTATTATCTTATATCCTATTAATCTACTGAATAAAAACAATTAGGGGTTTAAGACATTGTTACATTACATATAAGCTAGTCCGCAATTTGTATGGATCTTGAAAAGCTACCTTTGGATATAAAATGGTTAGGAACTACTGAAATACATAAGAGAAAAATGACTTGAGGTAAGGGTGGCAATAGGTGCTACTGTCTCCGTGATGATTTCAGTATCTCTCCTGGCTGCCATCTCATGGTCTGATATTCTGAAATCTAGTTCAGAACTTCGCTATGTATGATCAAACATTTGCCTCACTGCGAACCAGGAAATGAATTAAGGGGTTTCACTGACTGTTATAATTTTCCTACTTTAAGCAAAATGAAAAAGAAAAATATTACATTTGCTTGTTCTGATATTACAGAGGTTGGTTTAACATCTTAACAACATTAAAATTTAAAAATCAGATCGATATATTTTTAAAAACATAAAATCTTTTAACTTATTTTTATACAAAGCGATCGTTTGCACAAAACATTAGAAACAGATTTCATAAGAAAATAAAAAAATATAAAATAAGTTAAAAGTTTCGAAGACCCGCAGCAGTTTTCTTCTTCGGACTACAAATATTAGGGTCTTTTCACACGAAGCGACCATGGTCGCGCGGCTAGTAATTTTTGGTCGCAACGAAAATCGGGTCTCCTTTGAAAGGCTCCATTGAAAATCTATAGAATGACGGTGGTTGCGTGTCATGTCGCGGCCAGAAGCGACCAAGCGGCCACGTGTGAAAGGCTCCACTGATATGTATAGAACGGCCTGGCCAAGCGATCGTGGCCGTGCTGCCATGGTCGCGTCGTGTGGAAAGACCCTTTAAAAAAAAAAAAAAAAAAGACCGTTGTCGGCTAGGACACGCCCTTGGTCGACTCAACCAGCCAATCACCGTCCGGGATCGTCCATTCTTCAGAGAACAGGACATTCATCTAACGCAATCGTATTTATTAGTTTAACAGTTACATGTTAATACTTTCATTATTTTTTTACTTATTTTTAACTTATTTTTATCTTTTAAAATCTTATTTTAAAAGATAAAATAATTTGTTAAAACAAAAAACAAAAATAATATTTATCTGTGTTTTATAAATAAGCTTGGAGGGAATTTTATATTAGCACACTGATTATTAAGCTTTGAAATAAATTTTTATATTGATTTTATCAGTGAAGAAAACTATAACAAAGAAATTATACATAGATAAAATGATGAAATTCTCTTTAATATTCATAAGTTATTTCTTGTGATAGGAATCCCAATAAAAAATCATAAAATCCAAAATCACTTAAGATACAATAATATTCTACTTCCTTTTTTAACTTTTTTATATTCAGTATAAAATTCATAATTTCAGGTATTCAAACGAACTACTTACTTCCATCCTATAAAAAGAAATGAAATATGGTTAAGAATAATAAAGATCTTTTTCAAGGTAATGATGTTCTAGTACATTTGAAACATATGTATAGACTTTGAGGAAATTACAATACGGAAGATATAAGATGGAAGTAAGTACAGTAAATTCCCGATTATCCGCGGATAAGCGAATTCCGTGGATAATCCGAAATAGGACAAAAAAGGACGAAAATCAACAAAAAAAATGCTTTTAACATGTTTATTTACTTATATTTATTTGCTTATTTGACAAGTCAGCTGTCTGTCGTGAATGTAGAAGGGGAAAGCTCTCCCGTAATTTTGTGTAACCTGCCGGCCTAAGCTCAGCCCACAAGATCGTTCTTTAAATTTTTTGTCTGTCTTTACTTACTTTTAGCCTCTTTTATTTTTTACCTTATTCTACGAGATTTTCTACTCTACTAAAAGTTAAAGTTAAAGGATGCCACGACAGGCCTATGCAGACCCAAGGGCTCGCGGGAGGTAAGGTCCCGGCGTTACTTGACCAACGGGACTAGGTTGAGGTCGGGAGGTCAGCCCGACGCCCGCCCGCCTTTAACTCCCGGGAAAGAAACCCGGTACCCATTCTACAGAGGGCTGGGTAGACCCTAGGACCCGTTTGGAGGAGAATGGATTTCTACTCTACTAATAGATTTATTTTTTTATTTTTTTTAATTCCGTAATTGATTGTACAGTAAAAAAAAATTGAAATGGGAAAGGTTCGAGGATAATCTACCCGGGGATAATCGGGAGTTTACTGTAGTTCGTTTGAATACAAGAAATTATGAATTTCACCTAAGGTAATTGTTGTCAATTTATTTCAAACATAAGGACAGGACGTTTCAATGGATTATTTTGAACTGTTTGGTGGTTTGGGAGAGTTGTGTTTAATTAGCCTCTGATAATGTGATTTGACAGTTTGCAATTAATTGTGGGTAAGGTTGGGTAAGTTACTTTCAAAAAGTAACAGAGTTACTACAGTTACTGCTCCCAAAAAGTAACTGTAACACAGTTACAACCAAACAAAAAAAAAAGAATTCTATTAAAAGTATATTAATTTATTTTTTTAAAACTCTGTTGTAATTGTCATATTACGTTATAAATTGATTACAAAATTAATGTATAGATTTGTTTTTCTGAAATTTTATTTAGAATTTTTCTTTAATTTAAATGCACGGTAGAGCAGTATTCTCAATCTTTTTTTTTTTTTTTTTTTTTTGCTTCACGCCGCACTTTACCATTTCGTGAAATCCCACAGCGCACACAACAAAATCCTTTGAAAAACTTCAGCATGATTTTCCACTTGAATAACAGTCAATTTTAAACATGTAAAAATACTATTTTAGGCTAATTGGAATGAAAAATCAAGATCAGATGAAAATTATTAATGAAATTTCTTATTAGCAAGCAATATTTATATCAATATGATTTATTCAATATAATCGGCTAAAGCCCATTGCACTTGGATCCGAAAATCGGTCGGTCGAATCCATGGGCAATGCGCTAAAGGAAGGAGCGTTTTTTGAGACCAAAATTATCATATTGAAATGAGAAAAGGTAAGGCGAATGAGGGTGTTTTGGAACACAATTTAAAAAATAGGGTAATTCTGTCCAAAATTTACATATTCAAGGCTTTAGTCACGTTAAGATGCAGGGTTATTGAAATTCTCAAGGAAAGATCGCCTCTTAGCCATAAAATTAATGTAAATGCCAAGTTTCCCATTTAAAATGATTAACTTCCAATAAAAATTTACTTCAAAAACTTTTTACTTGGAATTTGCAATCAAGACAGTTCTTTACGAAGGGTTAGAATGATGTCAACGCAAACAAAAGAATCGTTAGTTCGCAGTAAACATACATAATTTTGTATTACTTCTTACCAGGTGTCTTCGTTTCAAATAAAAGTTAGAATTTATAATGCTAAGTGTTAGTATTGTGCTCAGTAGCTTTCTGCATTTTGAAATAAAGCACTGAAGACTATAAACCTCCTTCCAAACAAAATAGGTGTACTATATAGATTCGAAGGAGCTGAATCAAATCGGACTTCTTAATATTTGTTATCAGGCACCATTTAAGGGGGAATGCCTTTTATTTTTAGAAAATAAGGGATTTTTTTTTATGAATATTCACGATTATATTCCCTTCCAGACTATTTGAATCCTCGGTTTTGTCAGATAACCAACAGACGATCCCCCTTGCATGAGAACTGCCTTATGTAGATCTTCTAGATTCCATGTCTTTTCTAGGAACTTCGTTAGAGTATAAATAGATATGTGTGAAATGCCACGGGGCATATGACGTGAATTGAAATGTTAAAGCTGTTTAAACCCAGACAGAAGAAACTCTTGATTGATTCTTCCAAGATAAGCTTGAAAGCAGTTCTACTGCATAACGGTAATGAACATTCTGATGATACTTTACTGGGTACATGATCCAGGTGAAAGAAACATACCAAAGCATGATGATTCTGCTTCAAAAAATTCAATACAAGGATATGGACAAGAAGTAAGTGCAGATTTAAAAATAATTGCTTTGTTAACTGGTCTACAAGAAGGATCTGTGAAGTACTCTTTTTAAGTTTTGTTTCTGGAACAGCAGTGCAAAAGACGCCACTATGTGGTTAAAACATGGTCTGACTGAACTGAAGCTATCCCTAGTGAAAAGAACAGCACATCTGGCATTAGAGGATAAAACACAAATCTTGCTGCTGCCTCTGCATATTAAAACTAATAATATAAAGGTAATATTAGGATTAGAGAAGAATATTGTGAAAGCAGTGAATAGACAGTGCTACAACTTCTAAGGCAATTTAAGGGCAGACTACTATAAAGAACTACTTTCTTCATACAGAGCATTTCGATTTAAGGCCACTAACATTACATTTCTTACATTCACACCTAGGTTTTTTTTTTTTATCTTAACTGATAGGAGCAGTTTCTGATGAAAAGAGAGAAAGGTTCCATCAAGGCCGCGCGGTTGGCGTTGTTGCTAAGACATCGGCCTCTCACCTCTGAGTCCCGAGTTCGGTTCTCATGTGGGTTTCGTGATGATGGATGATCCGCGCTGGGCAGGTTTTTTCGGGGTTCTCCCGTTTACCCTGCACTTCTCCCACCCTACTTTCTCAGTCTTTCTCTCCATCTGTCCATATTTCCGTGGGATAGTACAATAGACCTCTGGTCGCAGTGCTTGGCTTCTGCCATCCACCTTCACTACATACATACATACATACATACATACATACAAGGTTCCATCAAGACATATCTCCGATGGAAAAAAGATAAGAGAAAATGATGGCGAACTACTGTTGGGCCCTGTAGTGAAACCTTCCAGACTTAAAATATGAGAGAAAGACGACAACAAAATAAATTTTTTGTATAAATTCTACATTTATTAGTGTTAAATCTGATATAACTTTTTGTAATAAATATTTGGTTAAGTATATTTATCTTGAGTAAAATAGCTTTTTCATCTTTTTATAAACATTGCTATATTTCGCAGATATATTTTATTTGCTTCTTCGGGCTTAGAATATTCTTCATTAACAAAAGGTTTCAAAGATAGAATAATAATAATATATGGTAATTACAATGTTAATAATACAGGGTCCTACATGTCGGATCATAATTTATAATTATTACAGTTAATGTTGTTGTCAGATTTTTTTAAACAAAACCAAGTAATCACCAGTATGATAATAGCAGAATAATAATATTATAACAATTAATTATTGGTTAAGAGTAGAACAATGAGATTTTTGTAACTTTTTACAATAAATTATTATATTATTGGAATTTTTTTATATCTATACAATTTTTCATGAATTTATCTAATATAATTTGGCTCACTTTAACACCTTTTTGCTTGTTAAAGCAATTGAAGCTTCTTATTATGCAAGCTTCGAGCATAAACCTCAGTTCTGTATTGTGTATATTTTTTAAAACAATTTGCAAAAATACTGGTGATTACTTGGTTTTGTTTAAAAAAATCTGACAACAACATTAACTGTAATAATTATAAATTATGATCTGACATGTATGACCCTGTATTATTCACATTGTAATTACCATATATTATTATTATTCTATCTTTTAAACCTTTTGTTAATGAAGAATATTCTAAGCCCGAAGAAGCAGATAAAATATATCTGCGAAATATAGCAATGTTTATAAAAAGATGAAGATATTAAGTTTTCTATTTACTACAATTATCATTTCTGGAGTTATGTTTAAATAAAATAGCTTTTTTCTTTATTAAGCCCATATCTTTAGAAAACTAAACAACAATAGAACAAAATGGTTGTTAGTTTCGAATTCAGAGACCTCAAAAATATAAGACCTCAAAAAAAATAAATCTAAAAGTTTTAGAAGGTGTTATGGTTTATTTTGATTCTTTATTATTTTCCTGTGACACTTTTATTCTTTATTATCTTTCAAATTATCTGTTCATTTCCTTCTTTTTATTATGTTAATTTTAGTTAGTCTCTGTAAAAAGAAATCGATCATTTCCATTTTAATATTTGCTTGTCATCTTGTTTTCATTGTAATTTATTACTTTTCTTATTTTTATGCTCTTTTTAATTTTTAAGTTCTCATGAGAATTCCTTTTAGTTGAGTTCTCAAAGCATTAATCTGCGAATCACTTTACATTGCTTCACATATTACGGGGACTTGATTCACGTTTATTCCCTCGATTTCAAGGGTGTGCGCCATCTCGTATGTGCATGTGATGCAGCATTGTTGCGTTCGAATAAACCTGTAGTTGATTATCTGGTAGCTGGAATTGTTTTGCATTCTAAATATGCCGCCAAAAATCCCAAATTGGTGGGGAGGTACATAGTTGCCCTTTCCGATGCTAAATATGACACTTCAAAAATTGTGGACATATGCAAAAGCCGAAATTTTCATGTTTGCATGTCCACCATCAACCGGATAATAGCAGAAAGTCATATGAAGCCCGTCAGCCAAAAGCGGGGCAAGCCACAGGCCCGAAAACAACACCACGACCGGCAGCAAATCCTAACATTATTAATAAAGTGAAGGTTATGATTGTCGGCGAGAACCCTAGCACCCAAAGGGTGGTTAACCAGGCTGTAGGAGTGTCTCAGCCAATGGTTGCATGGATAATTAGACATGATCTGCAATTAGAAAAGCATTATAAAGCTCCCGTTCATCGCCTACTTCCTCGATATGCTGCTAAAGGAAAACCAACTGTCGAAAGCTTTATGAGTACCACTTATCGGGAGAAAAATGGAAGTACGTCACTACTTTGGATGAGGCATGGATCTATCTTAGTGATACCAAGAAGCCAAGGACAATATTTAATCTCCTTTTTGATGCCAAAGGGCGATCCCAGTGGTATCACAAATGCAAAGAAAGCTTTTCGAGAGGATTCATGATTGTTGCGGGTTACAGCTACAAAGGAAAATTGCAGCTGAGGAAGGTACCTGCAAAGGCAAAGATTATTGCTGCCATTTACCGAGAGCATATCCTGCAACCCTTGTATTGGGAT